>CM068370.1:288001325-288593825 GCA_034769895.1 Magicicada septendecula | reverse complement strand
AAGCGCCATTCAACTTTTTTTTTTTAGCAATGTGGCTCTCACAGAACAGGCTCACTTTCGCAAAATTCCAAGAATTTGAGTGTTTTTTTTCCAGTTGGTCATCTTTTGTAAATGACGAACGAATGTCAAGTAAAAAACGTTAGAAGCAAAATTAACGAATTAAAGAAGTTATTAAAAGTGATAAAACTTTCATTTGCAATACGTCTGTGTTTCATTAGCAGCACGTCCGATTGAAATTACGTGTTGAGTCATATAAAAATGGAGGAAATTGTTCGTGCTCGCGCTTTTTATCTCTGGAAGATTACGAACGGAGAGGTGAGAAGTCAAATAGCATCTAGTGCAACTCTGGGATCGCCTCGGAGAAAGTAGAGCTAAGGTAGAATAGAGAACAACTTTAAGAATTAAACGCTGTAAGCAGACGGTTGTTTACAACGACAGGAGTGTTTGACCAAATGCTTGCATGATGAAATATTTGAAGGTACGACTAAGTCATGTTTACTGACAGTTGAGGCAAGATGTATACAGAGAAAAATAATTCTGATTGGCTGAAGTTAATTTTAATACGATTAACGGAAGCAGTGAGCGTGTGCAGAATTATATTTAGTTCTCCAAAAAGTAGGATAACTACGGTTTCTTCATTCATAGTGATTCTTAAATATGATAGATCCTTAACTAAAGTGGACCAAGCCCGTGTTACATGGTTTAGAGGAAAGAGAGTTTTAACAGTTGTCCCCCCAGTCCATTTCATTCACTGCATAAAAATAAACTGCTCTCCTGCGAGAGTTGTTATAACTAATGAACTTGGCTTGCTGTGGTAGCAGATGGTATTTGATGTACACGCTGCCGTTTCGAACTAAAATGTTATAATAATTACTGTAGTCACATAGATGTAATTATTATTGCTTATTATAGGCCTAAACAGTAGGCCTGCTTATAATGATGATGATGATAATGATCATCATCATCATCTTCAAGGAGTAAACCAAGGACGAAAAGTCGTCACCTTGGTTTTAAGTGTGGATATTTGTAATCCAGAGCTTTCGCAGACTTGATTTAACAAATGTATACCCATCTGAAACCTGTTTTCCGAGTCCGACAGAATAACCTGATCGTCCGCAAACAACAAAGTGTTAACTGCAGAGTGGCCAATCATAAAATGTTCCGGAAGACACATCTACCAGTACAACATCGTCAATACATAAATTAAAAAGGGAAGGTGATAATGGACACCCTTGTCGTACTCCGCAATTGATTAAGCTAACTCTAGGAGCTGTTCTCCGTTTACTTGATACAATTAAGAGTTTAATCAATAGGCCTTTTTTAAAGGAAAATGAAGTGACGAAATATTACTTGTTAGGTAATTTTAGTAGGTAATTTCGGAGGGCGGGGGAGGGGTGTTTAAACTCCCCAGACGTTACGTCTGCCTATGCCCAGTGCGAAACTGTACGTATCAAAACACATACTGTACGATGTTAACGCAGAAATCGTAGACTGAGAAAAAAAATCAATTGATAAACAAGTAGTACAATAAATATCTTAAGCAACACAATATGAAAATGTACAATCATTACTGATGGTAACACGTGTGTTTCGCATTATAAACCGTAATGATGGAATGGGCGTAGACAAGAAATGAGTTACGTGATGTGTTTAACATAACAACACTACATTAACATACAAGATATATTCTGCCTAATTAATTACGCGTTATACACACTATACATTACTTAGCCTACTTGGTAAGTCCGCTGAATCACAAGTGCCAATCCTAACCAAATTAATTAGTTCAGGTTCGCGTAGGTTAGTGCCAAAGACCGCGAATGTTGGAATACATCGTGAGTTGAACATAAAAATAGTAATGGTTTTACTTTATAAAACCATAAAATCACAGGAATGAGTGAATATGTTTATACGATTCTAAACATTAACAAATCAAAATGGTTTGTTACCCTTAATTAAATTACATGGAGGGAGCAGAAAACCACAGATTGACGAAGCGGACTGCTGTAAACAGACTGCGGTACCATCAGTAATAATAATCTCTGATGATTTAAGTCTTTAGTAAATACAGGTACATGGTTTAATACTGTTTAAATTCTTGATGAAAAGATTTCTTAATGTGGCGAATGAAGACCACATTTTGTTCATGACCTTGCACTTATCGGAAAAATTTATTGCTCCAATTTCAGTCAGCGTAATACACGGAGATGCTGTTAAAGGCGGTCGTTGTCGTCTTTTACGGCTTAGACTAGTAGCTTGTTCCAGTCTCAATGGAATTCATCCGACCATCGTTTACGGGGTTTTCCCACACTTCTCTTTTCCCTTGGATGATAGTCAAGAGCTCTTCTTGAAAATGTAGTTTGATCTATTCTCTCTACGTGTAACCGCCACTCCGTTTTGTAGCGGGAGATTTTCTCATTTAAGCTTTCAGCTATACCTAGCTTCATTCTAATATAATCATTTCTGATAATATCTCTCCCGGTACAGCCCTTTACAGTCCTCAAGAACCTCATTTCTGCTCTTTGTATTCTATTTATATCTTTGGCCTTACTATCCCAAGTCTCACTACCATACAGTAGTTGAGGTACGGTGCATTACATTATAATATTTCAATTGCGTCTCTTTCCTTGTTTTCTTCTTTAAGTGTTTAAGGCGATAGAAAACATTTAATTTCAAAACTAAAATTGTGCCAAATATTTATTTCAGTATTTTTCATCGACAACCAGTAAAGGAGCTACCCTATATCTTTTGAGGGGGATTCCGAGGGGTTAAAAACATATTACGAAAATTTGTTTTTTACATTAATGATTAAAACACCATCAATAAAAACCTTTTTTTATAACACATATACTACAGAAAGAAAAACATGTTTTTACATGTTTTTTGAAAGATATCTAGTTTCAAAAATAAAGCTCTTGACTATTCTTAAACGGTGTTTTGAATATTTTAAATTAAAATTAGGATTGATAGAGAATTTACATATTATCTATGATATAGGCTACTAATCTGTTTTATATAATAATAGTCATTATATTATATTATGATATAATGTAATATATATTCGTCTATAATGTACCATTAATATTAAGAAAATAATCTGTATATTTCAATTAATAAACTTATATCAAGTTGTTTTAAATATTTTGGAAAGACGAAATTTGTCTTTCCCCTTTCCTACTTGGACTGCTCCTGCATTATCCAAGGACGAAACTCGCAATAATAACAAGTTTTTTGTAACTTCTGCTATTTTTTACAAACGTCGTAGTAGTTGAAGGTTGTCGCGGACAGTTGCCGAACTTCTGACGAGGCCTTTGATGATCAGTTAGTACCTGATAATGGTAAATACAAAGGAATGTCTCCTGCAGTAAAAAATTTAGAGGTTCGGTAACTGTCCTATGCAAATGCTTAAATAATAGGCCTAGTTACGGTGAATAAGTAAATCTGACCGATTAAATTTTTTGCAGGAGATTCAGATCTCCAGTCTCCAAACGAATTTGGGGTCCCTACAGGAAACGAAATGGTCTTCCAAGATACTACGAGTATTTGTAAGTTGTAACATCCTTAGTTAAATATACAATATAAATATTAATTATACATAATTAATTGTAAATAATTAATCTATATATATAAAAGAGAAATGCCACTGACTCACTCACTGACTCATCACGAAATCTCCGAAACTATAACACCTAGAAACTTGAAATTTGGCATGTAGGTTCCTTATGTGATGTAGGTATCCGCTAAGAAGGGATTTTTGGAAATTCGACCTTTAAAGGGGGAAAAAGGGGGGAAGTTTGCCTGATTGACTGACATTGAATCAACGTAGAGCAAAAACTACTGAATGGATATCAATGAAACTTTGAACATAGCTTCATCATAGGTCTTAGGTGCTCACTAAGAAACGGTTTTAAAAACTTTCACTCCTAAGGGGCAACCCCCCCACCATTGTGTCTATGTATGTATGTTCCACATCTCCTCCTAAACCACTGGACCGATTTCAACCAAGCTTGGCACAAATATTTTACGCGACGGGAGAACCAACATAGGATAGGTGTTTTTTCGATGGGGTCCTTTGGGGGGTTCTTTGGGGTCTTTAACATTTCCTCCTAAACCACTGGACCGATTTCAACCAAACTTGGGACAAATATTTTACGCAGCGGGAGAACCAACATAGGATATGTGTTTTCTTCGATGGGGACCTTTGGGGGTTCTTTGGGGTCTTCCACATCTCCTCATAAACCACTGGACCGACTTCAACCAAACTTGGCACAAATATTTTACGCAACGGGAGAACCAACATAAGATAGGTGTTTTTTTCGATACGATCCTTCGGGGGGTCCTTTGGGGTCTTCCACATCTCCTCCTAAACCACTGGACCTATTTCAACCAAACTTGGCATAAATATTTTACGCAACGGAAGAACCAACATAGGACAAGTGTTTTTTCGATACGATCCTTTTGGGGGTCCTTTGGGGTCTTCCACATCTCCTCCTGAACCACTGGACCGATTTCAACCAAACTTGGCACAAATATTTTACGCAACGGGAGAACCAACATAGGACAGGTGTTTTTTTCGATACGATCCTCTGGGGGGTCTTTTGGGTCTTAAACAACTATTAGATCTGGTTACTATGGCAACCCAATAGAATAGATTCTTGTTACCATAGCATCGGTGGAAGTCGTCCGACGGGCCTTCCCCGGAGTTCATCCACGGAACCCGGGGAGTCTTAGGTCGGATCCCGCGAAAGACGGCGGGGCCAGAGTCCACGGTTCTTATAAATAAAGATATAGGGTATGATATCAAAGGTGGTGTATGCATCTTTAGAAACGTCTTAATAGTGTGTGAATTCAGAGTTGTTTCAGTTTGAATTTAAAAGTGGATATGTTAAGATCGAAGTACGTTATAAGCGAGTACAAAAAACAAAGTTTTGATAGCGAATGTATTCAGATCATAGAGCTTAGACAATATAAATGCGCTTGCTTCAGTTTGAATTTAAAAATTGATAAGCTGAAATCTATAGAGGTATTGTATTGTTAGAATAAGTTTAGGAGACACTAATTTAACAAATGCCTTATTTCAACATTAACACAATGAATTATAAAATAACAGTTAAATACGCAGCGCGTGCAAGTACTGTAGACATTTTATTGAAAACTAATTTAGCTGTTCGCCCTCTCCCAGAGTTAGAAATCGAGCAGGAGCATCACGCGCAACAGAATTCTTCTCCAGATATAAGAATACAGTTTATGACATGTTCTTAAACAGGTGCGCTACAGAGTATTCCTCCAGTGAGAATGCGAACGTAACAATATAAGGAAGATTATACAGTATACAAGTAATATAACGTTAGAACAAGAATAGGTGCCTATAAGCCTATGAATAAATTATGAACCCGAGCAACGCTGGGTAAATCGGCTAGATATAGATATCTATATAAGCCAAATACCACTGACTGACTAACTGATCACGATATCTCTGAAACCACTGAATGGATATCAATGAAACTTTGAACATAGCTTCATCATAGGTCTTGGGTGCTCACTAAGAAACGGTTTTAAAAACTTTCACTCCTTAGGGGGAAAAACCAAATACTGAAATTTATAGCGGGAATTGCGTACTTGGTAAATGAAGTGGTTGACATCTCGGTTTACTGGAAACCCCGAATGCATTTAGTCCTGAGTTTTTAATCATTGTTTTAAATTGAAAAACTTCGTTGTTTGCAGGTTCTTATAGTCGAGAAAATTTCTAAGTCCAATTAATTAATAAATGTATGTCCTTTTTTTCTCGGAATCGGCTCTAACGATTTTCTCGAAATAAATAATAAATAGCTGTTGCTATGAATGTAAATAGACAAACTAAGAGTTGAGAATTTGTACAATCTATCTAATCCTATATTATTAAGCGAGCAATAATTGTACAATTACGTACAACGTGAAACTCCGTAGCGAAGCACGGGTATTTTGCTAGTTAAATATATAATATACATATTAATTTTAATATTATTCGATGTTAAATTTTAATGTGCCACAGTAAAAGTAGGTATTTTATACATAGAACAAGGAAGACAAAGTACCTTTTTTTTTAGGTACTCAAAAGCTAAGAAAAAAATCTTGTTCAATTTTTATATCTTTGTTCATAACAAATTAAACGACATATATTAATAATAATGATAGCTATATGTTTGTTATTAAACCTGCATGAAAACAATTTCTTAATTTTACTTAACAAACTTTTCTATGGAATCAGATAGCCGATAATAGTTCTAATGTTTTCTAGCAAATCTGACGTTGTAATTATCATGTAACACCACCATTTTAATAAATAAAGTTTAAAATTAATTTGACAGGGAACTCTACATTAATGACGGAAACACTGTTAATGGCTTTACAATCTGAAATGAGGTTTGAATCATGAAAGATTATGGCCTAGACAAGGCGAGGAATACTGCAAAGGGAGGTTTGTCAACGAAAGTGGACAGCATGTTTCTTACAATCAAATTGAAAATTATTTTTTAATTTTACAAATGCGGATGCATGCAGTTCTGTGTTTGTCTTTTGTTAGATACTGTTGTGTCTGTATTTTTGTTTGTGTTTTCTAATACTGGAATCACTAATCCAATACTCGATGGTACTTTTGGAAAATCACTTTCACTTGTTCCAGATTTGCCTTTATAATTTCACATATAATGCAGTTTTGGTTATCATCCCATATCATGTACTGTACGTGTGTACATAAACACCGATTACATAGATTGATTAGTTTATATTTCATGTAGATTGTTACTAGAATTGTTCGGCTTACTCCTCAACCATATCCCTAGACTTGAGAGGTTAAAGGTTATAAAAATCCTTTAACGGTAGATTATTTTCGCGACGTAAAACTGAATCGTGATCATTAAAACATGGACTAAAATAAACAAGAAACTCAGAATAAAGGAATCTCAGTAAATTAACAAGGGAAATCGAATAACTTCTCGACGATATAACGAACAAGCTACTTTTTCGGTTTGTCGTAAATTCTAATTTTCAAAACAGTCTCCTTTTTTACAAGAATACAATTTTCAGCCCATCCCTGTAGTTGCTTTCCAGGAAACCTGAAAATACCTTCTATAGTCACTACTAAATCTTAAGTTGATAAGAATCGTTTTCCGCTTACACATTTAATGCAGTCTGGAAACAGATGAAAGCCTAGCCCAGTGAATAGCCTGAGCATGAATAGGCACTCCTATCTCACAAAAAATAATTCGACCGGGGCATTGCTCCGTTGAAACCAGGTATATGCTTTGCTAAACCTGTTTTTATCATGAATATTTCCATTGAGTTCATCCAAAACCGTGCATAATTCACCCCAATCGAAGAGTTTTTGTTTAGATTACTGAAAAAAGTAAAAATCTTTTACACGTATAAGTCATCTGTTATCTCTGCACGATGTCTGCTTCTTCTATTTTAAAAAGTAACACCTACCTACTTAAAAATATTTGTATGGACAAACCTGTCTGACAAAATGGCTTGATATTTATTATGTTTACTTGCAACATATTGTTCTACTCGACCACGAAGCGCTGAAGAGCTGATACCATCAGCAACGCTATCTATTGGGCCGGACGATAACTTACTGAGACACGCTCATACGAGTTACAGTTTATCTTGCAATTAAAATGTATTTTCCACAATGACTGTAACATAGTGTTAGACAAAATAACGTTTCTTCACGGTTTCAAATACGTAATGTCATTATCTTGATATTCCTTTCAAAACCACCAAATGTCAAACTACCTAGTGCAGTACGCATTTGTTGCTCTGCTTGGCCGATTTAAAGGATCATTACAGTCTACGTTAGATGTCCGATCTTCTTAAACATAAAAGCAATCTTTAACATTACTAGAGGTTAAACTGGAAAACTTGTCGTAACAAACAGGAAACTTTGAGCGCCCAAAGCGGAAACGCGAGTAGATGTTTCGGGGAGAGACAGCTTTTATTGTTTTCTGAATTTATTTATGCAAAAAATTGATGAATGATTAAATGACATGGAAAGAACTAGTCCTGTGACTGTTTCTCTGTACAAATATTCAACAGTGACTTGTCGTATACAACACATTAAAATTTTTAAGTCTAAAAATGCCAGCGGCAAAGTTTATTTGAATGCAAAAGTTTTCTTCTCGTCTGCAAGCTATTGACTAGGAGATTTATCCCTAAACGTTTTGTGAGCACTTATAGCCGTTTCTCATATCTTTCACGAGCTGCGAAATGGTGTCGTGGACGTAGGCATTTCGAGGTCATACAGATGCCTTTACTGACGAGGAAGATATTCGTGAACCACTAAGAACCTTGGCCTGAAGCCTTTCGATAATGGGGATGTTGGATTTGGAAACAGTTCCCCACACCTGTAAGCCTTATGTCCATACACGCTTGAAGACAGTGTTGTACCAGCAACTTGTTTCTCATTGACAGTAGTGATTTTTAGCCCAGGACCAATAATGTTTGCAAAACTCGGTGTCTACTTCTTTCCTCTTTAACTAAATGTGATGGAAACATGTGAGCTGATTATCAAGGTGGATGCCCAAGTATTTTCCGGAGTTGGCTACCAGGACCTTTTTCTTAACTTCACATTTGATATTATACCGTGGCGTTTTATGAATGTAATATGTACTGACCTAGTTTCGCTTAATTAGATTCTCCATTTTCGCCCATATTTAGATGTTATTTAGAACTCAGTAGCATAATGTTTGCTTCCAATGGGTATTTATAGTAGGAATCGCATTTCGTCATCGTACATTTCGTTTCAGACATTTTCGGGTATCTTTTTCCTAATGTTAAGAAGGCAAGTGGGCGCTTTTTGTTTTTGTGTAGACAATGAAGTTGGTTCCCAGGCAGCTTCCTGAACTAGTGATACGGAATATTCAATTGGATTTTTAGGCTCTGTTGGTGTCTTGAAGATAATTTTCAGATTGATTTTGTTAGAAAGTAAAAAACACCCCAGTTAGTTTTTGTTGTACAGTTTTGTATTTTCCGTTGTGTATAATTTTTTAATATATTGTACCCATCAGTGGTGAGTGGTCAGATACAATGTCGTTATTTCCTGAACATAATCATTTTGTAACAAGTAACAAAAATGGTCAATTAGTATCGAATTTTACGAGAATGAGTAGGCCAATAGGTTGTCTTGTGCGTTGATAAGTGACCAATCCCGAGTTCATTCATTACAATATCTGCCTCTAGTAGGTGACAACAATCTTGATCACCAACTTGTTTGCTTCGCTTAACAATAATATTTCTTTTTTTTGTTATCGGTCATCTAAAAACCACATGTCAATTTCAATTCTTTACTCTTTGTTCTTTTCTTTTTCTTTAATATTCTTTCATCTTTTCATTGTGTTTCTTCTTCCTGTCTTCAGTCCACTTTGAATGTGCGTTTTCTCCCTCCTACCCTGGACTCCTTCCATTTTTAACACTTATGTCCGAAAAACTTCTCTTTCAGTTGCTTCTTCTGTGTGTATATTATTTTTTTCTAAGTCCTTTTGGACTTAAATAATTCTTTATTTAATAGATAACTGGGTGGACAGTAGGCTGCTGATATACTGAATGGTCCAAACCAATCTACTATTTCTGTATTGCAGCTAGAAGATAGGCTTGCTCGATTTAGCTCAATACATGATGTTTTATGCCGTGACATATTAATATGGACGCTTCTGTTCTTTGTACATCCAAATGAGCTGCATTATAAAATAAGTAATGCGAAGTTTTGATGGTGGACATAAGTCAGTTGTGACTCAGAGATTATTATGATGTCAATTTTGTTCAAGATCAAGAATTACTCCACTTCTTGTTTATGATATAAGATGTCATCTGCAGTCCATAGAGCTGTTCTGAATATCTGTGCTATTTATTTTTTGGTTTTAATGACTTTTCCGTAAGTAGTTCTGGTGTCGTAGGTATGTGTTTTGTTGTTGCAGATAGATCATAAAACTATCGTCACTGAGAGGCTGTTAACGTTGTGTATTATTGTTTCTATGGAGCGATTATTGGACATTACTTTCACGTATGCCAAAATCTCCGGTTGTCTCTATATTTCAATTAACTATTGTAATAATTTTACTGTGTGCTCTGCTGTAAACGATTTTTTATCTGGTAAAACTGTTCTATTTTGAGTTGGGTATCTTTTACTAAGAGTGTCCGGATACACCTCACAGCCTGTAAAATTTGCTGGGCGTGCTCTACCACAAAGAGTGTATTTAACCGACGCTTTCCGTTTTCTTTCTTTTTTTTTTACGCACAATCGTTTATAGTGCGCACCTGCACATTTAACGTAACGAAATTACTGCGTGCATGGATTTCGTGTGTGTCCATAGTTCTGACAACGCTTACGTTGATCTATCACTTGTTTTCTCTGTGGAGTTTCGATCTGTCTACTACATGGGTCCGTTAACACAGAATCCGGACAGGGGAAGCGTAGCAGCACTGGCACTGCCAGTTGCGCGGGGATTCAGTACGTTCTCCTACGCTGCTTGACGTTTGTACAGTCAAAGTAAAACTCATACGCGACTAGAAAATTTACACGTCGAAAAATTAAAGTTAGAGTATTATAATACTTAAACTGTACGCGTATGGTGTCAAAATTGTTATTCTAAACCGTTTCAAAAATTATTAAATTACTTTGACCATAAACATAAACAAACATAACTAGTCGTTTCTCCGTTGTTGATCAACATAAATGTATTATTAATGTTACTGCAGTTTGGAGCTTAATATGTCAATAAGGCTATTCAATGTTTTATTTTTTTGTACTCTTCATAAATATATAAATTTATGTTACTTTTGCTCATGATTTTTTCGAATTACAATATGAAAAGTTAGCTGGTAGAGAAAGGTTTTGCTATTACAAATAGTAGTTCTATAAACGAGTGAAATTATGAGGAACAAGTAAATTTAATTTCTATTCAATTAGAAAGTTTCTAACGTGATATTGTGTATACCACGTTATAAACACGATATCACGTTATAAACGGACTTGGGAAACCTCATAATGATTGTTAACTGATCAAAGGTAAAGTTACTGTCCAAACAAACTAACTAAGTTAAATTTATAGTTAATAGTTATAAAAGCTAACTGATTAAAAATAAATAAAATTAACTGATTAGAAGTTAAACCATTTTTGTTTGCTTTTTTTGTTTTATTTTTATTGAGTAAAGTGCTCAGTTTTCTACCAGTCGTTTTTTTACACTTTTACCTCTTTCCGTATCTTAAAAATTTTGGTTTCTGACTTTCATGTTGCATGTGCTGTTCGCTTTGTCGCGTTGTTTATTGGGTACTTATAAAAATTACTGTTCTTTTCTTCATCAAAAAATTCAATACCTCGCCCAACTATTTGGCGTGCTTGACTGCGAATTGTAGGCCTCTCTTTGTTACTTGTCTTCTTTCAATTGTACAGCTAAGTAATTTTAATTTCGGAGTTCATCTATTATTGTTTAACTCTTGTATTGTCACATTCTACGCTGTTCTAAATTTTATATGTCGAGTGTGGTGTTAAAAGTCTGGAAATTACACTATATAAAAAGTTAAAGTTTAAATACTTCTATTGGGTTTACACGGACAAATATTAATTACAGGCCTAACGCAACTCGACGCTCAAAATACTCGTAGTTAATAAACATAAATTCAAGTGACAAACTCTGTAGGCCTAACACGAACACAAACAAATATTAATTATACCGCAGATCAACGCTCCGATACTCACAATTAGTAAATATAAATTCAAATAACAAACTCTGTAACGCGAACACGCACAAATATTAGCCTAGTATTTGTAACGCAAAACGACGCTCACGATATTCACAGCTGGGAAACATACATTCAAATGACAGACTTTTGAGGATGACTGTAAACCGCTCGGTGGGGTGAGACGCGCTTGCGCGTTTGTCTCTGAACTCTCTTGGTTCACATTTTTCCTGCATGTTTTGTTGATGTTGTCAGGTAGTACTAGTGTGGAAGGTTTTTGTATTGTATATTTCTCCATTGTTACTTTATATTTCAAGGTCTGTGAAGGAGATATTTTTGTATTATTCCCGATGAAAGTTTTCTGAATCTTATTCTTTATTTCTCTCTATTCCTCATTTATTTCTTATTTAACTTTTGCTGATCAACATAGACTTCTATGATTTTCGAAAACTTGACTCAATTTTTGGCTTTTGGTCCCCATAAAGTTATACAATTTTTCAAGTAACCACTAAATTGAGATTTATATTAAAATTCTCTTTATTATGATACCCCGCTTGCATTTTTACGATTTTTTCAAAATTTTAACCCAATTTTCGAGTCCTAATGTCTTAAGATTTTAAATTTACAAAACTAGACATTATATTTTGACTTTGTCTAATTTCTCTCTAAGTTGATACTCCATATGGTTTTTTATTCTTCAAAATTATGCCCCTTAACATTTATGCCTGTCATTCTTTATTTTGGGGGAGGGGGACCAATCTAAAAAACAACAGGGTAAAAGTATGTCATGTTTTACGAAAATCAGTTGATACATTCATAGGTTGCCTTGAAACAGATACACTTATGCCAAACGGACGAGTTAAAACTGAGAACTTGTTTTTTTCGTTCAGTTGTGTAGTTTCACAATTATTGCTTTTTAATACAGATGGTTGACAACAGCGTTTTAGATTTCGCATAACACAGAACTCGATTTCCGAAGCTGCTGAGATTTGTATTTAGGAAAATAATTGAAAGAAATTGTTAAAAATAGCATTAGAAATCTGAACTAGATGGGAGAAGATATATAAGAGGAAAAATAAATACATTTTCCAGCAGCAGCAACAGCAGCAGTAGTAGTAGTACTAGCGATGGTGGTGGTAGTAGTAGTTTTTGTTGTTGTTGTGTGTTGTAATGTTAATAGTACTATGACGTATTTTCTTAATTTTTTATATGGAACATGACTGATGCGAGTTCTGTACTTGCGTTGCTATTGTTTAAAGTAAACGTGCTGTCACTCCTGGACCAAAGCGTACCGGTACACGTATTTCAGTTTCATCAGACCGGAGACGTAAACCAAAAGAAGGGGAAATAGGAACCGTGACTATAGAGAACAGCGATGGATCTTCAGACTCTAAGTAATTATAATTTTGTATTCTTGCATTATTTACATAATTTATAATTGAATTGAATTCGTATTACTGCAACATGTGTCTAAAGACAATTCTTAAATGAACAAAGAAAGCAACACACAAGAAGCAGCGTATGGAGACTGAAGACGAGTAACTCCCAGTCTCACAGTCCCTGACAGTTCAACCCCGGCCAATTAAATCAGACAATTTGTAAATCCATAATTCAGCCCAGGAAATTTAAGTTTCACAATCCATTCCTGGTAACAAGCAACATGAAATTTTATCTCTAAAAACGAAATTGCAGTTTTAAGATTTTCCCAAAGTTTATGTTATTAGAATACTTACGTTCTTGGAAAGGCACGTGGTTGAATCCAAAGCATGCGTGCAAAATTCTAGCATATAGAAACTAATTTAATGTAACCAATTTTATTTCACTTTCTTTGAGGTCTCCTCTCACCGTTGCTTGTTGCTTGTACATAAAATTCGTGAATTAATTACACCATTGTGTTAAACGTGTTTGTTATTTATTCATTTATGTAAGGGAGCTTTCAAACTTTTCCATTTTCAGTTGACTTGAATTCCTTATCATATGGCAATCTTTAGTTACTTCTTGTGATCTCGCTTTTCATGTCAGTGGTTGACTGGCGAAAAGCAGCAAACTTTGTCATACTATTTAGAATCAAAACTTAGTAGAAGAGTGCCACCAAAACTGACAAACAGCTAAACTTCTGTGTTTTCCAAAGGACGATTGTGGTTTTGTATTAAAATTAAAAAATTAAGCCTTAAATGAAGCTATATCAATTAATTAAGTTTTATTGATCGATCTCTTGCATGCCTTTTACTTATACACATATTACTTCCCTTTACTTACGCTGTAACATGGTAGAAAATATTTTTATTTCATCTTTATAATAAATAATGTAATACATGAATTACAGAGGTTTGCAGTTATTGTTAATTCTTATCAACTTTCCGAGGACACCTGTTTTCTAGCAACTTTCAGCTAAAAAAATTCTAAAACAAAATAATTCATAAAATTAATTATGAATGAAAAACAACGTAAACATTATTCTATTATTCTATATATAGAAAAACGGTTGAACAAGCTTTACAAAGTGAAGTATACAGAGAAAGTCCAAACCACTTGCCCTGCAGAAGCGAGTAAATAATTGAAACACACGCTTACGGCGTGTTCTGTAGAAAACCGTTCAGATATGGTGTGAATGTGTTTGTCGATTAGGGTTCAGTACAGCATTCTGCAACTTGTTCAACTTATTTTCTATACTTGTTAACATCTCTTTGTAACACTTGTTTACCTGAATGTCTAACATTAGAATGACAGACAAATGTTAATGTTATTTCTTTCAATTTTTAGCTTTGAGCCTGAAACGTCTTTGTAACCGAAACGTTACTATCTGATATCTAATATCTTATTTCAAATCATCGTTATTACGTTTAGAAAAGTTGTAAACAATGTTAGGCCTACACTTTTCATTGTCTGGCCAATTCTTTCTTGATTGATCGAATCATGATTGCTGCCGAAAGATCACCAACAGAGAATAATCTCTTAAAAATTATAACCTCAAGTCTTACATAGAGTGAATCAGGAAAGAGTTGTGAGTCATCTAAAATGCTTTTTGAAAGCAATGAGAGTTTCATTTGTTTCACGTTACTCAGTGAGTGAGGAAGTTCTAATTTCATAAAACACCATTGAGACTATTAAAGATTTGTACAGTCTGTAGTTTATCTTGCAAACGTATATCTAAACTACAGTCTAACCAATAATTGTATCTATGTATCTAAGTGAGTACTCTTATTGGCGCTAAAACTAAGCACAAACTACATCCAAAAAAACTCAACTTAGACCATTTGTATGCAAAACTTCATTGCATATTGTAGCGTGACAGAAAATCCACTATTTATTAATTCATATAAAATAATAAAAATTAATTACACCACATATGTTAATATAATATTGAATGAGATTTAATGAAGTCAAAGGAATAAACCACAATAAAATAAAAATCCTCATTACATTATATAAAAACCACTGTTGAAAATCAAAGAAATTATTAAAAGCAACTCATATTATAAAATCAGGAATTTACCCAGGAAGTTAGGAGCAGTAAACAAATTAGATAACACAATATCAAGAAGAGAGAATCAGTTTGAGAGTGGTGAAACACCAAAATACCCCAAAGACAAGAAGAAGGAAGAATAAAATTTGTGATCAGGAAGTAAACAATACCCTGAAACCTTTAGCCAATAGCAAAGTCAGTATCAGTAAATAACTTCGATACTCCAAACTAAACATCAGTCGTGATAACATGAAGTACCTTGGTTTACCCAAGAGTGAAGAATGAAGACAAGAAGACAAGAAGAAGGAAGACCCGAAGAAAGACAAGAGTGAAGAATGAAGACAAGAAGAAGGAAGACCAGAAGAAAGACAAGAGTGAAGACAAGAAAGAAGATAAGAAGAAGGACAAGAAAGAAGACAAGAAGAGATGAAGAAATAGTATGAAAGAAACACCGTTATAAAACCTATTATTAAATACCATCAACCCCAAACCCATAGAGACAATTAAAAAGAAAGTATAACATCCCAAAATCCTATAAAAATGTAATTATTAAGAAATCAAAAGTATTGTCTAGTATAATAAGAAGTGAACCAACTAAAGCTATTGTGTGATAAAGAAAATAAACAAGTCTTAACAGTCCATGATTACTAAAGGTCTGGTCTGAGATAATAAGACTCAAAATATCAGAACCACCAGTGAAAGTGAACTTGTGCAAGTGTTTTTGGAAATACAATAAACTTAAAGTTAGTGATACTATGACTTATCAATATGCTATATAAAAACTTTTATATTCAATAATACACATCATCATAAAATAATAAAATGGAAGATTTCCAATATTTTATTATTTTAATGTAACTCTGTTATTACAAGACATTTGTAAAAATGATAATAACTAGAGTATGGGTGGACATGTTTACTGATGAAGGGGATAATAGATAATAATGGTTTAGACCAGAAAGGACTGGCATTAATTTATGTTCATAGATTTAAATTGTTTAAAATGGCTATTTGTTCACAGCCATGAACTCAATAGGTTTATAAGAATTTTTAGTAAATAAGATTTATATGTGTTTAAAATAAATTATGTTTGCCAAATAACAGCATACATACCATTAATAATGTTTCAGTAGGTATGCTGTGTTAATTAAAAAGGAGTTAAATGTATGTTTTCAAACCATGTCAGCAATATGTTCAATCTTAGAATGCTGAATGATGTTCATTATTATTTTTTATATAACAATAGAATTAATCAGATACTACACCTCACAATGGGTTTGTAAAACGTTTTATTTTTATGTAATAATAACTATGTAAAGTCAGAGGAGGAGTAGGATTAAATTTATTTGAGAAAGACAGAAATGTAAAATTCTAATCTCTAGGCCATGTGGTGAATTCACAGAAGCCATATAAACCAGTTAATTCACTTATAATTCCTGTAAACTAGCAAGATTTAGGTAAGGTAAATCAGTTAACCACTACTGTGAATGATCCTATGAATTAAAGTGATAATAAGGAAATATACCTTAAGATATTGTAAATTTTCAAAATATATAAATTAATTAATTTTAAAGAGCAATGTCAAATTCAGAGATTAACACAAAAAACCAGTTCAAAGGTTCAATTTATATGTATTTAAGGAAAGGAAGAGAAATGTGACTAATTAAAATTTATTATAATCGTATTAATAACAATTAAAATGGCAAAAAAATTATATGAAGGCGGAAACCAATTTTGAGCCTAGATTTCCAAAAAGAGAGAAATTTGGCAATTTCCACAAAATGTCAACAGATATGGACTATAATATATCAATTTAAAAGGAATGAGATGATTAAACCAATGATAAGGTTATAACAAAAAGAAAATATAGGGTCTTGTAATTGTAAAAGTGTTGTTTGTGTTGTAATCTGTCGGGCGTTACCTCCGCGCACTTTTGTTACTTACTCTGTTGACTGGATCCTCTGCAGTGATGTAGTCCTGTAACACACCTTAAAACTATGCTTTTTGTGGGCGCCACTTGGAAACGTTTGTTCCAAGAAAAAAAATTAAATGTGATTGATAAAATTTTTAAATCTACGAAAAAATTTAAACAAGTCAGTTTAGCTTTGAAAAATCAGTTAAGTTTAATGGTTCTTTAAAAACAAACAAATCGTCTGAAGGACTATCATTCATAGAAAAAAATTATAAAATTGCAGAGAAAAAATTATACAAGTTATTATTATTGACAATTTTTTTTATATCCAATCAAGTATCGGCTAGTATAATTCAGATTTTGACTCAGTTGAAAAGCATGAGTTTAATATGTGAAAAAACTTTACTCTCAGGACGTGACTCCTTTGAACTACCAAGACATATCAATTAGATGCCTTACAAGAAAAAAAACTAAGTGATTTGAAGGTGTATGTGTGGCGTGTAAAGTACAACTGTGTGATAAATGTAACCAGGTAACAAATGACTTTAATTTTGGTAACTCACGTTCCAATGGTCGTTTATTCTCTCACTGGACACTTCCTTCGGGTAGTTTCTCAATCTCGCCTCTTCGGGTGTACACTGAATCTATTTAAAGTCAAATTTTGCGATCATTACTTTTTCCGCACTTTTTGTCAAAACGTTTGGCAGTAGAATCTCGTTCAAACGCCGCCACTACGAATCATCTGTTTAGCGTTGATTCAGAAATCTGCCACCGCAGCGCTGATTCCCATGCAGTGTTGAGGAAGGCTTAGTGTATTGTTTGTTTACGTTCGGGGGAATTATTTGTAACGTTAGTCAGTCAATGCGAACACAGCAGAATTCGTTCTCTATTTAAATTTGTTGGTCCCTCCTGGGCCGTCGACGTTCTGGCTGCGTGATTTCTATTAAAATTTGCCGTATCGCTGCTCTATTTCAGCGATACTTTTTGGCGTAGACTCTCGTTGAGGTTAAGTCAGTCGGTTATGTCTATGTACGGGAAAAGCCTTCCTGCCGTCTTGTCGATTTCTCGCCTCTTTGGTTTCGCCTTAGCTGCGTTGATCAGTGTTGTGTGAGATGCATCAGTTCTGGAGTTCAATCTTCAAGTGTTTTTGGGTCGAATTTGGTCTCGCTTTTATACTAAATCAGGTAGACGGTTTTCGTCGACTTCCGGTATATTTGTGTAAAAATTCTTTCTAGATTGTTCGAGAATAAACGAAATGGAAAGTCATAGAACAATTTTCACTTCCGTAGAAGCTTTTAGAACGAATTTCTTATTCTTCATACAAAGGATATTTCAAAATTTACACTGGTATTTATCAAACAGTTTCACATTAGTACTTACAATTTGTATGCCATTAATGCCTTTAGATTCCTTGTTTTTAACTGAATCTAGCGATACTAAATATGATTGGTATCTAATTAACTTAAGTCTAATAAACAATACAATATACAACCCTCACCTTGAGTTGTTGTCATTGAAAACTCAATTTTTATAACAAAAATTGTTGTGGAGTTACAAAGTTCCTTCCACAAGCTGAACATCTACTACTACTACTTTCCTACAACAAAATAAACAAATTTTAACATCAATAAAACACAAATAAATACAATTTTATATGGCCTCTGCTCATGGCCTAGATTTTTGTCAGTTTTCTAATACAATGATTAGTCTTTTTCTTTAATATATGTATTATTTCACCACTATACACACAGAGTTTATTATTTTGTCTATCTTTTGTGATACCTGGTTACTTTGTACATATATTATATTTATCACAAGATGACATAGCATCATTGATTGGTCTTGAGATGTCATTTTTTATGGTGTGACAAATCTCACTCTAATTAGTTAAATTCTTTTAGAATTGACTTTACTTTCAACTGAGTTTGTTTCTTATTAAGGTATTCTGATGTATTGTACCTTTCTATCTTATTTTTGTTAGTATTATGTAAGTATTTAGTTAGATATGATTCTTTTTGTACTGGATAATTGGCTTCAGCCATACATGGTATAAGTAAATATTTTGCTGACTTGACTATTACAATGTTAAAGTTGGTCAGGTATATTAGCATAGTTGCTTTATATCATATTACAGCTTTCTAATACAGTTTGGTTGCATTTTGGCAACATTAAATTCATAAATTATACAATATTAGATGCCTATTACATGTTTTTAGTTAACACAGTTTTTGGCTATTTTGACTGCTTTTTATTCATTTGACAGCTTCCTTTATTTAAGATAAATTGTTCACTATTGTCTGCTTGACAATTACATATAGTTTTTATTTAAATCTGATAATAATTAATTTTTTCATGAAATCTTGGTGTATGGTCTCAAATCCAACACATTAATATTTTTTTGTCATAACAAATATATCATTTTTTATTTTAACTTAAACTCTTTCTAATAATGTATTTAAGTCATTTAATACATTTATTTTATTTACATCACATAATATAATGATGGATCATGTCCATTTATTCACAAAAAATAGTTTTTAATACCCTATTCATAGTTATAAAACTTAATAATTATTGACTTTATTCTGGTGGATTCTGACATTATTTCTCTCTCTTATAGTGTCTTATGGTTTTTTCACTCTTATTCACTTTAATAATATATATGGGGTTTTGTCTTAGTCATAGTTTGGTCGTTTTTTCAAGTTGATAGAAATAATTATTATACAAAATTACACAATTTTTTGGGACTACTTGGGTTCGATACTGTTCACTTCACTTTCCTCTTATGCTAACTTACTATATAAATGATTTCTTTTATGGAACGCTCTGTGACGTTACATATGCCTCTTCGTTAAAGTTGATAATTTTGGAAAAACATATCTTTGGTTTTGATGAAATTATCATCTCTATAATAACCCTTTATTATTAGCTTCTTTATATTTCATTCTTTTATCTTATAATTAAATTCCTGTACTACTCCTTTAATATATTAATCCAACTCAATACTCCTAGTTCGTTCTTTGTCATATCACCTATTCCTTTCCTTTTTACCTTGATGTTTTATAATTAATCTTTGATATAATTCCCTATCAATTCCCTAACTTACATAGAGGGTTGGGAGTCAGAGTGGCTCGCTATGGCATACATTCTCTGTTCCTTCCTGTCTATAA
Source organism: Magicicada septendecula (assembly GCA_034769895.1). Taxonomy (NCBI): domain Eukaryota; kingdom Metazoa; phylum Arthropoda; class Insecta; order Hemiptera; family Cicadidae; genus Magicicada; species Magicicada septendecula. Next base: position 288,573,561 of record CM068370.1, on the reverse strand, counting down.
CTACTGAAATCAGAGGCAACACATCCCTGTTCAGAAAATAATAATTGCACCTTTGCAACAAATAATAATAATAATAAAAAAAAATACAATATTCAAAGATCATAGGCTCCTACACATAAATTTCCTTTCTTAAACTCTTCTGATTAATTCACAATTATATTAATATATCGTTCTCCGCAGGTTAAAATTATCGTTTAAAATCATTCAATGTTAATAGCTATATTCATATTCATCATTACCTCCTTATGTAACACACTGTTTTCCCTTTTTTTTTTTTTTATTTTTCATTTATCATTTCCATTTAGTATCGAATATATGACAGTATTTCTCCCTCTTTTCTCCTTTACTAAGTGTCCATCTCGTAGTATTTATTAATAATAATCTCTCTCCTTCTCTAAGTACGGGTAAGCTGGTAAATATACGTTGACATGGCTATTTAATAAATCTATATTTTATATATATCTTTATGCCTTTGGTGTAAGGTATCCATCTCGTAGTATTTATTAATAACAATCATTATACAATAATATTTATATTTATTTAAAAATCTCTACCTCCTTTCTAATTATGGCTAAGTTAAAAAATTCACGTTGACATGTTTAGTCAAGGTACCTTCTCTATGATGCTGTATTTGACTTGGGTCTTTGGTCATGGTACTTGGTCACTGATTGAGTATTCGACTTGTGATTTTTTTTTTTTTTTTTTTAATCATGGTACTTTTTTAATGAAGTCTGGTTATACGTTCCTTTTACCTTGTTCCTAATTGTGTCAGTTACCTCGTAGGTATTGTTTTCATGTTTGATAATATTTGGGTTATATTTGTCAGTTTGGGTTAATTACGTTGATTATTTCAACCCCTTTTGGTTGTGTTCCTTATATTATGTCATTATTTATCATTCCCATTCCTTTTTAATTCCTTTTCTTTTCAATATTCGACCTTTGATGTTTATCACCTCTACTCCTTCAAATGCCTGGTCTATGACATTTATTCTGGATGATTGGCTTCATGGCCTCACCATCTCATCACATGTTTGGGCCATAATTTTTCTGCATAGCGGAATTCCTCCTCTCTCTCACTTTCATTTTGGGGATCATTATCTGGTTCTCGGCCAGTTTCTGCCAATACATGGTTTACATAAAATACTCGGGGTTTTTCGTCATTATTTGCCTGATTATCCTGTAATGAAAAACCCGGATTTTCGTGAACTGTTACCCGATTCTCATTATTATTTTGATTAGCGTTTGGCTCTCGTTTGGTTGTTACTTTCGTTTCGGGGTGGTTCGTTACTCCTACCCTCTGATAACTGCTGCCGGTTATTCGCCGTATCACCCTGGCTACCTGGCGCCTGTTGAGTCATATACCCGTAACTTGGTAAATTGGGTGGATATGGTCGTCGATTATCGGCCATCATATAATTTACCTGGGGCCTATATTCATTTTGGTTTCTCCTACCGCCTCCTCCTTGGTTTCCCCCGTTGCGATAACCATTACGTTGACCATTATTACTTCCTCTATAATTATTCCCGCGATAACCGTTTCCCTGGTGGAAGTTCCTACCGTAGTTATTCCCGGTGTAATTACCTCTGTTTGGTCCCGGATAGTTGCGGTTAATTGGGCCCTGAGTGTTATCATTTCGGCCATTTGGTGGGATATTATTATTCTGATTATTGGTGCTTAGATTATTACCGTTCCCACCTCCATTCCGGTTTGGTCCGTTATTATTGTTGTTGTACTCTACCTTACGATTGGGGGGTTGGTAATCCTGGAACCTTCCTGTGGATTCGCAATTTTCCAATAATTTGGCCAGATCGGCTATTTTGCTAATCTGTTGGTATAATTGGGCATCCTTGATCCCATAGCTGTAATGTCCAGCTAACTGCCTTACCAAACATTCTTCTGGGATCGGCGGTATCAACTTCCGTGCTAAACATACCTTTCCCAGGAAATAAGACGTCGGGGACTGTCCATAGGACGCGTCGTATTTGCCATAGAAAATGTCCATTCTTACCCTGTTTTGTGCGGTCTCTGACCAATACTTTTCCTTAAACTGGCGTTTAAACTCTGCTAAATTCGTTATTTCTGGTCGTACCGCTATCCACCAGTTATCCTTAGTATTTTTAAACGTCTCGTCAAGCATCTCTCTTATCCTGTCCCACCTTGTTTCTCTACTTCTCCCAATAACCTCCTCCATTCTTTCCAAAAATTCCATTGGGTTTCGTCGATAGTCCTGGAAGTTGATTACTTCCCTGTTTTCACCATGACACGTATGAGTGTTTAGTATTGGTGTGTCTCTCAGCGCCTCTAATCTTTCCTGCAGGTTTTTCTCTCTCTGGTCTATTTCCAGTATGCTATTTTTGTTAGTTTTTATTTGTTCGTCCAGCCTGTTAGCGATGTGCTGGACTTCTCCCACCTCCTGCATGATGGCGTCTTGGTTCTGCCTTACCCTATTTTCGAGATTTATAACATCTTGTTTGGTCTCTACTGTTTGCTGCTCTATACTTTCGAAACGTGTATTGTTTCCTTCTCGTAACCTTTCCAACTGTTTCTCCATGTTTTCGACCTTCCTGTCACTATCGATTTTATTATCATTGATCGTTTTGTTTACTGTTTCGTATTTTATGCTAATTTCTTTTTTCAGGGACTCTATACTTTTTTTATTCTCCTCCTGAAATATCTCCAGTTTTTTCCCATTGTCATCTATTTCCTCGGTTATATCCTTCTTTAAAGATTCTATGTTTTTGTCTAATTTCTCCTTATCTTCCAGTCTGTTTTTATTCATGGATTCTATTATTTCCTCCTTATCTTCCCGTCTATTTTTATTATTCTCCTCCTTCAGGGATTCTGTATTTTTGTTCATATCCTCCTTCAGGGATTCTGTATTTTTGTTCATTTTTTCGTCCATTCTTTGGAGCATTTGCTCATTACTTTTTTGGATCATCATTATTAATATATTCACGTCAATACTCCCTGTTATTTTCTCTGGTTCGGGATTCTCTGTTTGTTCTACCATTTGTATGGGTTCTTCTCCCGTTTGTTCTTCTAATTCCTCTGCCGTTTGTACCGGTCTTTCCATTTCTAGTGTGGGCGGTTCTAATTCCGTTTCCTCGACCTGTACTGCCTCTCCGTCTTCCACACTTAACTCGGGTTCCACAGTCTTCTTCACCTTTTTTCCCTTTGGTTGCGGCATTTTAATATGCTGGTAGTTGCCGGGCTTGTTCCGTCTTTTTCAAGCCTCACTAGTTGGGCTGCCAATTTATAACAAAAAGAAAATATAGGGTGTTGTAATTGTAAAAGTGTTGTTTGTGTTGTAATCTGTCGGGCGTTACCTCCGCGCACTTTTGTTACTTACTCTGTTGACTGGATCCTCTGCAGTGATGTAGTCCTGTAACACAACTTAAAACTATGCTTTTTGTGGGCGCCACTTGGAAACGTTTGTTCCAAGAAAAAAAATTAAATGTGATTGATAAAATTTTTAAATCTACGAAAAAATTTAAACAAGTCAGTTTAGCTTTGAAAAATCAGTTAAGTTTAATGGTTCTTTAAAAACAAACAAATCGTCTGAAGGACTATCATTCATAGAAAAAAATTATAAAATTGCAGAGAAAAAATTATACAAGTTATTATTATTGACAATTTTTTTTATATCCAATCAAGTATCGGCTAGTATAATTCAGATTTTGACTCAGTTGAAAAGCATGAGTTTAATATGTGAAAAAACTTTACTCTCAGGACGTGACTCCTTTGAACTACCAAGACATATCAATTAGATGCCTTACAAGAAAAAAAACTAAGTGATTTGAAGGTGTATGTGTGGCGTGTAAAGTACAACTGTGTGATAAATGTAACCAGGTAACAAATGACTTTAATTTTGGTAACTCACGTTCCAATGGTCGTTTATTCTCTCACTGGACACTTCCTTCGGGTAGTTTCTCAATCTCGCCTCTTCGGGTGTACACTGAATCTATTTAAAGTCAAATTTTGCGATCATTACTTTTTCCGCACTTTTTGTCAAAACGTTTGGCAGTAGAATCTCGTTCAAACGCCGCCACTACGAATCATCTGTTTAGCGTTGATTCAGAAATCTGCCACCGCAGCGCTGATTCCCATGCAGTGTTGAGGAAGGCTTAGTGTATTGTTTGTTTACGTTCGGGGGAATTATTTGTAACGTTAGTCAGTCAATGCGAACACAGCAGAATTCGTTCTCTATTTAAATTTGTTGGTCCCTCCTGGGCCGTCGACGTTCTGGCTGCGTGATTTCTATTAAAATTTGCCGTATCGCTGCTCTATTTCAGCGATACTTTTTGGCGTAGACTCTCGTTGAGGTTAAGTCAGTCGGTTATGTCTATGTACGGGAAAAGCCTTCCTGCCGTCTTGTCGATTTCTCGCTTCTTTGGTTTCGCCTTAGCTGCGTTGATCAGTGTGAGATGCATCAGTTCTGGAGTTCAATCTTCAAGTGTTTTTGGGTCGAATTTGGTCTCGCTTTTATACTAAATCAGGTAGACTGTTTTCGTCGATTTCCGGTATATTTGTGTAAAACTTCTTTCTAGATTGTTCGAGAATAAACGAAAAGGAATGTCATAGAACAATTTTCACTTCCGTAGAAGCTTTTAGAACGAATTTCTTATTCTTCATACAAAGGATATTTCAAAATTTACACTGGTATTTATCAAACAGTTTCACATTAGTACTTACAATTTGTATGCCATTAATGCCTTTAGATTCCTTGTTTTTAACTGAATCTAGCGATACTAAATATGATTGGTATCTAATTAACTTAAGTCTAATAAACAATACAATATACAACCCTCACCTTGAGTTGTTGTCATTGAAAACTCAATTTTTATAACAAAAATTGTTGTGGAGTTACAAAGGTCCTTCCACAAGCTGAACATCTACTACTACTACTTTCCTACAACAAAATAAACAAATTTTAACATCAATAAAACACAAATAAATACAATTTTATATGGCCTCTGCTCATGGCCTAGATTTTTGTCAGTTTTTTAATACAATGATTAGTCTTTTTCTTTAATATATGTATTATTTCACCACTATACACACAGAGTTTATTATTTTGTCTATCTTTTGTGATACCTGGTTACTTTGTACATATATTATATTTATCACAAGATGACATAGCATCATTGATTGGTCTTGAGATGTCATTTTTTATGGTGTGACAAATCTCACTCTAATTAGTTAAATTCTTTTAGAATTGACTTTACTTTCAACTGAGTTTGTTTCTTATTAAGGTATTCTGATGTATTGTACCTTTCTATCTTATTTTTGTTAGTATTATGTAAGTATTTAGCCAGATATGATTCTTTTTGTACTGGATAATTGGCTTCAGCCATACATGGTATAAGTAAATATTTTGCTGACTTGACTATTACAATGTTAAAGTTGGTCAGGTATATTAGCATAGTTGCTTTATATCATATTACAGCTTTCTAATACAGTTTGGTTGCATTTTGGCAACATTAAATTCATAAATTATACAATATTAGATGCCTATTACATGTTTTTAGTTAACACAGTTTTTGGCTATTTTGACTGCTTTTTATTCATTTGACAGCTTCCTTTATTTAAGATAAATTGTTCACTATTGTCTGCTTGACAATTACATATAGTTTTTATTTAAATCTGATAATAATTAATTTTTTCATGAAATCTTGGTGTATGGTCTCAAATCCAACACATTAATATTTTTTTGTCATAACAAATATATCATTTTTTATTTTAACTTAAACTCTTTCTAATAATGTATTTAAGTCATTTAATACATTTATTTTATTTACATCACATAATATAATGATGGATCATGTCCATTTATTCACAAAAAATAGTTTTTAATACCCTATTCATAGTTATAAAACTTAATAATTATTGACTTTATTCTGGTGGATTCTGACATTATTTCTCTCTCTTATAGTGTCTTATGGTTTTTTCACTCTTATTCACTTTAATAATATATATGGGGTTTTGTCTTAGTCATAGTTTGGTCGTTTTTTCAAGTTGATAGAAATAATTATTATACAAAATTACACAATTTTTTGGGACTACTTGGGTTCGATACTGTTCACTTCACTTTCCTCTTATGCTAACTTACTATATAAATGATTTCTTTTATGGAACGCTCTGTGACGTTACAAGGTTCATAATTCATGAAAGTGATGAATAAGATAAATAAATTCCATATATAATGTAATTTTGTATCATGTGTATGGGAAATCGAAATATTTTAACAATACTTTTTCAAAGATTAACTGGGCCAGATTTTGACTAACATGAAGGAAGTTAGTTTAGTCTTTTGTTGAATATCAAGCTGAATAGTTGTGTGATATAACGTTCCTTAAAACCGTGTAGAAAATGGTACTACGGTTACCTACTAATACCAGTGAAGAGAGAGTTAAATGAATTAAACACTTTTTTAACTAAACCTGCAGAACCTTTAGCGAAAATAGTGAAAACTAACACCAAACTTCATTATACTAGTGATTTAAAACAGTAAAACAATATATTTGTGATAACTAACGCTACAAATCATAACCACTTTTTGAATAGTTAACCCACAGAAGTGAACACAAATCAAATAACATAATTAACACAAGTATACACGGAACACTTCTTCAGAACACACCAAACAACCTATTAGACAGATTACACCAGTGCGGGGACATTTCAAACATTTATGAAGGTAATTTTACTGTGAGATTTTAACACGACGACATTTCCAATAACCTCGCCATACCTAGGAGCGGCCATCTTTAAAAAATACGATTCTGTGCCTTCCTCATCGAGTGACGTCAGAAGCTACATGTGGTTTGATGATTCAACTTTTTTAAACATTATATCAGAATTATTTAAATATTGTTAAATAATAATTATTTAAATTACTTTAATTGTTAATGTTATACTTTCTCGATTGCCCTTCTCTGACTATTAATATAATCGCTCCAAGAACCTTTTTTATATAATACTTGTAATAATTTTTTCCACTGTATGAACGAATCGATTATTCCCTGAGACGGAGTCGATAATTGCTCCCAATCGATTAAAAATCGATTATTTATTAAATTTGTTAATAAATCCATTTATTTCAATTGTTTGTATCTATTATTATTTCACATGCTAATTTAAGGTTTATTTATTAATGCCACGAGACTTCAAGAAGAAGAAAATATTAGTTAACAGTGAGATATTGGACCAGCACTAAACATCATAAATCGATTGCTGACCGGAGTTAATCTGCTTAACTCCAGACTTGGTTCAGATCTTCCAGAAGTGCTCAATAATTAATAAATACCTTCTTAATTATTAAAATTTTTAACAGAACATTAAAACAGGATTATTTCACAATTACAGACATTAAATAAAACATAAACAAAATTTATTTTTTATTGAAAATTTTTTTTTTTTTTGGAAATAAAATTTTCTCTTTATTATCTTTTTTGTAAAGACCGCATACAGGGTCTAGTTACAAAGTGGCGTCCAACTTAGAGGGCTTGATAAGTTAAGCCTGGCAGCGATTACGTTATAGAAACAGAAGAAAATGCAAAGACGAGCTACTTCGAAAAAGAGGGCGGCAGAGGCCGAAAAAGAAGTTGACATGGGGGATAAGGAGGCAACACCCGTGGAGGATCCGGAAGTGGTACTAAACCCGGTGGAACCGAAACAACCAGCACCACCAGAGGAACAACCAGAAATACCCACTCAAACAGGGGAAGTCCATGTCCAAGACAAGGAAATAGAAAAAAGTAAGACCACAGAAAATAATAAGATGGACAAATTAATGGAAATGTTCCTAAAAATGAGTAAGGACAATGAAGAAACCAGTAAGAACTTGAATAAGAAGATGGAGGACCTAAAGGAGGACAACCAATGTTTGAGTAAGAAGATGGAGAAGAAAATGGATTCCACTAAGGTAGATTTGAATAAGAAGATGGATTCTACTAAGGAAGATTTGGGTTGAATAAACAAAAACATAGAGGAATTGAAGGAAGATAACCGATCCACAAAGGAAGAATTGGGCAGTAAGATAGAAAATACTAATAAGAGGATCGAGGAAACCAGTAGGAAGATGGAAAGGAAATTGGAAGAAAATAATAAGAATTTGGAAGAAAAGATGGAGAAACCAGTAAGAAAATAGAGAGTGACAACCAACAATTAAGAGAAGAATTAAGGGAAAATAACAAGAAAATGGAAGAGACGATGGGGGAAAGGTTGGAAGAATTGAGAGAGGACAATCAATTGCTGAGAGAAGAACTAAGGGAAGTCAACCAGGAGAACATGAACAAGTTAGACGAGAGGATCGAGTTGGCGAAGGAAGAGTTGAATAAAAAGATAACCGAGACGAAGAAAACCATCGTCAAGAAGTTAGAACAGGAAGTCGTGGTTGTTAACCAGCAGATCAGGGAAGTGGATGAAAGATGTCGTCAGACAGAAAACGAAGTGCTGGAAGTCCGGGAGGTAATACATAAAGAGATTACACATGTCAAGGAACAACAGGAAACGAAACTGGAAGAAAACAAGAAATTTGCCCTGGAAGAAATGAATAAAGTGCGGACACATGTAACTGAAAGATGCGACGGCGTGGAAGCCGCTATGACGAACATCACGGGACAAGTACGTCAGAGCCAGGAGGAGATAGAATTGATAAGGAACAGACCAACTGGTTACAATCATTTCCCAATGTCAGAAAACAGAGAATGGCTGAATTTCCGGCAGTATAAACGGAAGCCCATGGAATTCTTGGCACGCATAGAGGAATACCTGGAAAAACACAGAGGGAACCGGTGGGTCCAGAACAGAGAAATCTTAGACGAGTCGTTTTGGGAGGTGAATGACCATTGGTGGATGGCCAACCGGAGCGACATCGAAAGTTATCAGCAATTTAAGAGCCTCTTCAAGGCGAAGTATTGGTCGGAGACGACTCAAAACTTGATAAGAGACAATATATGCCACGGCCACTATAAACCACAAGTCGGTAGTTCGATGACAGCATATTTCCTCGGCAAGGTATGTATGGCCAAGCATTTAGAACCGGCCATACCTGAGGAGTGCCTAATAAATAAGTTGTCATACCATTATGACGAAGAGGTAATTCGTGCGAGGAGAGGCAGCCAAATAAAAACGATCCAGGCAATGACAGAACTCCTCGAAAACTACGAAAACGAAGACTACTACCGACAGAGCCGGAGAAGAAATGATGGGCCCGAACCAAGGACGTATCAGAACAACAACCAGGGTACGAACAACACCAACACTGGGTACCAAGGAGGCCGTGCATACCCGCAGAATAATAGTTTTAATAATAATAATAACGTTAACAATTCTAATTACAATAATAATAATAATAATACAGGTCCAAACCATGTGAACCCGAGTCGACCCTCTAATGGTTATCAGGGTAACAGAAATCCCTACCCTCATAACACAAATAGTCAGAGAAGCCCCAACTATGGTAATGATCGTTACCATAATAATAATAATCGTGCGGGTCCAAATAATGGTAATCCCGTTAATAATAGGTTTCCCCACCCACGAGTGAATTTCATACGAGCCACAGATGATCGACAGCGAAGATACAACAACAATCGAAGAAACAGCTACCGTGGATATGAAGACAGGCGGAGGAGCCTAGAACGGGACCAACCAAGGTACTATCCGACGAGAAGGAGTACTAGTTTAGACGATGCTGAACGAAGGTCTAACAACGAACGACCGGAAGACCACAGGACAGATCGACAGGGGCCCACTCTAAGCATCCCAAATGATGCTTCAACTAGTATGGCACAAAGGAACAACGATGTCGAGCCTTTAAACGGGCACAGGCAGTAATAAATCGCCAGAACCCGTTACTGCTCCTAAATACTGGGTATCTTAATAATGAGTGTAATAGTAAATATAATAATAATCGTATCACAGTCATCGGGTGCAACTACCTAAAGGACATCCGACATGAGTTATTGGAAGAGGATAACAGTAATCCCACCAATAACTTTAATAACGAAATAATACATGTCAACGCAGAGGTAGAAGGCATCCCAGCCAAGTTGATGATCGATACTGGTTCAAACGTGTCAATAATAAGTACGACGGAGTTGGAGAGGATAGAGCAAGAGTGCGGGAGAACTTTACCAACGTTGCCGTTGAATAATATTATTTTGTTGGGTGCAACCGGCCGACAAAATAAAACAATACGTAGGCAAGTCTCCGCCAGTGTGATGAGCTGTGGTATAGCAATTGATATGGAATTCTTGGTGGCGAGCGGGCTGCCGTTTAATATACTGGTCGGGTGTGATGTGCGCAGGAGGAATTCCGCCATCATTGATCTGAGAACTGAGAAATTGTCGCTGTTTACCAACGGACATACTTGGACAGCGAACTTGGTGGGTAGTGACCAAGTCATTCCCGATAGTATCCACCAGCAAATCCGCAAAATTAACTACATCCATCCAACATCTATAATTGAACAAAGGATAGACGACACCTCCAATGAAGATTTATGGTCACAAAAAATCCAGGAGATCAGGGATTTCCGGAGCGGTAAAACTGGCGAAAAATTAACTTGAAACCAAGCGAACAAATTAATCAACATCTACAACAAATATAAATCAGTCTTTTCTGATGAGCCCGGTAAAGTGAAAAACTTCCAGTGTACTCTACAGTTCCGAGACACAGTGGACTTTAACCGGAACTCTTACCCCATCGCGCAATCACGAAAGCAAGCAGTAAGAGCTGAAATAGAACAAATGATTAACCGTGACATTATAGAGAGTAGCCAATCCCCATATACAAGTCCTATAGTGACTATTCCTAAGAAAAACGGACAAGTCCGTTTGTGTTTAGATGCGCGCGAAATAAATAAAATGATCATAAATGACAGGACTTCGCCCGGTGAGATTGAGGAGATTTTAAAACGGTTCCACGGCACCAAGTACTTTAGTACCTGGGATACGGTGTGCGGGTACGGCAGGTGGAATTACATCCACAGAGTCGCCAGTATCTGGCCTTTATATTCGAGGGGCGGAACTACCAGTTTAAGAGGTTGCCTTTCGGACTGGTAAACTCAGTCGCAGTCTTTGTGCACTGCATGGACCAGATACTTGGCCAAGAAGCACTACAGTTCACCACCGTATACGTCGATGATTTGCTAGTGTCCTCAGAAACTTGGGAGGAACACTGCTACCGTGTGGAACACGTATTACAGAAGCTAGCGGCAAATAATATTACGCTAAAATTAGCAAAATATCATTTTATCGCTAAGGAAATACAATTCTTGGGTTTCATCTTGAATGATCAGGGAATCTCACCGTCAGCTGAAAAAGTCGAAGCGATTCAGAACTTTCCTACACCTAAAAAGAATCGAAGGCAGTTACAGTCGTTCCTGGGACTCTGTAATTACTACCGCAAGTTCCAGGAAAAGTACTCAGAACTGACTGCCAGATTTCAGCCGCAACTGTCATCCAAAAATAAATGGATCTGGGGTAATGAACAACATAATATACTATCTTTAATAAAACAAAAATTCCTTGAACCCATCATACTTCGCCATCCGGATTTTAGCAAACCTTTCTTTCTTAATTGCGATGCCAGTGACATCAGCCTCGGCACTACCTTATATCAAGAGGATGAGGAGGGCGAACATCTGGTGATCTGCTTTGCCAGCAGAGCATTGAATCAATGTGAGAAGAACTACCACGTTACAGAAAAGGAATTATTGAGTGTCGTGTTCGCGTGTGGAAAGTTCCGCACTTATATTCTTGGTTATTCCGTTACCGTCCGGACAGACCATAAGTCTATCTCGTTCCTTAAGAGATGTAAGTTAAGCCATGGAAGGATACAGGTGGATACTATTACTGCAAGAATATGACCTGAAGTGGGAGTATATCTCCGGAAAGAAAAATGTCGTCGCGGACGTATTGTCTAGAGTAGACATTGATAAACAGACGTTCGAGGGGAGAAGGAGAGTATTCTTAAAGTATACCATATTCTAAGCAGCAGCGCCGGTCTACAATCAATTTTGGAACACCTGAGCACACACCAACAAGCTGACCCGAAATTAATCTCTATTATCACCAGATTGGAAGCAGGGGATGAGACAATCTCCCAATATTTTAAAATCCATAACGGAATCCTGTTTTCAAGACCATCTTTATATAAGGAGGAATGGAAGGTTATTATTCCAACCCATATCGGAAAGGAGATAGTGTTTAATTATCATGTTCGATATGGGCATATGGGCGCCTTAAAAGTAGTAAAAGGTGGCCACGGTTCAGGGTAAGTGTGTAACAGTGTATCTCCTCAACGTTTGTATTCAAACGAATCTTTAACTGTTTTAGGTGAGACATTAAGTAATTGGGCACAACATTGTTTACATTTCCACACGTTGTTAAACGAATGTTTTGTAATAATTTTTGAAACGTTAAACAAGATTAATAGTTGCTACAGTTATAAACGCGTCATTTTATCACACATCACGTAGTTAAGAGAAGTACATTCTATCGTAAACATCTGCTATTACGTAATTGAGATTTCTGTTGGTAATACAGTCGGGAGTCGATAATCGAAACACATTTGGTCCAGGCATTATTCAAATTACCTACTCATACAGAGTTTTGAACATTAAGTGTTATAATGTCAATACATCATAAAGGCTTAACACTGAATTCCTTTTGCGGCAGACGTAAAGCTAATAATTAATATTTGAAATAGAAATTTAAAAAAATTTTAACCTTTTTGCCTGAACCAACTTTTGTCAGAGGCGGACGCTAAGAACGCTGTCAACTCCGTTTCTGGATTAGCGCCGATGTATGAATTGGTTGGCAGATCATTGTTTCGTGTGAATTGTCAATATGGATTTAATGTTGGTAGATTCAAAAATTCTGCAAACCGTTTCATTGAAGCAGACTCACATGAACGAAAACAAACTAGATTTACTTGAACGACTAGAAATTCAAGGACACACAAAAATATGTGGAAACAATATTCTAAATAAACGGTCACAATATAAATCACATATAATCTCTGAACATATCGCGCAACGCACACTCAACCGACTCAAATAAGAGCTCTAGCCCCCAAAACTGAAGTGACACCGCTCAAGAATAATCTCCAATATTCTTCTGATGCATCTATGTTGTATCTCCTGTCATACGTGCTGCGGAACCAACAATTACGTGCTGCGATGTCACCCATTACAATTTGTGACAAATTATTAAAAATTCCAGCTACTCTTTATGAGAGTTCTTCATTTACATAGAGTACGTTATTGACAAGATATTACATAAAAAAATATTGGAACCGGTCACAAAATTTAAACAGCCAACACAGTTTCTTAATTAATGAATATATTGTAACTTCTGTTGCTCATGACTCGGTTCGCAAGATCTCCCCAAGGACTTTCCCTACGCTTTTTACCCTGGGCGTACCTTCTGTAATATTTAATTACATGTAATTATCTCCATTTAATACCACCAATTATATATTGTGTCTATGCGTTCTAAATTTATAAGTTAATTCTCTCTTTTGGTGCAAATAACAAAGAAACCAGCAAATCTATGAGTACTCATCTATATAAGTTTCTGTATATATAACCACTGCTGGTTTTAATTTAGAAACACATTATTTGAATTAGTTTTTTGCTTGATCACTATATATTTTTGAAAGCAATTAAGAATGGGTCACTAGCTTATACATTTTGTAAACCTAGCTTCTTATTTTTCGTATTCCATTTTCGTAGTTATAGTTGTACAGAAGACAATACAGTCGTGAGTTTTAAGAATCGAATCGATAAGACGTGTAATTATAACTTAATGTGTGCGGACATCTGTAATTAGAGACTTGCATTATATATGCTGACAGAGTTTTTTAGTGTGTGGACAATCGTAAACTAGAAGAATTTATTATGTATGCGAGTGCCTATGTTCAATTTTCCTATTCCACTGTTTGAAGACAACGATCCTAGCGATCGTAGTTACGTTTGGTGTCAGAAGTGGATACAGGATCTTTAACAGTGTAAATGAAAAAACTGTTATAGCATAGAATATTTTGGTGTACGTAGTAAATTATTAAAAAAAAGAAACTAATATCCGTATAGTCAGGTGTCTTTAATTGGAGTTCTCCAAGCTATGATGACAGTGATGAAATAAGAACGAAAACAGAATAAGGAAAAAAGGAAACGGGAAGCTAAAGAAACAGTAAACGGCAGGAGGATCGACTGCTGCTCAAATCAGAGGAAGGAAAAAAAAGAAGAACGTTAGGAGGAATAGAAGGACATTAAAGAGTTCATACAGGAGCAGAAACAAATCCAAGAGCATACTGATGCGGAGTTGAGTCTCCTACGTGGTGGCTTGGGTAAACTAAGTAATGATCTGAGTGGGCAAGAGGTAAGATTATCTGAAGTAGAACAATCTGTCTCAAATATGAAAAAATCCGTCTTAAATATGAAATAAGTAACGAGAACAAAAATTCTGTAGAAGACTCAACTGCAAATATAAGAGAAAAAATGGAAACTGAAATCAAACAATTTCTAAACAGGCAATGCTAATAATAATAAAAATATAGAAAGGCAAAGATAATAAGATAATAGAGAAAGTTGCCTCACCTGTAATAGGGGCCAGTTCATGTTAAGGTCTCAGCATTTGATGGAAGCACCACTGGCGCTGTATCTTCGACAATTTGCGAGGCCGCTGTTGTTCTTTAAAAGGGCCTGCCAAGGAGCTACTACCGATAGTGTCACCTGACAGCCAGAACAGCAACGCCGAATTAATAAAACGTCTAGGGTGATCAGGATCTGCTCAATGTGTACTGTGCTCTAGTAAAGGCAGCATTCCGGAGTGAATGTTCAAGAGTTTGTCGACGGTCTGATTAGACTGGCCTGAAACACGGAAGGATTTCCAAATGCTGTTTGTGATACAGATATTATTGAACGGGCCAGAGACAGTGGGCTTTAAGAAGACTCTTTAAGATGCTTTTCCAGTTTGAAGCTGCCAAGTCGAGGTCCATCTACAGTGATGAAGTGAGGATAAATCGACCATAAACACAAAAACGGCAACATAAACAAAACTATAAAAGTTATAAACCTCAGAATATAGGCACAAAATGAATTTACTGGAAAACTTAATTATATCAAGATATAAAACCTATAATGTCATCATAAACGAGCGAATAGATCTGGACGGATATGGCAAAGCCTTAAGGATATTTAACAAGCAATCCCAGTCAAAAGTGATTTAATTAAATAAAAAGGGGTTTGTAAAAGAAAACAAAAAAAATACGAATACCTATATGTAAAGTGTAAAAACAATTGTAAAAACTAATAGATTTTACAGTCTTTGATTTTTAAGTATCCGGGATATTACTAGGTTCAAGATGTAAGGCGAGAGGTACTACAACATGCTACGGTAGACTTAAGGTACGATTTCGAATCTCGTTACAAAGGCAGCCCGCTGCCGTCGCCAAACGAACACTGCTGTTCAATGGATTTTACTAGGGATACGTTTCGAACTCCGCTGCCGCCGCCTCCGTAGCGCTGCCGGGCAGCGTCAGGAGCAGTCTGGCAGCTTGGCGGCGTGCGGCACGCTCATTTAATGTCTTTTTACCTTTCAATGATGCACGGTACTGAATGATTCGTGGATTAAGCTCTTAAAAAGGAGAGAGGATCAACGACAAAAGGATATGAAGAATCTGACCATATTTAATTCCGCGATAGAAACGTTCGAGGAACACGATAAAAGAGTGCTGAGTAGCCTAAATCTTCAATGATGATACAAGCAAAAACTGAAATTTTCAATATTTTAACAAAGTATGAACTTTGAGATGCCGAAATAAATTTTCATCTACTTCAGGGACTGAGGAATCGATGCCAATCTACTCACTCGTCAGTACATCACATCATAGCACCAGACATGACTTTTCTGGTACAGACTTTTAAGTCATTGGTTCTAAGTCTCGAGAATCTACGATATATAAATTACTTGGGCCATACACATTACGAAATGTAATTAACATGTGATTTTTTGTGTAATTTTTTAAATGATAAAAACTGATATTTAACTGTGTGCATTTTAACTGTGAATTGTGAATAGAAAGTGGAAAACGTGTGTTGTACATTATGAAGTTCATATGAAACTCAAGTCTGTATTGTCAAATGGCTTACAAACATACAGTGAAACTAGTATCTCTGTTGTGTTTACTAAATTAAGGAGCCAGTTTAAGATCTTCAAATTTGTACAGTAATCAGAGAAGTATTTTCAGCCAAGTCCACCATTCATACATACATACATACATACACACATATATACAGACATACTACACACAGAATCGACTGAAAAACTGCGTACATATTGTTACGTAATGCAGAAAAAGTGTTATGTCATTAGGGAACGTTCTGGTACATTGGAGAACGATCCCGCAGCTGTAATGTGTACGTGACACTTGACATGTGAGGCAGTATTACGTAATGCGTCACGTCTCGTGCGTTCTGGTAACATCTCATTTAGCCCAGCGATGCGTGTTTCTGGGAAGGTCGCGCTGAAGTGGCCTCTAGAATTTTCGATGGCTTGTTAAGGACGCATGTTATGGAACACTGTAGACTATAAATAGCCCATACCTGCTGCTTAGTTTTTTTAGTTTATTGCCAGGCGATTGGAAGTGATTATCGGGCGATATTACTGTGTGCGTCCAAGTGGTTATTAGTGTTGTGTTTTATAATCGGGCGGTATATTGTAATACAATTGTGTTTTAATATTAGCTGACATTTTATTGCGTGTGAACAATTTTTATTTGATTTGTTGGAAGAGACTGTGTTGTTAATTACGAACTATTTAACTGTGAAAATTAAAGCTGGTGATTAGTGACTTAATTGGTGTCTTGTATTTTGTTTTCCACTGTACCTACGACGATCAACAGACCGTCGTAACAGTATGTACTACCTGCACATGTACATACTTGCATTACTTATCGAATATCTCTATTTACTGTAGGATGAGGAAAAGTTTCTGTTGGGGTACTGTATAAACGTCAGTATGAACTACGTAATAAGCGAAATGTGAGTGTAGTACCACCTGTCTAAAGCAATTTGTTTTAGAAATTTCCGTCTTTACACTTGTCACAGAACATAATTTCAATTAGAATTGGTTGGTTTGCAAAAAAATGTGTTATGGAAAATAAATTGTGTTCAAAAACGAGTTTTGTAACACAATGAGAGTTCAGTATAGTGGTAGATTGTACCTTCAATAAAAGAGAGTGTTTTATTTTTTGTGTATTAACGAACGTCATATTTGGCTGCCCTACTTTGAGTTGCATATTGATCGTGGTTTGCAAAATACAAGTGAATATCTACTAACTTTAGAGTTCATTGTTATAGTTGAACCAAACAACCGCTTTTACATTAGGCCTATATTGTTACACTATACAAAACTTAAAAAATATACCGGCCAACGTTATTTTGTAAATTTTACAATTACAGACTCTAATTCTGCCCAATTCGAGAGATTGCACCGGCAACAAACTACTGGTTACTTATTTGAAATATTTTAATGTTAAAACCAGAATATTTAATTACTAAACGTTTTATTAGTTACTAGCAAATTACCCGTGCTTCGCTACGGAGTTTCACGTTGTACGTAATGAAAATCTTATTTAATTAATAAAGTTCAATTAAAGTAGGTTTCTTATAAATAAATAATTAAAACCGTCGCGGCTTCGCCCGCAAAAAGAGTACAGACTGATTAAATAACAACTTCCTCATCAATGCCATACATTATTTGTAGTTTAATACAATAAATTTACGTGATTACTTGCTATCTCTCTGACATAGCTTGATCTGGCTGTTATTATTATTTTACACATATAATCCTGGATTCCTTTGAACATAAATAAAAATAACATAGAAATTACAATTATATTGCCTTTGTGGTTTAAACAAAACAAAATTACTACAACTTATCATTAATATTATAGTTTTATATAACATATTGTGAATTGTATTTGTTTCACAAATTTGTGAAATGCAATGTTTTTTAACTCTTTCACATAACATACTATGTTCCACTTTGTACACTGCACTTTTATAATTACACTTAGTATTGTTTTCTATATTTACAGTGTTTTTAGAGTACAAAGGTTCTCATAGTTTGATAAATAATCCCAATATAACATAATTTTTGATAACATAATTATAAAAAATCATTCAGTTTTCATGAAAATTATAAACATTAATGTATCTCTCGGTGTACTCGTATACTCTGTGTGTATATTAGCTATAGCTGTTGCCCGCGACTTCGTCCGCGTCGAAGAATATTTTTGTCTAAAGTACCTATGTCCTTCCGCGTATTTCAAGAAACTTAAAAAGTAAGTTAGAAGATTTTCAGTTCCTTAATTCTACTGCTATGATTTTCAGTTGCTATCTTTCCAAGACCTCACTGTAAACAACATTCCTGGTTTTCCTTTCTGGCTGGAGGATGACCAAGCTATCAGATGAACTGACTCTCGAGCACGCCACGTACAACTGGCCATGGGAGAAACAGTCACTCCTGAGATCCACACCAGCCACTTTTAAACTCTGTCCCTGCGCCTTATTAATCGTCATAGCGTAACAAACTTTAACCGGGAATTGCAGACGTTTAAACTCAAAATGGTAATCCGATGGGATCATTGGAATTCGGGGGATGAAGACAGTTTCTCCCTGACTGACGCCTGTGAAAATCTGGGCTTCAATCACTTGCTTGTACAGATGTTTTATTATATTAATAATATACGCTTAGCGTAGCATAGGTAATTATGTTATTTTATTATATTTAACATAATAATGTTAAATTATTATTATGTTATTATTATTATTATTGTTATGTTAATATCATTTTATTATATTTAGCATATTGGTCTGTATCAAACTTTACATAAATTATGTTAAAATTTGTATAATCTGTAATATTCAGTTGATTTTTTGACCGCTAGACTACTGCCATAAAGTATCAAGCTAACGCGTAGTCAAAATATCGGACGTGTAGTCTGTACTCTGCACATACGTAATTGGAATCTACTCATTCTACCGTGGAATACAACTAAATAAATAAATATAATAGGGAAACATCAATTACAAAAAGTTTAATTCAAATAGTACTAAAATCTTGTGTGAGAAAATATGTTAATCTTCTCTTGCTAATCAGAAAATTAAATTACGGTCACACCTTGTTTATAACCATTATATACTGATGTTTGTGTGTGTGTGTGTGTATTTCAGAGGCGGCTTTTCTCCAGGAGGCCCTCGTCAACCAGTCGTTAAACCATCACCGTAAGGATACTTCAATATGCATATTATTTTAATACACTTACACTTACAGTACGTGTTAAGTATAAAATGTATTATATAGGCCTATTTCTAAAGGTATTAGGAATTATACTAATACCTTGATATTATTATTAGGCTTTATATTTGGCCCTTGATGAGAATTTATCATCATTCCTTCAATTTACTGAATTAATTATACGCAAGAGATAGCCAACCGGAATTATTAGTTAAATAGTGTTATGTATCTCCACCCCAATAAAACACTACCTCTCGTGAAACTCTATTGTATAATATCAACCAGTGTCTTTATCTAATTTTCACTCTTTAGCTAATCAGCTCATAATCTAATGTCAACCAATATTTCTTCTTCCCTCCCTCTTGCTCTTGTAGTTCTGCTGTGACAGTAACCAGTTCCTAATGGCCAACTTTCTGAAGTCATTGTAAAAATTAAATAAATATTTATTTAATCATTATAAAATATGTAATAGATTTTTAAAATCATTTTCCATTATCTTAAATTAGCGTTTTCTCTTTTTCTTTCCTGTTTATTATAGTGCTCCTTCTTTTTCACTAAAGTTTTGTACCCATATTGTAGTACTAAGTTCTGTTACTCTTGTTCCTCTTTGCAAATGTTTACTTCTGGCTTCATTCTTATCTGCACTCTTCATCAAACCATCCCGTACTAACCAACTATTTCTAGTTTTGCTGATCTGAGCACACGGTAGTTAATTTGCTCCCTAGTCTGCTGGATAGTAGCTCGGCGCCTGATTGTAACTTTGGTCAGACGACAGTAGGTGTTTAAAGCTACAGTACCGTATGAAAGTATAGTACATTACGTTCTTATAAAGTATCAAATTAACAACCCAAGCAAAGACTAAGATCAGAACGTGTTTGACAAAGAGAACACGAAGAAAGGGTCAAGATAGAGAAGTTTCTGAAAATTACATACTTCAATATTAAAGTGTTCTAAGTTTATAAATAAAACAAACCTTTTGTTATTACGCATGTTTCATTTGTAACATGAAACATGCGTAATCTCGGAGTTATCCAGTATCTCAAAACTATTATTTTAAAGTATTCTTTCAAATTTGTCAAATATTGTCAACAAAATTTTCTGAACGAAATATAAATAAAAATATAAATATGAATATGAATATGAATATGAATATGAATATGAATATGAATATGAATATGGACGTGAATATACTCAGAAGAATTTTTTCCGTAAACTGGTCCCATGACGATTAATCGCCCTGAGGTGCTTGTAAGCTTCGGAACTGTATTCTATTTACTTAACTGTTTGTTAGATTTTATTTACAAAAATTAAAATAGAATTTTTATAAAGCTCAAAAGATTGGAAGCAAAGTGCCTCATTGCCCATTTCTAAGTTACGCCTATGTTTAGATTTAATGTTCCATGAATCAAGTAGTTACTGTATAACAAATGTGAATGTATATTATATTAAGAGGCTAAATCATATACAAAAAAATGTGTAAAATTAACTGTAGAAAGAATTTTAAGGTGAAAAACCTTGTTGTTACTACTACCAGTAACCAACCATTTACAAATACTTAGAAGGAGGTAGTCAGGTAAGGTTCTGACTGATACGGAGTAGGAAATAGCACCCTTGTCTTAGATGGAAGAAAAAGAAGAAAGAGGAGGAGGAGTGGAGGAGCAGGAGAAGATAAGAAAATGGAGATAAATGTAATATGATTGTGTTATTTTACCGTAGACAAGTTAATTTGAGTTTAAACTGCATACTGAAATTGTACCAAACTTAATGTATGCAAATAAGATTGTGTAAGAAATTTTACTTCAGGCATTACGAGCAATATCCACATCCTCCGTCATATGATGAACCGCAAGTAAAGTTTATTATACAATACATAACTTGAATGTACTAATCAGATTATGGTAGATACTGAATTGCCATATTCAGTACAATCTATAAAACTAGATAATATTCATTGACTACAGCAAAGTAACGATAATGTCTGTTTTTATATTTTAAAAAGTGAAAACATTATAATATATAAATATTAAATGTACAAATTAAAAATAATTAAAACAGTATACAGAAAAAGTGTTAAAAAATAATAATATTTTAAACTTTTCGTTTCTGTCCTCCCCGTGGGCAACCTCGATATCCAGTCGAGCATGACGGTGGATTGTAAGTATAGTTTATATTTCATGCTTTCTTCGTATTTTATATCTTCTAATCAGAAAATAAACTGGCATATCCAAAACAATCTACATTATATCATTTATTGGCTACAGCATACAAACAATACAGTCCCTTCTTTTCCTTCTAAATATATCAAGAATTATAATATAATAATACAAAACCTTGTAATTTGGAAACAAAAAATAAAGTCGATTATACAACTTGGTTTCGTGTAAACCATATCAATGGAAACTATATGAAAAATTGCTGTAATGAACGCTACAATATCTGCTTAAATGAATTACTCATTGTTGCTTACACTTTATTTTAAAGCTAGCACTGAGTGTCAGTACTTTCAAGGGTAACAAGTTTACTTTTTCATACAGAAGTATCCCCTAAAAAAATTGCTTTATTGCCAAATATGATACACAAAACGCAACACACAAAGTAAAAAGGAAGCAATGAAATGTACTAGACTAATTGAAAGAGAAACATTTTCCACATTATATAAAATTATGCTAGTGCAGACAATACCAATATACGCGTATATTCAGAACAAGAAACTTTTTTTTTGTAACCAACAAAATAAAGACAAAAACTGTTTCTTGCTGTATTGTCAACATCTTGAAAACTTCCATAACGTAAGAAAAAGTTTTCTCAAATGTTTTAAACAGATTAGTTTTTTTTGTTTTGTTTTTAATGTATAAGTTTCACTGCAAGTGTAATTGTCCTTCCTATAGAGTGTACGACTAACTTGCAAATACATACTGCATTTAGAAAATTCCGGGACTGACGCTATTAAGGACACAACTTTTCAGATAAATGAAATTTTATTATTTATTATTCAACATACATCCCTTCCCTCTCTATACAGATTTTATATCGCTCATACAAACGTTGAAAGGCATGCGCATAGTTCTCCTTCGAAATCGTGTTTAAAACAGCTGTCACATTCTTCTGAATTGTCTCTACGTTATCAAAATGCTGCCCCTTCAGTGCCACCTTCCGCTTAGGGAACAGAAAGAAGTCAGCCGGAGCCAAATCTGGTGAGTAGGGTGTGACTGATTTCCCAGCGAGAAATTGTGAGACAACCAATGATGAGTGGACTGGAGCATTGTCATGCAGAAGAAACCACTCCCCTGATCGGTACATTTCTGGCCTAACCATGCGAATTCTTTTCAAAAGGCGATCAAGTACCTCTTTGTAAAGTGGTCGAGTTACATTCTGGCCGGGTGGCAAGAATTCTTTGTGGATTAGTCCCCTTGAATCAAAAAATGTGTTAGCATTGTTTTCACTTTTGATTTTGTGGCCCTCACTTTCATTGGTCTGCCATCTCCTGGGCCGCGCCATTCAGCTGTTTGACGTTTGGTAGATGGGTCATACTGGAAAAACCACGATTCGTCGCCTGTGACAATGTTCTGTAAGAAATTCGGGTTGTCATCGGCCCATTCAACGAGGCTTCGCGACGCTTCCACACGTTGTTCTTTTTGCTCTGCTGTTAACGAGTGTGGAACGAACTTGGCACACAGTTTCCGTTTGCCGAGTACGTCATGCACGATAGTGCAAATACTACCCACACTGATGCCGATCTCTTCTGATAAAATCTGGACGCTCAGCCGACGGTTGACGGACAGTGCAGCACAGACACGCTTGACATTCTCGTCAGTCACGCTTGTGGAGGGGCGCACATCTCTTGGATCATCTTCTAGAGACTCACGACCATTTTTGAAACGTGCATACCACTCGAACACTTTGCTACGACTTAAACAACCTTTTCCATATGCAAGTTGCATCATCGAAAACGTTTCTGTCACACTTTTTCCACATTTAAAACAAAATTATGTTGCAGCTCTTTGCTCCATCTCGAAATTTATGACAACAAGGAAAAACCAGATAAACTTAACAGTGTCGCTGTTTACTATGGAATGAGTCCTCAACAATGCAATTGTCACAGGAAGTGGGTGAAGGTTGTCACATAGTGTTCCAGCTGTGACACAGAGATAGCTCCATCTGTATGTCAATAGCAGTATCTGCCCCGGGAATTTTTGAATGCACTGTGTATGTACGTAATGCTTTGTGAGAATATTTATATTGTCTGAAGAAAAGTATGTTAATCCGTCATATGATGAACCGTAAGTAAAGTTTATTATAAAATACATAACTTGAATGTACTAATCAGATTATAGTAGATACTGAATTGCCATATTCAGTACAATCTATAAAAATAGATAATATTCATTGACTACAGCAAACTAACGATAATGTGTTTTTTTTTATTTTAAAAAGTGAAAACATTATAATATATAAATATTAAATGTACAAATTAAAAATAATTAAAGCAGTATACAGAAAAAGTGTTTAAAAATAATAATATTTTAAACTTTTCGTTTCAGTCCTCCCCGTGGGCCACCTCGATATCCAGTCGAACATGGCGATGGATTGTAAGTATAGTTTATATTTCATGCTTTCTTCGTATTTTATATATTCTAATCAGAAAATAAACTGGCATATCCAAAACAATCTACATTATATCATTCATTGGCTACAGCATACAAACAATACAGTCCCTTCTTTTCCTTCTAAATATATCAAGAATTATAATATAATAATACAAAACATTGTAATTTGGAAAAAAAAAATAAAGTCGATTATACAACTTGGTTTCGTGTAAACCATATCAATGGAAACTATATGAAAAAATGCTGTAATGAACGCTACAATATCTGCTTAAATGAATTACTCATTGTTGCTTACACTTTATTTTAAAAGCTAGCACTGAGTGTCAGTACTTTCAAGGGTAACAAGTTTACTTTTTCATACAGAAGTATCCCCTAAAATAATAATTGCTTTATTGCCAAATATGATACAAAAAACGCAACACACTATGTAAAAAGGAAGCAATGAAATGTACTAGACTAATTAAAAGAGAAACATTTTCCACGTTATATAAAATTATGTTAGTGCAGACAATACTAATATACGCGATATTCAGAACAAGAAACTTTTTTTTGTAACCAACAAATTAAAGACAAAAACTGTTTCTTGCTGTATTGTCAACATCTTGAAAACTTCCATAACGTAAGAAAACGTTTTCTCAAATGTTTTAAACAGATTAGTTTTTTTTTGTTTAGTTTTTTAATGTATAAGTTTCACTGCAAGTGTAATTGTCCTTCCTATAGAGTGTACGACTAACTTGCAAATACATACTGCATTCAAAAATTTCCGGGACTAACGCTATTAAGGACACAATTTTTCAGATAAATGAAATTTTATTATTTATTATTCAGCATACATCGCTTCCCTCTCTATACAGATTTTAGATCGCTCATACAATGGTTGAAAGGCATGCGCATAGTTCTCCTTCGAAATCGTGTTTAAAACAGCTGTCACATTCTTCTGAATTGTCTCTACGTTATCAAAACGCTGCCCCTTCAGTGCCACCTTCCGCTTAGGGAACAGAAAGAAGTCAGCCGGAGTCAAATCTGGTGAGTAGGGTGGATGGTTAATCAATGTGACTGATATTCCAGCGAGAAATTGTGAGACAATAAATGATAAGTGGACAGGAGCATTGTCATGCAGAAGAAACCACTCCCCGGATCGGTACATTTTTGGCCTAACCCTGCGAAATCTTTTCAAAAGGCGATCAAGTACCTCTTTGTAAAGTGGTCGAGTTACAGTCTGGCCGGGTGGCAAGAATTCTTTGTGGATCAGTCCCCTTGAATCAAAAAATGTGTTTAGCATTGTTTTCACTTTTGATTTTGTGGCCCTCACTTTCATTGGTCTGCCATCTCCTGGGCCGCGCCATTCAGCTGTTTGACGTTTGGTAGATGGGTCATACTGGAAAAACCACGATTCGTCGCCTCTGACAATGTTCTGTAAGAAATTCGGGTTGTCATCGGCCCATTCAACGAGGCTTCGCGACGCTTCCACACGTTGTTCTTTTTGCTCTGCTGTTAACGAGTGTGGAACGAACCTGGCACACAGTTTCCGTTTGCCGAGTACGTCATGCAAAATTAGTGCAAATACTACCCACACTGATGCCGATCTCTTCTGATAAAATCTGGACGCTCAGCCGACGGTTGACGGAGAGTGCAGCACAGACACGCTTGACATTCTCGTCAGTCACGCTTGTGGAGGGGCGCCCATCTCTTGGATCATCTTCTAGAGACTCACGACCATTTTTGAAACGTGCATACCACTCGAACACTTTAATACGACTTAAGCAACCTTTTCAATATGCAAGTTGCATCATCGAAAACGTTTCTGTCACACTTTTTCCACATTTAAAACAAAATTATGTTGCAGCTCTTTGCTCCATCTCGAAAATTATGACAACAAGGAAAAACCAGATAAACTTAACAGTGTCGCTGTTTACTATGGAATGAGTCCTCAACAATGCAATTGTCACAGGAAGTGGGTGAAGGTTGTCACATAGTGTTCCAGCTGTGACACAGAGATAGCTCCATCTGTATGTCAATAGCAGTATCTGCCCCGGGAATTTTTGAATGCACTGTGTATGTACGTAATGCTTTGTGAGAATATTTATATTGTCTGAAGAAAAGTATGTTAATCCGTCATATGATGAACCGTAAGTAAAGTTTATTATACAATACATAACTTGAATGTACTAATCAGATTATAGTAGATACTGAATTGCCATATTCAGTACAATCTATAAAACTATATAATATTCATTGACTACAGCAGAATAACGATAATGTTTTTTTTTTTATTTTTTAGTGAAAACATTATAATATATAAATATTAAATGTACAAATTAAAAATAATTAAAACAGTATACAGAAAAAGTGTTTAAAAATACGAGAGTAATATTTTAAATTTTTCGTTTCAGTCCTCCCCGTGGGCAACCTCGATATCCAGTCGAGCATGACGATGGATTGTAAGTATAGTTTTTATTTCATGCTTTCTTCGTATTTTATATCTTCTAATCTGAAAATAAACTGGCATATCCAAAACAATCTACATTATATCATTTATTGGCTACAGCATTCAAACAATACAGTCCCTTCTTTTCCTTCTAAATATATCAAGAATTATAATATAATAATACAAAACATTGTAATTTGGAAACAAAAAATAAAGTCGATTATACAACTTGGTTTCGTGTAAACCATATCAATGGAAACTATATGAAAAAATGCTGTAATGAACGCTACAATATCTGCTTAAATGAATTACTCATTGTTGCTTACACTTTATTTTAAAAGCTAGCACTGAGTGTCAGTACTTTCAAGGGTAACAAGTTTACTTTTTCAGACAGAAGTATCCCCTAAAATAATAATTGCTTTATTGCCAAATATGATACACAAAACGCAACACACAAAGTAAAAAGGAAGCAATGAAATGTACTAGACTAATTAAAAGAGAAACATTTTCCACGTTATATAAAATTATGCTAGTGCAGACAATACTAATATACGCGTATATTCAGAACAAGAAACTTTTTTTTGTAACCAACAAATTAAAGACAAAAACTGTTTCTTGCTGTATTGTCAACATCTTGAAAACTTCCATAACGTAAGAAAAAGTTTTCTCAAATGTTTTAAACAGATTAGTTTTTTTTGTTTAGATTTTTAATGTATAAGTTTCACTGCAAGTGTAATTGTCCTTCCTATAGAGTGTACGACTAACTTGCAAATACATACTGCATTCAAAAATTTCCGGGACTAACGCTATTAAGGACACAATTTTTCAGATAAATGAAATTTTATTATTTATTATTCAGCTTACATCCCTTCACTCTCTATACAGATTTTAGATCGCTCATACAATCTTTGAAAGGCATGCGCATAGTTCTCCTTAGAAATCATGTTTAAAACACCTGTCACATTCTTCTGAATTGTCTCTACGTTGTCAAAACGCTGCCCCTTCAGTGCCACCTTCCGCTTAGGGAACAGAAGGAAGTCAGCCGGAGCCAAATCTGGTGAGTAGGGTGGATGGTTAATCAATGTGACTGATATTCCAGCGAGAAATTGTGAGACAATAAATGATAAGTGGACAGGAGCATTGTCATGCAGAAGAAACCACTCCCCTGATCGGTACATTTCTGGCCTAACCCTGCGAATTCTTTTCAAAAGGCGATCAAGTACCTCTTTGTAAAGTGGTCGAGTTACAGTCTGGCCGGGTGGCAAGAATTCTTTGTGGATCAGTCCCCTTTAATCAAAAAATGTCTTTAGCTTTGTTTTCACTTTTGATTTTGTGGCCCTCACTTTCAGGGGTCTGCCATCTCCTGGTTCGCGCCATTCAGCTGTTTGACGTTTGGTAGATGGGTCATACTGGAAACACCACGATTCGTCGCCTGTGACAATGTTCTGTAAGAAATTCGGGTTGTCATCGGCCCATTCAACGAGGCTTCGCGACGCTTCCACACGTTGTTCTTTTTGCTCTGCTGTTAACGAGTGTGGAATGAACCTGGCACACAGTTTCCGTTTGCCGAGTACGTCATGCACGATAGTGTAAATACTACCCACACTGATGCCGATCTCTTCTGATAAAATCTGGACGCTCAGCCGACGGTTGACGGACAGTGCAGCACAGACACGCTTGACATTCTCGTCAGTCACCCTTGAGGAGGGGCGCCCATCTCTTGGATCATCTTCTAGAGACTCACGACCATTTTTGAAACGTGCATACCACTCGAACACTTTGCTACGACTTAAACAACCTTTTCCATATGCAAGTTGCATCATCGAAAACGTTTCTGTCACACTTTTTCCACATTTAAAACAAAATTATGTTGCAGCTCTTTGCTCCATCTCGAAAATTATGACAACAAGGAAAAACCAGATAAATTTAACAGTGTCGCTGTTTACTATGGAATGAGTCCTCAACAATGCAATTGTCACAGGAAGTGGGTGAAGGTTGTCACATAGTGTTCCAGCTGTGACACAGAGATAGCTCCATCTGTATGTCAATAGCAGTATCTGCCCCGGGAATTTTTGAATGCACTGTGTATGTACGTAATGCTTTGTGAGAATATTTATATTGTCTGAAGAAAAGTATGTTAATCCGTCATATGATGAACCGTAAGTAAAGTTTATTATACAATACATAACTTGAATGTACTAATCAGATTATAGTAGATACTGAATTGCCATATTCAGTACAATCTATAAAACTATATAATATTCATTGACTACAACAGAATAACGATAATGTTTTTTTTTTTATTTTAAAAGTGAAAACATTATAATATATAAATATTAAATGTACAAATTAAAAATAATTAAAACAGTATACAGAAAAAGTGTTTAAAAATAATAATATTTTAAATTTTTCATTTCAGTCCTCCCCGTGGGCAACCTCGATATCCAGTCGAGCATGACGATGGATTGTAAGTATAGTTTTTATTTCATGCTTTCTTCGTATTTTATATCTTCTAATCAGAAAATAAACTGGCATATCCAAAACAATCTACATTATATCATTTATTGGCTACAGCATACAACAATACAGTCCCTTCTTTTCCTTCTAAATATATCAAGAATTATAATATAATAATACAAAACATTGTAATTTGGAAACAAAAAATGAAGTCGATTATACAACTTGGTTTCGTGTAAACCATATCAATGGAAACTATATGAAAAAATGCTGTAGTGAACGCTACAATATCTGCTTAAATGAATTACTCATTGTTGCTTACACTTTATTTTAAAAGCTAGCACTGAGTGTCAGTACTTTCAAGGGTAACAAGTTTACTTTTTCAGACAGAAGTATCCCCTAAAATAATAATTGCTTTATTGCCAACTATGATACACAAAACGCAACACACAAAGTAAAAAGGAAGCAATGAAATGTACTAGACTAATTAAAAGAGAAACATTTTCCACGTTATATAAAATTATGCTAGTGCAGACAATACTAATATACGCGTATATTCAGAACAAGAAACTTTTTTTTGTAACCAACAAATTAAAGACAAAAACTCTTTCTTGCTGTATTGTCAACATCTTGAAAACTTCCATAACGTAAGAAAAAGTTTTCTCAAATGTTTTAAACAGATTAGTTTTTTTTGTTTAGATTTTTAATGTATAAGTTTCACTGCAAGTGTAATTGTCCTTCCTATAGAGTGTACGACTAACTTGCAAATACATACTGCATTCAAAAACTTCCGGGACTAACGCTATTAAGGACACAACTTTTCACATAAATGAAATTTTATTATTTATTATTCAGCTTACATCCCTTCCCTCTCTATACAGATTTTAGATCGCTCATACAATCGTTGAAAGCATGCGCATAGTTCTCCTTAGAAATCATGTTTAAAACACCTGTCACATTTTTCTGAATTGTCTCTACGTTGTCAAAACGCTGCCCCTTCTGTGCCACCTTCCGCTTAGGGAACAGAAGGAAGTCAGCCGGAGCCAAATGTGGTGAGTAGGGTGGATGGTTAATCAATGTGACTGATATTCCAGCGAGAAATTGTGAGACAATAAATGATAAGTGGACAGGAGCATTGTCATGCAGAAGAAACCACTCCCCTGATCGGTACATTTCTGGCCTAACCCTGCGAATTCTTTTCAAAAGGTGATCAAGTACCTCTTTGTAAAGTGGTCGAGTTACAGTCTGGCCGGGTGGCAAGAATTCTTTGTGGATCAGTCCCCTTGAATCAAAAAATGTGTTTAGCATTGTTTTCACTTTTGATTTTGTGACCCTCACTTTCATTGGTCTGCCATCTCCTGGGTCGCGCCATTCAGCTGTTTGACGTTTGGTAGATGGGTCATACTGGAAAAACCACGATTCGTCGCCTCTGACAATGTTCTGTAAGAAATTCGGGTTGTCATCGGCCCATTCAACGAGGCTTCGCGACGCTTCCACACGTTGTTCTTTTTGCTCTGCTGTTAACGAGTGTGGAATGAACCTGGCACACAGTTTCCGTTTGCCGAGTACGTCATGCACGATAGTGTAAATACTACCCACACTGATGCCGATCTCTTCTGATAAAATCTGGACGCTCAGCCGACGGTTGACGGACAGTGCAGCACAGACACGCTTGACATTCTCGTCAGTCACGCTTGTGGAGGGGCGCCCATCTCTTGGATCATCTTCTAGAGACTCACGACCATTTTTGAAACGTGCATACCACTCGAACACTTTGCTACGACTGAAACAACCTTTTCCATATGCAAGTTGCATCATCGAAAACGTTTCTGTCACACTTTTTCCACATTTAAAACAAAATTATGTTGCAGCTCTTTGCTCCATCTCGAAAATTTTGACAACAAGGAAAAACCAGATAAACTTAACAGTGTCGCTGTTTACTATGGAATGAGTCCTCAACAATGCAATTGTCACAGGAAGTGGGTGAAGGTTGTCACATATTGTTCCAGCTGTGACACAGAGATAGCTCCATCTGTATGTCAATAGCAGTATCTGCCCCGGGAATTTTTGAATGCACTGTGTATGTACGTAATGCTTTGTGAGAATATTTATATTTTCTGAAGAAAAGTATGTTAATCCGTCATATGATGAACCGTAAGTAAAGTTTATTATACAATACATAACTTGAATGTACTAATCAGATTATGGTAGATACTGAATTGCCATATTCAGTACAATCTATAAAACTAGATAATATTCATTGACTACAGCAAAGTAACGATAATGTCTGTTTTTATATTTTAAAAAGTGAAAACATTATAATATATAAATATTAAATGTACAAATTAAAAATAATTAAAACAGTATACAGAAAAAGTGTTAAAAAATAATAATATTTTAAACTTTTCGTTTCTGTCCTCCCCGTGGGCAACCTCGATATCCAGTCGAGCATGACGGTGGATTGTAAGTATAGTTTATATTTCATGCTTTCTTCGTATTTTATATCTTCTAATCAGAAAATAAACTGGCATATCCAAAACAATCTACATTATATCATTTATTGGCTACAGCATACAAACAATACAGTCCCTTCTTTTCCTTCTAAATATATCAAGAATTATAATATAATAATACAAAACCTTGTAATTTGGAAACAAAAAATAAAGTCGATTATACAACTTGGTTTCGTGTAAACCATATCAATGGAAACTATATGAAAAATTGCTGTAATGAACGCTACAATATCTGCTTAAATGAATTACTCATTGTTGCTTACACTTTATTTTAAAGCTAGCACTGAGTGTCAGTACTTTCAAGGGTAACAAGTTTACTTTTTCATACAGAAGTATCCCCTAAAATAATAATTGCTTTATTGCCAAATATGATACACAAAACGCAACACACAAAGTAAAAAGGAAGCAATGAAATGTACTAGACTAATTAAAAGAGAAACATTTTCCACGTTATATAAAATTATGCTAGTGCAGACAATACTAATATACGCGTATATTCAGATCAAGAAACTTTTTTTTGTAACCAACAAATTTAAGACAAAAACTGTTTCTTGCTGTATAGTCAACATCTTGAAAACTTCCATAACGTAAGTAAAAGTTTTCTCAAATGTTTTAAACAGATTAGTTTTTTTTTGTTTAGTTTTTTAATGTATAAGTTTCACTGCAAGTGTAATTGTCCTCCCTATAGAGTGTACGACTAATTTGCAAATACATACTGCATTCAAAAAGTTCCGGGACTAACGCCATTAAGGACACAACTTTTCACATAAATAAAATTTTATTATTTATTATTCAACATACATCCCTTCCCTCTCTATACAGACTTTAGATCGCTCATACAATCGTTGAAAGCATGCGCAAAGATCTCCTTCGAAATCGTGTTTAAAACAGCTGTCACATTCTTCTGAATTGTCTCTACGTTATCAAAACGCTGCCCCTTTAGTGCCACCTTCCGCTTAGGGAACAGAAAGAAGTCAGCCGGAGCCAAATCTGGTGAGTAGGGTGGATGGTTAATCAATGTGACTGATATTCCAGTGAGAAATCATGAGACAATAAATGATAAATGGACAGGAGCATTGTCATGCAGAAGAAACCACTCCCCTGATCGATACATTTCTGGCCTAACCCTGCGAATTCTTTTCAAAAGGCAATCAAGTACCTTTTTGTAAAATGGTCCAGTTACAGTCTGGCCGGGTGGCAAGAATTCTTTGTGGATCAGTCCCCTTGAATCAAAAAATGTCTTTAGCTTTGTTTTCACTTTTGATTTTGTGGCCCTCACTTTCAGGGGTCTGCCATCTCCTGGTTCGCGCCATTCAGCTGTTTGACGTTTGGTAGATGGGTCATACTGGAAACACCACGATTCGTCGCCTGTGACAATGTTCTGTAAGAAATTCGGGTTGTCATCGGCCCATTCAACGAGGCTTCGCGACGCTTCCACACGTTGTTCTTTTTGCTCTGCTGTTAACGAGTGTGGAATGAACCTGGCACACAGTTTCCGT
The DNA here is from genome assembly GCA_034769895.1 of Magicicada septendecula. Classification (NCBI taxonomy): domain Eukaryota; kingdom Metazoa; phylum Arthropoda; class Insecta; order Hemiptera; family Cicadidae; genus Magicicada; species Magicicada septendecula. The sequence continues at coordinate 288,540,743 of CM068370.1, read as the reverse complement.
TTGCCGAGTACGTCATGCACGATAGTGTAAATACTACCCACACTGATGCCGATCTCTTCTGATAAAATCTGGACGCTCAGCCGACGGTTGACGGACAGTGCAGCACAGACACGCTTGACATTCTCGTCAGTCACGCTTGTGGAGGGGCGCCCATCTTTTGGATCATCTTCTAGAGACTCACGACCATTTTTGAAACGTGCATACCACTCGAACACTTTGCTACGACTTAAGCAACCTTTTCCATATGCAAGTTGCATCATCGAAAACGTTTCTGTCACACTTTTTCCACATTTAAAAGAAAATTATGTTGCAGCTCTTTGCTCCATCTCGAAAATTATGACAACAAGGAAAAACCAGATAAACTTAACAGTGTCGCTGTTTACTATGGAATGAGTCCTCAACAATGCAATTGTCACAGGACGTGGGTGAAGGTTGTCACATAGTGTTCCAGCTGTGACACAGAGATAGCTCCATCTGTATGTCAATAGCAGTATCTGCCCGGGAATTTTTGAATGCACTGTGTATGTACGTAATGCTTTGTGAGAATATTTATATTGTCTGAAGAAAAGTATTTTAATCCGTCATATGATGAACTGTAAGTAACGTTTATTACACAATACATAACTTGAATGTACTAATCAGATTATAGTAGATACTGAATTGCTATATTCAGTACAATCTATAAAACTATATAATATTCATTGACTACAGCAAACTAACGATAATGTCTTTTTTTTTATTTTAAAAGTGAAAACATTATAATATATAAATATTAAATGTACAAATTAAAAATAATTAAAACAGTGTACAGAAAAAGTGTTTAAAAATAATAATATTTTAATCTTTTCGTTTCAGTCCTCCCCGTGGGCAAACTCGATATCCAGTCGAGCATGACGGTGGATTGTAAGTATAGTTTATATTTCATGCTTTCTTCGTATTTTATATCTTCTAATCAGAAAATAAACTGGCATATCCAAAACAATCTACATTATATCATTTATTGGCTACAGCATACAAACAATACAGTCCCTTCTTTTCCTTCTAAATATATCAAGAATTATAATATAATAATACAAAACCTTGTAATTTGGAAACAAAAAATAAAGTCGATTATACAACTTGGTTTCGTGTAAACCATATCAATGGAAACTATATGAAAAATTGCTGTAATGAACGCTACAATATCTGCTTAAATGAATTACTCATTGTTGCTTACACTTTATTTTAAAAGCTAGCACTGAGTGTCAGTACTTTCAAGGGTAACAAGTTTACTTTTTCATACAGAAGTATCCCCTAAAATAATAATTGGTTTATTGCCAAATATGATACACAAAACGCAACACACAAAGTAAAAAGGAAGCAATGAAATGTACTAGACTAATTAAAAGAGAAACATTTTCCACGTTATATAAAATTATGCTAGTGCAGACAATACTAATATACGCGTATATTCAGAACAAGAAACTTTTTTTTGTAACCAACAAATTAAAGACAAAAACTGTTTCTTGCTGTATAGTCAACATCTTGAAAACTTCCATAACGTAAGAAAAAGTTTTCTCAAATGTTTTAAACAGATTAGTTTTTTTTGTTCAGTTTTTTAATGTATAAGTTTCACTGCAAGTGTAATTGTCCTTCCTATAGAGTGTACGACTAACTTGCAAATACATACTACATTCAAAAATTTCTGGGACTAACGCTATTGAGGACACAATTTTTCAGATAAATGAAATTTTATTATTTATTATTCAACATACATCCCTTCCCTCTCTATACAGATTTTAGATCGCTCATACAATCGTTGAAAGCATGCGCATAGTTCTCCTTCGAAATCGTGTTTAAAACAGCTGTCACATTCTTCTGAATTGTCTCTACGTTATCAAAACGCTGCCCCTTCAGTGCCACCTTCCGCTTAGGGAACAGAAAGAAGTCAGCCGGAGCCAAATCTGGTGAGTAGGGTGGATGGTTAATCAATGTGACTGATATTCCAGCGAGAAATTGTGAGAAAATAAATGATAAGTGGACAGGAGCATTGTCATGCAGAAGAAACCACTCCCTTGATCGGTACATTTCTGGCCTAACCCTGCGAATTCTTTTCAAAAAGCGATCAAGTACCTCTTTGTAAAATGGTCCAGTTACAGTCTGGCCGGGTGGCAAGAATTCTTTGTGGATCAGTCCTCTTGAATCAAAAAATGTGTTTAGCTTTGTTTTCACTTTTGATTTTGTGGCCCTCACTTTCAGGGGTCTGCCATCTCCTGGTTCGCGCCATTCAGCTGTTTGACGTTTGGTAGATGGGTCATACTGGAAACACCACGATTCGTCGCCTGTGACAATGTTCTGTAAGAAATTCGGGTTGTCATCGGCCCATTCAACGAGGCTTCGCGACGCTTCCACACGTTGTTCTTTTTGCTCTGCTGTTAACGAGTGTGGAACGAACCTGGCACACGTTTCCGTTTGCCGAGTACGTCATGCACGATAGTGTAAATACTACCCACACTGATGCCGATCTCTTCTGATAAAATCTGGAAGCTCAGCCGACGGTTGACGGACAGTGCAGCACAGACACGCTTGACATTCTCGTCAGTCACGCTTGTGGAGGGGCGCCCATCTCTTGGATCATCTTCTAGAGACTCACGACCATTTTTGAAACGTGCATACCACTCGAACACTTTGCTACGACTTAAGCAACCTTTTCCATATGCAAGTTGCATCATCGAAAACGTTTCTGTCACACTTTTTCCACATTTAAAAGAAAATTATGTTGCAGCTCTTTGCTCCATCTCGAAAATTATGACAACAAGGAAAAACCAGATAAACTTAACAGTGTCGCTGTTTACTATGGAATGAGTCCTCAACAATGCAATTGTCACAGGACGTGGGTGAAGGTTGTCACATAGTGTTCCAGCTGTGACACAGAGATAGCTCCATCTGTATGTCAATAGCAGTATCTGCCCCGGGAATTTTTGAATGCACTGTGTATGTACGTAATGCTTTGTGAGAATATTTATATTGCCTGAAGACAAGTATTTTAATCCGTCATATGATGAACCGTAAGTAACGTTTATTACACAATACATAACTTGAATGTACTAATCAGATTATAGTAGATACTGAATTGCTATATTCAGTACAATCTATAAAACTATATAATACTCATTGACTACAGCAAACTAACGATAATGTCTTTTTTTTTATTTTAAAAGTGAAAACATTATAATATATAAATATTAAATGTACAAATTAAAAATAATTAAAACAGTATATAGAAAAAGTGTTTAAAAATAATAATATTTTAAACTTTTCGTTTCAGTCCTCCCCGTGGGCAACCTCGATATCCAGTCGAGCATGACGGTGGATTGTAAGTATAGTTTATATTTCATGCTTTCTTCGTATTTTATATCTTCTAATCAGAAAATAAACTGGCATATCCAAAACAATCTACATTATATCATTTATTGGCTGCAGCATACAAACAATACAGTCCCTTCTTTTCCTTCTAAATATATCAAGAATTATAATATAATAATACAAAACATTGTAATTTGGAAACAGAAAATAAAGTCGATTATAAAACTTGGTTTCGTGTAAACCATATCAATGGAAACTATATGAAAAAATGCTGTAATGAACGCTACAATATCTGCTTAAATGAATTACCCATTGTTGCTTACACTTTATTTTAAAAGCTAGCACTGAGTGTCAGTACTTTCAAGGGTAACAAGTTTACTTTTTCATACAGAAGTATCCCCTAAAATAATAATTGCTTTATTGCCAAATATGATACACAAAACGCAACACACAAAGTAAAAAGGAAGCAATGAAATGTACTAGACTAATTAAAAGAGAAACATTTTCCACGTTATATAAAATTATGCTAGTGCAGACAATACTAATATACGCGTATATTCAGAACAAGAAACTTTTTTTTGTAACCAACAAATTAAAGACAAAAACTGTTTCTTGCTGTATTGTCAACATCTTGAAAACTTCCATAACGTAAGAAAAAGTTTTCTCAAATGTTTTAAACAGATTAGTTTTTTTTGTTCAGTTTTTTTATGTATAAGTTTCACTGCAAGTGTAATTGTCCTTCCTATAGAGTGTACGACTAACTTGCAAATACATACTGCATTCAAAAATTTCTGGGACTAACGCTATTGAGGACACAACTTTTCAGATAAATGAAATTTTATTATTTATTATTCAACATACATCCCTTCCCTCTCTATACAGATTTTAGATCGCTCATACAATCGTTGAAAGCATGCGCATAGTTCTCCTTCGAAATCGTGTTTAAAACAGCTGTCACATTCTTCTGAATTGTCTCTACGTTATCAAAACGCTGCCCCTTCAGTGCCACCTTCCGCTTAGGGAACAGAAAGAAGTCAGCCGGAGCCAAATCTGGTGAGTAGGGTGGATGGTTAATCAATGTGACTGATATTCCAGCGAGAAATTGTGAGAAAATAAATGATAAGTGGACAGGAGCATTGTCATGCAGAAGAAACCACTCCCTTGATCGGTACATTTCTGGCCTAACCCTGCGAATTCTTTTCAAAAAGCGATCAAGTACCTCTTTGTAAAATGGTCCAGTTACAGTCTGGCCGGGTGACAAGAATTCTTTGTGGATCAGTCCTCTTGAATCAAAAAATGTGTTTAGCTTTGTTTTCACTTTTGATTTTGTGGCCCTCACTTTCAGGGGTCTGCCATCTCCTGGTTCGCGCCATTCAGCTGTTTGACGTTTGGTAGATGGGTCATACTGGAAACACCACGATTCGTCGCCTGTGACAATGTTCTGTAAGAAATTCGGGTTGTCATCGGCCCATTCAACGAGGCTTCGCGACGCTTCCACACGTTGTTCTTTTTGCTCTGCTGTTAACGAGTGTGGAACGAACCTGGCACACAGTTTCCGTTTGCCGAGTACGTCATGCACGATAGTGTAAATACTACCCACACTGATGCCGATCTCTTCTGAAAAAATGTGGACGCTCAACAGACGGTTGACGGACAGTGCACCACAGACACGCTTGACATTCTCGTCAGTCACGCTTGTGGAGGGGCGCCCATCTCTTGGATCATCTTCTAGAGACTCACGACCATTTTTGAAACGTGCATACCACTCGAACACTTTGCTACGACTTAAACAACTTTTTCCATATGCAAGTTGCATCATCGAAAACGTTTCTGTCACACTTTTTCCACATTTAAAAGAAAATTATGTTGCAGCTCTTTGCTCCATCTCGAAAATTATGACAACAAGGAAAAACCAGATAAATTTAACAGTGTCGCTGTTTACTATGGAATGAGTCCTCAACAATGCAATTGTCACAGGACGTGGGTGAAGGTTATCACATAGTGTTCCAGCTGTGACACAGAGATAGCTCCATCTGTATGTCAATAGCAGTATCTGCCCCGGGAATTTTTGAATGCACTGTGTATGTACGTAATGCTTTGTGAGAATATTTATATTTTCTGAAGAAAAGTATGTTAATCCGTCATATGATGAACCGTAAGTAAAGTTTATTATACAATACGTAACTTGCATGTACTAATCAGATTATAGTAGATACTGAATTGCCATATTCAGTACAATCTATAAAACTATATAATATTCATTGACTACAGCAAATTAACGATAATGACTTTTTTTTTATTTTAAAAGTGAAAACATTATAATATATAAATATTAAATGTAAAAATTAAAAATAATTAAAACAGTATACAGAAAAAGTGTTTAAAAATAATAATATTTTAAACTTTTCGTTTCAGTCCTCCCCGTGGGCAACCTCGATATCCAGTCGAGCATGACGATGGATTGTAAGTATAGTTTATATTTCATGCTTTCTTCGTATTTTATATCTTCTAATCAGAAAATAAACTGGCATATCCAAAACAATCTAAATTATATCATTTATTGGCTACAGCATACAAACAATACAGTCCCTTCTTTTCCTTCTAAATATATCAAGAATTATAATATAATAATACAAAACCTTGTAATTTGGAAACAAAAAATAAAGTCGATTATACAACTTGGTTTCGTGTAAACCATATCAATGGAAACTATATGAAAAAATGCTGTAATGAACGCTACAATATCTGCTTAAATGAATTACTCATTGTTGCTTACACTTTATTTTGAAAGCTAGCACTGAGTGTCAGTACTTTCAAGGGTAACAAGTTTACTTTTTCATAGAAGTATCCCCCAAAATAATAATTGCTTTATTGCCAAATATGATACACAAAACGCAACACACAAAGTAAAAAGGAAGCAATGAAATGTACTAGACTAATTAAAAGAGAAACATTTTCCACGTTATATAAAATTATGCTAGTGCAGACAATACTAATATACGCGTATATTCAGAACAAGAAACTTTTTTTTGTAACCAACAAATTAAAGACAAAAACTGTTTCTTGCTGTATTGTCAACATCTTGAAAACTTCCATAACGTAAGAAAAAGTTTTCTCAAATGTTTTAAACAGATTAGTTTTCTTTGTTTAGTTTTTTAATGTATAAGTTTCACTGCAAGTGTAATTGTCCTTCCTATAGAGTGTACGACTAACTTGCAAATACATACTGCATTCAAAAATTTCCGGGACTAACGCTATTAAGGACACAACTTTTCACATAAATGTAATTTTATTATTTATTATTCAGCATACATCCCTTCCCTAAATATACAGATTTTAGATCGCTCATACAATCGTTGAAAGGCATGCGCATAGTTCTCCTTCGAAATCGTGTTTAAAACAGCTGTCACATTCTTCTGAATTGTCTCTACGTTATCAAAACGCTGCCCCTTCAGTGCCACCTTCCGCTTAGGGAACAGAAAGAAGTCAGCCGGAGCCAAATCTGTTGAGTAGGGTGGATGGTTAATCAATGTGACTGATATTCCAGCGAGAAATTGTGAGACAATAAATGATAAGTGGACAGGAGCATTGTCATGCAGAAGAAACCACTCCCCTGATCGGTACATTTCTGGCAAAACCCTGCGAATTCTTTTCAAAAGGCGATCAAGTACCTCTTTGTAAAATGGTCCAGTTACAGTCTGGCCGGGTGGCAAGAATTCTTTGTGGATCAGCCCCCTTGAATCAAAAATGTGTTTAGCTTTGTTTTCACTTTTGATTTTGTGGCCCTCACTTTCAGGGGTCTGCCATCTCCTGGGTCGCACCATTCAGCTGTTTGACGTTTGGTAGATGGGTCATACTGGAAACACCACGATTCGTCGCCTGTGACAATGTTCTGTAAGGAATTCGGGTTGTCATCGGCCCATTCAACGAGGCTTCGCGACGCTTCCACACGTTGTTCTTTTTGCTCTGCTGTTAACGAGTGTGGAACGAACCTGGCACACAGTTTCCGTTTGCCGAGTACGTTATGCACGATAGTGTAAATACTACCCACACTGATGCCGATCTCTTCTGATAAAATCTGGACGCTCAACCGACGGTTGACGGACAGTGCAGCACAGACACGCTTGACATTCTCGTCAGTCACGCTTGTGGAGGGGCGCCCATCTCTTGGATCATCTTCTAGAGACTCACGACCATTTTTGAAACGTGCATACCACTCGAACACTTTGCTACGACTTAAACAACCTTTTCCATATGCAAGTTGCATCATCGGAAACGTTTCTGTCACACTTTTTCCACATTTAAAACAAAATTATGTTGCAGCTCTTTGCTCCATCTCGAAAATTATGACAACAAGGAAAAACCAGATAAACTTAACAGTGTCGCTGTTTACTATGGAATGAGTCCTCAACAATGCAATTGTCACAGGAAGTGGGTGAAGGTTGTCACATAGTGTTCCAGCTGTGACACAGAGATAGCTCCATCTGTATGTCAATAGCAGTATCTGCCCCGGGAATTTTTGAATGCACTGTGTATGTACGTAATGCTTTGTGAGAATATTTATATTGTCTGAAGAAAAGTATGTTAATCCGTCATATGATGAACCGTAAGCAAAGTTTATTATACAATACATAACTTGCATTTACTAATCAGATTATAGTAGATACTGAATTGCCATATTCAGTACAATCTATAAAACTATATAATATTCATTGACTACAGCAAACTAACGATAATGTCTTTTTTTTATTTTAAAAGTGAAAACATTATAATATATAAATATTAAATGTACAAATAAAAATAATTAAAACAGTATACAGAAAAAGTGTTTAAAAATAATAATATTTTAAACTTTTCGTTTCAGTCCTCCCCGTGGGCAACCACGATATCCAGTCGAGCATGACGATGGATTGTAAGTATAGTTTATATTTCATGCTTTCTTCGTATTTTATATCTTCTAATCAGAAAATAAACTGGCATATCCAAAACAATCTACATTATATCATTTATTGGCTACAGCATACAAACAATACAATCCCTTCTTTTCCTTCTAAATATATCAAGAATTATTATATAATAATACAAAACATTGTAATTTGGAAACAAAAAATAAAGTCGATTATACAACTTGGTTTCGTGTAAACCATATCAATGGAAACTATATGAAAAAATGCTGTAATGAACTCTACAATATCTGCTAAAAATGAATTACTCACTGTTGCTTACACTTTATTTTAAAATCTAGCACTGAGTGTCAGTACTTTCAAGGGCAACGAGTTTACTTTTTCATAAAGAAGTACCCCTAAAATAATAATTGCTTTATTGCCAAATATGATACACAAAACGCAACACACATAGTAAAAAGGAAGCAATGAACTGTACTAGACTACTTAAAAGAGAAACATTTTCCACGTTATATAAAATTATGCTAGTGCAGGCAATACTAATATACGCGTATATTCAGAACAAGAAACTTTTTTTTGTAACCAACAAATTAAAGACAAAAACTCTTTCTTGCTGTAATGTCAACATCTTGAAAACTTCCATAACGTAAGAAAAAGTTTTCTCAAATGTTTTAAACAGATTAGTTTTTTTTTGTTTAGTTTTTTAATGTATAAGTTTCACTACAAGTGTAATTGTCCTTCCTATAGAGTGTACGACTAATTTGCTAATACATACTGCATTCAAAAAGTTCCGGGACTAACGCCATTAAAGACACAACTTTTCACATAAATGAAATTTTATTATTTATTATTCAACGTACATCCCTTCCCTCTCTATACAGACTTTAGATCGCTCATACAATCGTTGAAAGCATGCGCATAGTTCTCCTTCGAAATCGTGTTTAAAACAGCTGTCACAATCTTCTGAATTGTATCTACGTTATCAAAACGCTGCCCCTTCAGTGCCACCTTCCGCTTAGGGAACAGAAAGAAGTCAGCCGGAGCCAAATCTGTTGAGTAGGGTGGATGGTTAATCAATGTGACTGATATTCCAGCGAGAAATTGTGAGACAATAAATGATAAGTGGACAGGAGCATTGTCATGCAGAAGAAACCACTCCCTTGATCGGTACATTTCTGGCCTAAACCTGCGAATTATTTTCAAAAAGCGATCAAGTACCTCTTTGTAAAATGGTCCAGTTACAGTCTGGCCGGGTGGCAAGAATTCTTTGTGGATCAGTCCCCTTGAATCAAAAAATATGTTTAGCTTTGTTTTCACTTTTGATTTTGCGGCCCTCACTTTCAGCGTTCTGCCATCTCCTGGTTCGCGCCATTCAGCTGTTTGACGTTTCGTAGATGGGTCATACTGGAAACACCACGATTCGTCGCCTGTGACAATGTTCTGTAAGAAATTCGGGTTGTCATCGGCCCATTCAACGAGGCTTCGCGACGCTTCCACACGTTGTTCTTTTTGCTCTGCTGTTAACGAGTGTGGAACGAACCTGGCACACAGTTTCCGTTTGCCGAGTACGTCATGCACGAAAGTGTAAATACTACCCACACTGATGCCGATCACTTCTGATAAAATCTGGAAGCTCAGCCGACGGTTGACGGACAGTGCAGCACAGACACGCTTGACATTCTCGTCAGTCACGCTTGTGGAGGGGCGCCCATCTCTTGGATCATCTTCTAGAGACTCACGACCATTTTTGAAACGTGCATACCACTCGAACACTTTGCTACGACTTAAACAACCTTTTCCATATGCAAGTTGCATCATCGGAAACGTTTCTGTCACACTTTTTCCACATTTAAAAGAAAATTATGTTGCAGCTCTTTGCTCCATCTCGAAAATTATGACAACAAGGAAAAACCAGATAAACTTAACAGTGTCGCTGTTTACTATGGAATGAGTCCTCAACAATGCAATTGTCACAGGACGTGGGTGAAGGTTGTCACATAGTGTTCCAGCTGTGACACAGAGATAGCTCCATCTGTATGTCAATAGCAGTATCTGCCCCGGGAATTTTTGAATGCACTGTGTATGTACGTAATGCTTTGTGAGAATATTTATATTGTCTGAAGAAAAGTATGTTAATCCGTCATATGATGAACCGTAAGTAAAGTTTATTATACAATACATAACTTGCATGTACTAATCAGATTATAGTAGATACTTAATTGCCATATTCAGTACAATCTATAAAACTATATAATATTCATTGACTACAGCAAACTAACGATAATGTCTTTTTTTTATTTTAAAAGTGAAAACATTATAATATATAAATATTAAATGTAAAAATTAAAAATAATTAAAACGGTATACAGAAAAAGTGTTTAAAAATAATAATATTTTAAACTTTTCGTTTCAGTCCTCCCCGTGGGCAACCTCGATATCCAGTCGAGCATGACGGTGGATTGTAAGTATAGTTTATATTTCATGCTTTCTTCGTATTTTGTATCTTCTAATCAGAAAATAAACTGGCATATCCAAAACAATCTACATTATATCATTTATTGGCTACAGCATACAAACAATACAGTCCCTTCTTTTCCTTCTAAATATATCAAGAATTATAATATAATAATACAAAACCTTGTAATTTGGAAACAACAAATAAAGTCGATTATACAACTTGGTTTCGTGTAAACCATATCAACGGAAACTAAATGAAAAAATGCTGTAATGAACGCTACAATATCTGCTTAAATGAATTACTCATTGTTGCTTACACTTTATTTTAAAAGCTAGCACTGAGTATCAGTACTTTCAAGGGTAACAAGTTTACTTTTTCATACAGAAGTATCCCCTAAAATAATAATTGCTATATTGCCAAATATGATACACAAAACGCAACACACAAAGTAAAAAGGAAGCAATGAAATGTACTAGACTAATTAAAAGAGAAACATTTTCCACGTTATATAAAATTATGCTAGTGCAGACAATACTAATATACGCGTATATTCAGAACAAGAAACTTTTTTGTGTAACCAACAAATTTAAGACAAAAACTGTTTCTTGCTGTATTGTCAACATCTTTAAAACTTCCATAACGTAAGAAAAAGTTTTCTCAAATGTTTTAAACAGATTAGTTTTTTTTGTTTAGTTTTTTTATGTATAAGTTTCACTGCAAGTGTAATTGTCCTTCCTATAGAGTGTACGACTAACTTGCAAATACATACTGCATTCAAAAATTTCCGGGACTAACGCTATTAAGGACACAACTTTTCAGATAAATGAAATTTTATTATTTATTATTCAGCATACATCCCTTCCCTCTCTATATGGATTTTAGATCGCTCATACAATCGTTGAAAGTCATGCGCATAGTTCTCCTTCGAAATCGTGTTTAAAACAGCTGTCACATTCTTCTGAATTGTTTCTACGTTATCAAAACGCTGCCCCTTCAGTGCCACCTTCCTCTTAGGGAACAGAAAGAAGTCAGCCGGAGCCAAATCTGGTGAGTAGGGTGAATGGTTAATCAATGTGACTGATATTCCAGCGAGAAATTGTGAGACAATAAATGATAAGTGGACAGGAGCATTGTCATGCAGAAGAAACCACTCCCCTGATCGGTACATTTCTGGCCTAACCCTGCGAATTCTTTTCAAAAGGCGATCAAGTACCTCTTTGTAAAATGGTCCAGTTACAGTCTGGCCGGGTGGCAAGAATTCTTTGTGGATCAGTCCCCTTGAATCAAAAAATGTCTTTAGCTTTGTTTTCACTTTTGATTTTGTGGCCCTCACTTTCATGGGTCTGCCATCTCCTGGGTCGCGCCATTCAGCTGTTTGACGTTTGGTAGATGGGTCATACTGGAAAAACCACGATTCGTCGCCTGTGACAATGTTCTGTAAGAAATTCGGGTTGTCATCGGCCCATTCAACGAGGCTTCGCGACGCTTCCACACGTTGTTCTTTTTGCTCTGCTGTTAACGAGTGTGGAACGAACCTGGCACACAGTTTCCGTTTGCCGAGTACGTCATGCACGATAGTGTAAATACTACCCACACTGATGCCGATCTCTTCTGATAAAATCTGGAAGCTCAGCCGACGGTTGACGGACAGTGCAGCACAGACACGCTTGACATTCTCGTCAGTCACGCTTGTGGAGGGGCGCCCATCTCTTGGATCATCTTCTAGAGACTCACGACCATTTTTGAAACGTGCATACCACTCGAACACTTTGCTACGACTTAAACAACCTTTTCCATATGCAAGTTGCATCATCGAAAACGTTTCTGTCACACTTTTTCCACATTTAAAACAAAATTATGTTGCAGCTCTTTGCTCCATCTCGAAAATTATGACAACAAGGAAAAACCAGATAAACTTAACAGTGTCGCTGTTTACTTTGGAATGAATCCTCAACAATGCAATTGTCACAGGACGTGGGTGAAGGTTGTCACATAGTTTTCCAGCTGTGACACAGAGATAGCTCCATCTGTATGTCAATAGCAGTATCTGCCCCGGGAATTTTTGAATGCACTGTGTATGTACGTAATGCTTTGTGAGAATATTTACATTTTCTGAAGAAAAGTATGTTAATCCGTCATGTGATGAACCGTAAGTAAAGTTTATTATACAATACATTACTTGAATGTACTAATCAGATTATATTAGATACTGAATTGCCATTTTCAGTACAATCTATAAAACTAGATAATATTCATTGACTACAGCAAACTAACGATCATGTCTGTTTTTTTATTTTAAAAAGTGAAAAAATTATAATATATAAATATTAAATGTAAAAATTAAAATAATAAAAACAGTATACAGAAAAAGTGTTTAAAAATAATTATATTATAAACTTTTTGTTTCAGTCCTTTCCCTGGGCCAACTCCAGTCGAACATGACGATGGATTGTAAGTATAGTTTATATTTCATGCTTTCTTCGTATTTTATATCTTCTAATCAGAAAATAAACTGGCATATCCAAAACAATCTACATTATATCATTTATTGGCTACAGCATACAAACAATACAGTCCCTTCTTTTCCTTCTAAATATATCAAATTTATAATATAATAATACAAAACATTGTAATTTGGAAACAAAAAATAAAGTCGATTATACAACTTGGTTTCGTGTAAACCATATCAATGGAAACTATATGAAAAAATGCTGTAATGAACGCTACAATATCTACTTAAATGAATTACTCACTGTTGCTTACACTTTATTTTAAAATCTAGCACTGAGTGTCAGTACTTTCAAGGGCAACGAGTTTACTTTTTCATAAAGAAGTATCCCCTAAAATAATAATTGCTTTATTGCCAAATATGATACACAAAACGCAACACACAAAGTAAAAATGGAGCAATGAAATGTACTAGACTAATTAAAAGAGAAACATTTTCCACGTTATATAAAATTATTCTAGTTCAGACAATACTAATATACGCGTATATTCAGAACAAGAAACTTTTTTTTGTAACCAACAAATTAAAAACAAAAACTGTTTCTTGCTGTATTGTCAACATCTTGAAAACTTCCATAACGTAAGAACGAGTTTTCTCAAATGTTTTAAACAGTTTAGTTTTTTTTTGTTAATTTTTAATGTATACGTTTCACTGCAAGTGTAATTGTCCTTCCTATAGAGTGTACGACTAACTTGCAAATACATACTGCATTCAAAAAGTTCCGGGACTAACGCTATTAAGGACACAACTTTTCAGATAAATGAAATTTTATTATTTATTATTCAACATACATCCCTTCCCTCTCTATACAGATTTTAGATCGCTCATACAATCGTTGAAAGGCATGCGCATAGTTCTCCTTCGAAATCGTGTTTAAAACAGCTGTCACATTCTTCTGAATTGTCTCTACGTTATCAAAACGCTGCCCCTTCAGTGCCACCTTCCGCTTAGGGAACAGAAAGAAGTCAGCCGGAGCCAAATCTGGTGAGTAGGGTGGATGGCTAATCACTGTGACTGATTTTTCAGCGAGAAATTGTGAGACAATCAATGATAAGTGGACTGGAGCATTGTCATGCAGAAGAAACCACTCCCCTGATCGGTACATTTCTGGCCTAACCCTGCGAATTCTTTTCAAAAGGCGATCAAGTACCTCTTTGTAAAATGGTCCAGTTACAGTCTGGCCGGGTGGCAAGAATTCTTTGTGGATCAGTCCCCTTGAATCAAAAAATGTGATCAGCCTTGTTTTCACTTTTGATTTTGTGGCCCTCATTTTCATGGTTCTGCCATCTCCTGGGTCGCGCCATTCAGCTGTTTGACGTTTGGTAGATGGGACATACTGGAAACACCACGATTCGTCGCCTGTGACAATGTTCTGTAAGAAGTTCGGGTTGTCATCGGCCCATTCAACGAGGCTTCGCGACGCTTCCACACGTTGTTCTTTTTGCTCTGCTGTTAACGAGTGTGGAACGAACCTGGCACACAGTTTCCGTTTGTCGAGTACGTCATGCACGATAGTGTAAATACTACCCACACTGATGCCGATCTCTTCTGATAAAATCTGGACGCTCAGCCGACGGTTGACGGACAGTGCAGCACAGACACGCTTGACATTCTCGTCAGTCACGCTTGTGGAGGGGCGCCCATCTCTTGGATCATCTTCTAGAGACTCACGACCATTTTTGAAACGTGCATACCACTCGAACACTTTGCTACGACTTAGACAACCTTTCCCATATTCAAGTTGCATCATCGAAAACGTTTCTGTCACACTTTTTCCACATTTAAAACAAAATTATATTGCAGTTCTTTGCTCCATCTCGAAAATTATGACAACAAGGAAAAACCAGATAAACTTAACAGTGTCGCTGTTTACTGTGGAATGAGTCCTCAACAATGCAATTGTCACAGGAAGTGGGTGAAGGTTGTCACATAGTGTTCCAGCTGTGACACAGAGATAGCTCCATCTGTATGTCAATAGCAGTACCTGCCCCGGGACTTTTTGAATGCACTGTGTATGTACGTAATGCTTTGTGAGAATATTTACATTTTCTGAAGAAAAGTATGTTAATCCGTCATGTGATGAACCGTAAGTAAAGTTTATTATACAATACATTACTTGAATGTACTAATCAGATTATAGTAGATACTGAATTGCCATATTCAGTACAATCTATAAAACTAGATAATATTCATTGACTACAGCAAACTAACGATAATGTCTGTTTTTTTATTTTAAAAAGTGAAAACATTATAATATATAAATATGAAATGTACAAATTAAAAATAATAAAAACAGTATACAGAATAAGTGTTTAAAAATAATAATATTTTAAACTTTTTGTTTCAGTCCTTCCCCTGGGCCAACTCCAGTCGAACATGACGATGGATTGTAAGTATAGTTTATATTTCATGCTTTCTTCGTATTTTATATCTTCTAATCAGAAAATAAACTGGCATATCCAAAACAATCTACATTATATCATTTATTGGCTACAGCATACAAACAATACAGTCCCTTCTTTTCCTTCTAAATATATCAAGAATAATAATATAATAATACAAAACATTGTAATTTGGAAACAAAAAATAAAGTCCGTAAAATGATGAACCGTAAGTAAAGTTTATTATACAATACATAACTTGAATGTACTAATCAGATTATAGTAGATACTGAATTGCCATATTCAGTACAATCTATAAAACGATATAATATTCATTGACTACAGCAAACTAACGATAATGTCTGTTTTTAAGAGTGGTTGCGCAGGTGGGAAAGAAAAGTCGTCAGAAGGATAACCTGGTGTAGTGAACGTTTAAGAAACATGGAGAATAAGGATAAATGCAGAAATCCAGCAAATCTAACGAGAACCAGATATTATCACTGACATTAAGAAAAGTAGAATTCGGTGGCAGGGCATATCCAGAGAATGCTAGAGACATCTACATTAAAGAAAATTTTTAGGGGGACCTGGTGAAAGAAGAAGAAGCAATCGGCCCAGAAAACGATAGTTGCATGACCTTGAGGACGATCTGCGCAAGCTCGTAATCGTCTTACGACCTGCGGTGTAAGAAGATTGAGACTCTGAGATCGAGACATCTGGAGGCAGATTGTCCAGAAGACCAAGGCTCTCCAAGAGTTGTAGCACCAATTTGAAAGAGAGAGAGAGAGAGAGAGAGAGAGAGAGAGAGAGAGAGAGAGAGTGAGAGAGAGAGTGTGAGAGAGAGAGAGAGCAGATAAAGGAAGCCGAAGCCCATGATGGAGAGGAACAAAATTGGAAAGGGTTACTTGTGTCGCACAGAATCCGGAGATAGACAAATTCATCGAAAGCTGGAAGAATATTTACTTCCAATTAGTTCAACTTCGATTACTGAAGTTTAAAGAAAGGATTCGCTATCTGTATCTTTCTTCTACATCCCGACTTAACTCACTGGGGACTTGGATGGATGCTTGAAACTATTATTGTTTACGCTGTAAAGCTGAGAAGATTACATTGTATGTACAAAGTAAGTTATCCACTCTAATTCTTTATTTGTAGTTTAATTGTATTTTGTTTTTCTATAGAGCATATTTCACTAGTGTTAAGTTATATTTTGATAGTTTTTAACATATAAATGTATGTATATTTCCAGATTTTTAAGGTAATAAATCTGAGCACGAGTAATTAGTATATAGCAATACCATTATGCCACATTGAATATCTATTATAAGTCATATGCTAACCAATAAGTGTAGCTGTAGGTAAAGTTGTAAATAGAATGTGTTATAACATTTTGCTAAGACATTTACTTACCTGCTTGGAAAAGTATCCGGTTCCGGTTTCGGTTCTTCGAATCGGGGGTAACGATCGTAACTAAAATAGAAATGTATACACATAATATAAAAAGGTATATGACAAATAATAAACAACTAAAACAATTTAAAATCTAAATATATCATTTATCACAGGATGAATAAGACTTCTTTTTTTATTTTGAGGTTGAGCGTTTGCAAAACATTACTGGCGTCTGACTGTGTTTGACAGCATCATTTCTTTCTAAATCTTTTTCAGGTAATATTAGATGAAAGATTTTCTTAGCCTTGTGCTTTTAAAATATTAATTCACGTAATATTCCATCCACATAGAATGGTGTTTTTTATACAGTTAGCCTTTGCCAAGCAATATCTCCTTGTGAGACAAGCTCAGTTGTATTTTGTTTACATTACTAACCCCTTTGTGGCGTTCAGGACAGAATGTGGTGTGACCTCTACATTGATATACCCTACCTTTTGCAGGTTGATCAGTTTTAAGGCCTGTTTTTAATTCGGGGTCTCTATGAGCAACTTTTCAGATGGCTGATCCAGCGCAACCGATGACTACTTTGCTATCAGGAAGGGGCTTACTTTTGCATTGTCGCTTTCCTTTCTTTTAGCAACTACATACTGCCGTTACATTGGCAGACAATGTTAGAAATTTATCAGCATTTAGTAAGGAGTAAGGGGTAAGCAGTACTCAGCTAGGTGTCTTTTTCTCTTCACCCTCCAAAGAGCACTATTTTCTAGACGAGGGTTTTAAGAGATCCGACAACGTCAGAATTAATTTGAGAACTTTGCATTTGAGTGCAACGAGTCTCGTGTAAATAACCAAACCACCGCAGCAGAGCTCTGGGGTACCGCAGTTAGGACTACATTCAACGCGACTCACTAACCTAGAGCCATCCACTCACTGGCACGATCGGTCCAACTGTGGGTTACCTTTTCAACCTTGTCGAACTCACATACCAGTGTTATGTTAGTCAGCTAAAGAGTAACAGCTGTCCCCACCCCCATGAGGTAAAGATGTTGTAGGCTCGGGCGTAGGGTTGGATTTCTGTGTTGGGGGGGGGGCATTATCATCATCATCATTATCATCATCAAAACACGGCATAGACAAGGCACTGCCTGTTCCATCTTTAAAGATCCTCCAGCCATCTCTTCCTGGGTCTACCCACACTCCTGTGTCCTACAGGTTTGTATTTCCAGATTTGTTTGGCTCGTCTGGAATCGGACATTCTTTCTAAATATTTTTTCTACAGTTGTTTGTAATCTTTAAATTGTTCATTCTAGTTAAAAACTTGTAAATTTTCCCTTAAGACCTCATTCTTTATGCGGTAAAATTTAGAACATTTTTTAACTCCTCTTAAAAATACCATTTCCGAAGCCTGTATTTTATTGTCTTGTTCGTTGGTTGTTTTTCATAATTTACACCCATAGGACAATAGAGGGACTGCCATAACTTTGTGGAACTTTAATTTTGTATCTTAAAGTATCTTGTTTCTAAAAATACTGTTGATTGCCCCACAGATCGTCTGGATCTTGCCTAACTTAACATCTATATCATAATTCCTATATTAGCCAATATCATTTCCCAAATAATTAAAATGGCTCACCTGTTCTAGAATCGATCATTAATCATGATTTTTGTTCTTATTCGTTCCTTGCCTTGAAATGCCATTACCTTTGTTTTTATAGTGGAGGTTTTCATATTGTATTGTTTGCAAATCTGATGAAGCTTAAAAACAGATTTTTGCAAATCAGATTCTGTACTGTGAATTGCAAGCAAGTCGTCAGAAAACAACTGCACATTCAATTATCAGTCTCGTAGTAACTTAATACCAGGGTTTACTAGATGTTTCCATTTCCTTGCCAGATCGACAATATAAATGTTAAAGAGTAGATGATATACTTCACCCTTTTCTAGCACCTTGATTGAGAAATATTTGTTGACATATCATACAATTATTTTTAACAGCCATTCTTGTTTCGATACATATGCCTTGAATAGTTCTCATAAGTTGCTGTGGGTATTCCCGTTCTTCTAATATTGGCCACATCACATTTCTATAGGCTATACTCTATCAAAGGCCTTCTCAAAGTCAACCAAAGGTACATGCAATTCTTATTGCATTATTATAATAATTATTTGTCCGCTTTATAATTGTTGTTTTACTAAAAGAACAGTAGATTATTCGGGGTTTTCGTAATTTTTCTTTTACCTATTTTATTTTTAAAGATATACCAAAACCGTGATAATGATTTTTTGTCACCTCCCCTTGGCGTAATTTATTTAACTTGATTTTATCTAATACTGAATATATTTCGCTCGAAACAGTGAGCGAGCTCTGCAGCTTAGACAACTTACTAGTATAATTTGTTTAAGATATACTGATACGTACTATTGATTAATGTGTGCACATGTGTATTTCAGAGATATTGACACCGATGATGATGATTTTCCCATTTATGATGAATGGAGCCAACCGTAAGTAAAGTATAATATTCTTACACACACATACACACTACATCCTTATTTACGCCATCCCTTACACACACACGCGCGCGCGCATGTAGGCCTTTAGCACTTCATTTCTTTGTTGTCACGCTAGTACTGACACGTCTCGTGACGGAACCTGTGGAACAGTTCAATTAATTCATTAGAAGTTATTAGCAATTAGGTGGTCAGTGTTGGCAGTCAAATATATTGACTTTGGACGCCACAGTAAACAATCGTAACACAGGTCACAAAAGCGAAAAACGTAGCACAAAAGAGATTAACTGTTTCAACTTTATTATCAGTCAAAGTATAATTTGTGATACTTATTATAAAGTGGGTTTTTTCTTCTTAAAGGATTTAGCAGCAAACAGTGATAAGTGTGTAACCTACTTTCAGGCCCCAACAGCCTCCAGTCTCAAAAGTTATCAGTTATCTGTAAAAATTGGAAGTATACGTGGCTAATTCACTATTGATTTCGGCAAACAAATAATTGAAATTACGTTACGCACTGCAGTATATTTAAACTTTAGGATTGATTTCTCACATCATCATAAAATTGAAGATTGAAATTAAAGTAAAATTGTAATTGTCTCCTAGTGATTCACTGGAAGATATAATATTAATGTCCATAATGCCATGTAAATGAATTTACATTTTTGGAAGCAGCCATTCAAAAATCACATACATCTGATACACTGGGTTGATTAGAGTTAAACGACACAGGTGTACGCGTAAGATGATGACGTGACTATTAACAGCAGAAATAAAAGCGGCTTAGATGAGAATTAATTAAAATAGATAGTGAAGCACAAAAGAGGATTATGAAAATAAATGAGTGTAAAACTTAGTACTTGGAACTTTGAACAAAAGTGCTAATGTAATAGAATTAGAGGAATTAGAAGAAGGCCTAGGGAAAGATGAATAGATGAGATAGATGATTATTTGAGAAGTATAAACGTGAGAGGCTGTTGCAGGATGCTTGGTGACAGGATGGCATGAAAGAAAATCATTGATGACACTGTGGGTTGTGATGCCAGAAGAAGAAGAATCTCAGAAAGGTAATAAAAGAAAAATGAATAAGTGTCCATGTATGTACAGAGAAGAGTTGAAGTAGTCAATAACAAGTCTAAGCGATAGGAAATCTATGGGTTTTGGTGAGTTAGTTTATGTTCAATAAAGCTGATAAGGCAAAAAAAATGTATTAACGCAATAATCTTAAACAAAGCATACTGAATAAAAAGGTAACAGTAACAACAAACGTAGAAGAAATTAAGATTATATCTATGTAAAGAATACATAAAGGAATTACTATTTCTTTGAGTAAGTATATAGAAGAATGCGTGGTCTTCACTAAGCACGCATGCATATGTGCTGTGTCATTCAAAGAACACTGAGTGGTAAAAGCAATGTGAAGAACAAAATACGGAACCGTATATTTCAGGGAAGATTTGGAGATGATAATTCTGAAGAGTTATTGGCTAAAGAAGAGCTTATAAAGTAATTCTAACGACATGGAAACGAAAGATATCAAAATTGATAGAGCACGTATTATATTCAGAGAATGATAACTGCGGAGGAGAGGAACATTGGAGGAAAAAGGACCAGAAAAAGGAAGATGATCTGAAGAACGGTTAGCGATATAGAAATCTTGAGAACAGTGGACGGAGCAAAGCATATGTCACCTGTAAATAGCCAGTTCTACTGAAGAAAAGAAATAATAAGTTATATATACCTATATATGTGTATTATTTGATGTACTGTAGGCCTACATATTGCAATTAATAAGCGTGTCAGTGTTGTCTACTTAATACAGTATAACTCTCCATAATAAGGACAAATAATATACCATACAGGAGTGTTAGATGTATTATTATTATTATACATTATAAGAAACGCGCGCGCGCACGGACACACACACACACACAATACTTTTTACTATATTCCTTACCATACAATATGTACCTACATTCCTATTGTATCCTTTACTGTTCAGTACCTATGCTGTGTACACAATCGTTTTTACACAAATTAACACTTCTCTATCTTTAATAACACTGGAACTCACTGGAAACACTGGCCTCATTATGCAAATCAGCCACAGTTAAAAATAGCGTTCAGTAGACGTAAAATATAAAATGAATATTAAACAATAACTCTTTTATATTAATTAATAAGTTGTGTTAGTGGCTAGAATTACAAACAGAATTAACATTCTTGCACAACACTACAGAAAAATTACTCCGTTTAGCGTTTCCAAGCTTCACAGCTCATCGTCAGATCGGAAATAACCTTCCGATTATTCCATCCGATTCCGATCGGGTTATTTCCGATCTGATGATGATCTGTGAAGCTCGAACGCGCAAATCAGAGTAATTTTTCTATAGTGGTGTGCAACAGTGTTAATTCTCTTCCTTTTATGTTAGTTGAGTGTATGAAAGTTTTACAAAATTACATTAATTAATTTTGTAATCACGTCCTTAAGAAATTGATTAATTACTAAATGCTTAATTACTAAATTTGAAATTAGGACATTCTCATTCATTGCGTTTTGTTTGGTATTAATGGTTCCTGGTCAAAAAATGGATTGTTTAAATTAACACGCCAACGAACATTTGATATATACAAAACACATTGGAAATATTACTTATCTTGTTAGTTTTGATGCAATGAGCAGAGCTGTACAGATAAGCTCAGATTGTAGCGAGTCTCTTAGGAGTAAAAGAGAGAAAGTTCAATGAAATGGGTACATGTAATCCAAAATAATAGACTACATTGAATTTAACGGTACGTTTTATTTACCATTACTCGGAAATACTGATACTAAAGATTCCTTAAACCTAGGAATACTTAATAAGGGCTAGTAAACAAAATCTGTAGTATTTACAGTGCCAACAATGCTGTAAAGAACAAATGGACAAAGTACTATCACAATTGGTCCAAGGTATTTTGCTACCCTAACGAGGAATTGAAGTTTCACCCTCCTGCCTTCCACTAAAAAAGTGGCAAAAAATACATCATAAGTGGAAGAGAAGTGATTATGAATTGTGTTACTTTATGAAGTACCTAGCCTTTTATGGCTACTGCTATGTCATAATTAAACCGCACGATTTTTAACCAAAAGTCTAGCATATTTCAAATTATTAAAATTATACGAAAGACTTTATTTCAAAATTACAATAAGATCACTAAAAGAAATTACAAAATGATTCTTGTTGAACAGATAATAATGATCAGTGAATGAACATCATTTATTATTACAATTATAAAACGAACAACGTACATGTGATTTATAGTTTAATATATAGTTGAAGTTAATTGACGGATGCTGTTAAATTTGTAAATACAACTTAGTATGCAAAATACTGAGAAAAATTAGTGAGTTAGGCCTACTTGCATAGAGTTTTCCAGTTTGGCTGAAATCAGTCCTTTTAGTTTAAGTTTTTGGTCTACACGCTTTCAGTTGATATTGTGGCCAGTCCTAGTTTTTCTTTGACCAACAAAGTATCATTGCTGCCACACACTGTTATCCCAATATGACGGTTTAAACCCTAAGATTATCTAGCTGTCAGAGTTTATTAAACCCTAAGATTATCTAGCTGTCAGAGCTCATTAAACCCTAAGATTATCTAGCTGTCAGAGTTCATTAAACCCTAAGATTATCTAGCTGTCAGAGTTCATTAAACTCTAAGATTATCTAACTGTCAGAGTTCATTAAACTCTAAGATTATCTAGTTGTCAGAGTTCATTTATGTAATTTACACCATGTTCCATATACCGTATAATTATTTAAGAATAATATTTTATACTATAAAACAGGTTAATTACCTTCTGTCACGTTTCTTTGAATCCAATTGCGGGATTACTCGAGTTTCGATCACAACTGTGTCATCATCAGATCTTATATATAAATATGGTTAAAACTCCATTTTTCGATGTTTGTACATCACGCCAGATAATAAAAACAACAAATATCTGACGTGATGTACAAACATCGAAAAATGTTTTTTTAACTATATTTATATATAAGATCTGATGATGACATAGTTGTGATCGACACTCGAGTAATCGCGCAATTGGATTCAAAGAAACGTGACAGAAGGTAATTAACCTGTTTTATAGTCTCAACCGTTTCTGGAGGCAAATAAAATGTTTAATATTTTATACACAAAAGTAATGAAGATTTTTATTTTTACTCGCTTTCTCAAAGTTTGCTGTCCTTGACGGCTGCCTACATCGCCTAATTGAAGGACAGGTCCTGAATACTGTGAGAACACGCTAAATTTAAAATATAGAAGAGTCTGTTATGAAATAACAATAACCATGAACATATGTAAAAGTGTTATTGATTAATTAATTGAAATGTTTTTGACAGCCATTAACATAAACACATGTGCATTTCAGAGATGACAAATATATCGACGAGCCAATAATATCAGATACCGAATATAAGTAAGTAAAGTATATTATTCATTTTGTATTAATAGCTATAATTACATCTGCTGACCACAGCATAACGTTTGTCGTTTAATGTAAAAATGTACTGACAATAATAGGACATTCGTCTGCTTAAAATATTAAACAAGAAAGAAAAACGATTTGTATAATATTCTTTGAACGGTAAATAGTCTAATATAATATTACTTTTAAAAGATACAGTTTACTTCAAAAACTCTGAAAAATTTTCAAATGAATACATATTATTGCTACAATAATATAGCACAGATTGTAATTGATCTTAAATTTAACAAATATTCCTTTATATAGTTTGTTCAAATATTACTTTATTAGTTTTAAAAAGTATGATTGTTACCGCTTTAGTATTGGTACTACTATTAATTTACTATAGTCAAGTAATCTTTGCTAAATTATCAAGGAATATTTTAATACTGTCTTCTATTTAATTCTTACAAGTTTGACGTTATATGTATGCTCAAAACAGTCCACAGACCGTTACTATTTTATTACCCAAGGAGTTAGACGTTGCACAGAGATTTCTAATTCTATATTTTTCTAACCCAGATATCCTGTTAAGACAGTGTCTCAAAATTAAATTATTCATTTTAGCAAAGATTTATAAATTTCAAACTCGCTGACTATTGTTCATACAGTATTTTCTAATGCCACCAAACAAAGAATTTAAAAATTCTCATGTGTCCAGCTTCCAAACTCTCCGCCTCATAGCTTGTAGAGAAATACTCTTGTTAACTTTCGTTTAGCTGTCTGATCTGTTTGTGTATTAAAGTTCATGCAATCGAATTTTCTAAACCTCTTAAATAATCAAAGACAGGAATAATTAACTTTATTTAATTAACTTTTTCTATATTTTTACCTACTTAATCAAAAACCTAATGTTCATCATGTTTCAGTATTTATATTAAGAAGCAGAAGTATTTATATTAAGAAGCAGTATTTATATTAAGAAACATTTCGTAAAGAGAAAATTAATTAAAATACAATAAAAAAATATTATTTTTGTATTTAGGAATTAATAACCCAGCATTGTATTTCTGTATGGCATAGAAAATAAAAAATTAACACAATGTGATCAATTTATGTTACACACAAAAATTAAGTGTTTACATTAAAAAATGTACACTTCAAGAGGTGTAAAAAATGTAAAATAACGGATAATCGATTTAAGTCGATTAGTTAACGACTGTTTTAATGTTTATTTATTTAAGCAGCTGTTTTGTCGGTTATATTGGAAATATTTAATATTTATGTTTTATTTATTTTAATAAATTTATAATTTTAAATAGTTTATCTTGATTTGTTTTTATTTGAGTTTGTTCTTTAATTAATAAATTTTTGTTATTGTGTTTGTAAATATCAAGATTTTCATTTTTTGGCCTTCTCATATGTTTTAATTATTTCTATATTTTCATCAACATGACAGTTTACACCGTTGAAACACTATAATTATTAAAGAAATAGAAATATATTCTAGTAAAAAATGTATTTATTTACTATAATAATAATGGCTCCCATGTATACCACCGAAGTAGCTTAGGAGTAAGGCAGGGTAGGCTGCCTTATGTGAGCCGTACGACATACAAGGAAGGCAGTGTGGCCAGCACTACGCTCAGCCGCCCATTATTATCCCCAGGATGTTATCCCAGGTACTCATTTTCAACAGGCTGAGTCGACCTGGGGGCTGAAAAGCGCACCTTGATTTTATGGTGCGGGCCCGGGAATCGAACCCGGTACCTCTAGGATAGTGACCAGGTGCCATACCCACTGGTCTACTGAGCCGCCTTTTTTTACTATATATATATGTAATACAGTATTTAATATTCATAATAACTTTACCCCAAGATGTTTTTTCCTTATTTGGAACATGTTACGGAACACTCAGTGTTCCCATCATCAGCCTTGCTAATCTTGAATCCTGTGGAGTACTTTATTATTGTAACTCACTTCACTATTTTTTCCTTTTCCTTTTTTTCACTACACTGTTGTCTTGATTTGCTTAATAACCTCACTTTTGTAGTGTAATGAAAAAAAGAAAAATGAAAAACATAGTGAAGTGAATAACAATAATAAAGTACTCCACAAGATTCAAAATTAGGAAGGCTGATGATGACTAAGTGTCCCGAAAAATGTTCCAAATAAGGAAAAAACATCTTGAGGTAAAGATATTATAAATATTAAATATATTATGTACATCAAGAAATAGACTGTAGCAAAAATTGTTTTGAACACACACACACACACACACACACACACACACACTGTGTGTGTGAAAACATAATATATAATCAACGCTTTTAAATATAATGTCCAGATATTGATTTAGTATAATCAGGAACCGTTCAAATTTCAAATAAGTAATTACGTATATAAGAGTAATTCATATTATTTATGCTATACTTTAGGTATATATTTAATCACACACACACACACACACACACACACACACACACACACACACACACACACACACACACACACACAAATTTGAACACGCCGGTTATTAAGTTTAACTTTTAATAAATTTAAAATGTTCTACAGAAGCAAGTGAGCATGTTGATGAAATAAATATGGAAAGGAAGAAAGAAAAATGTGTCTTAAATATCTCTTCTACAGGCGCAATAACGGGCAATGCCTGCCGTTATTCACCTGAGTTATTCAAAATTTTCAAATTTTAGTCCGTTCAGCTTTTTTCCTATGTTCCTCGTAGTTCTTCCTCCGGGGAGAGCCATTGTTTTATATAAACTTTGATACTGTCACTTATAATATCCTTGGTTAATTTTTCTTATTCTATCGATTCTATTGCATAGTTTTTACGTTAGTTACTAAAACATGAATAGCATTTAATCTAACTTAGTCCTGACAGTGGCGAACCCATAGCCAGACCGTCATCTTGTGTAAAAAACCCGTTGTCAAATGTAAAGTAATTTTGTTCTAAGACGACTGTAAGGAGTTTTATAAGTTCGTTGATTTTTTGCATGCTAAGTTGAGCTACTTCCTTTAAATTGTTATTTACAATTTCTATAGTTTCCCTCACGGGGATATTAGTGTACAAGTTAGTTACGTCTAACGATACCAATTTATATTGTGGTAGTATTTCTATCTTTTTAAGTTTTTCAACAACACTCATAACTGTTCTTTATACTGTAATTATTTGCTATCCTGATATTATTTTTAATTAAAGTCTCTAACAATTTAGCAGCTTTGTATCCGGGAGCTGTGGTGTAGTTTATTACTGGTCTGATTGGTGTACTTTCCTTGTGGATTTTGGGTAGTCCTGTGAATTTTGGTGCCGTGGCATTAATTGGTTTTAAATATCTGCGTGTTTTCTCATCTAACAAAAAATTACATTGATTAATGGTGTTATTCAAAGTTTTTACATAAGCCTTTGTGGGATCCCGGTCTATTTTCTTAATATTATTATTATTTATGAAATCAAATACCTTTTGAGTATATTCTCTTTTCTGTATGACCACCAATGTGTCACCCTTATCTGCCTTACTTATAATTGCATCATTTTTCTCAAGTTTACTTTTTATGGTTTTAAGATTCATGATATCCTGCTTATATTTACTTTTTAAAAAATTGTTTTGACTTTTAGATTTATTACTATTAATTACGTTATTGAGTTTGTTGTTGATAAAAACCCTTGCTTCATTCTGTGCAACGGAACCATTTAATCTTTTAATTGCAGCTTCAGCGTTAACGACCTCATGGACAATTTCGTTTGTCGTATTAAATCTTGGTACATTATATTTCAGACCTTTATTAAGCGTGCTTATTTCTTGGGTAGTGAAATCTATGTTGGCTGTATTCGTTACACGCTCATAGAACACATGTTTACATTCTATTGGTCTATTTTCTTTTTTATGCTGAATACGATATAAATTTAGTATTTTCTTATTATGGGTTAATACTTTATGATAAAAATAATTGGATATTAAAGCGTTAATTTTGGTCATGATAATATCTATAACTGCAGGGTGAATTTCCTTTAACATTTCTAAATGCGCTTTATAAAGATCCGTATTTAACCTGTTTTTCTTTTTGTATAATTGTCTAATTTCTTGTGTTAACCACGTTTTTTCTGCTATTTGTTTCGTCTTGAGTGCCGCCGGTGTTCTTGAATTTATATTTATGCGTGCATATTTTGGTATGATATTCATTTTTATAACATGTGTAACAAAATTATTTAATGAAATAAACAGAGAGAGAGAGAGAGAGAGAGAGAGAGAGAGAGAGAGAGAGAGAGAGAGAGAGAGAGAGAGAGAGAGAGAGAGAGAGAGAGAGAGAGAGAGAGAGAGAGATAGCGGTGGGGGGAGAGAGAGTGGGAGACGGGGAGAGAGGAAGAGAGTGAGAGGGAGTGGAAGAGAGGGGGAGGGAAATTTATACAATAAATTTTAGATCCTAAAATTAGTAGTATATTAGCTGCTAGATAAAGGAGTTTCAACGGTGACAGGGCCATCAGTATGTTCCTGCGTATACATAGGATCATTGCGCTTTCAGGGCCTCTTGTTTTGGCCTCGATCGTCAGCAGTCTAAGCGATAACTAATAAACCATCATATTAACTAAATGACATTGTCTTTCACGGCCCGTGACATCATGATCATCGGGTAAAAACTTCCTGGCTAATTGACAGTACCCGTGGTTGGGATTTCTATTAACTGACGTTTCTTCAGAGATGGCTACCAAGTGCTATGTTCTGAAGATGGATGGCGAGTCCAGTAACCACAGACCATGGTCAATTACTCCGGAAGTTTTACCTAATGACCATAAATGACTATGTTTATCAACATAGTCGATAAACAGTTGCTTGTTACCGTGTTCTTCCGCCATGACGATATACAGTTTATTAGTATTTTAGTAACTTATGTCTTATTAACTAAATTAGTTACATGCAAAAAATCAGAATTACTACTGTACATTAAAAAAGTTTATAATATTTATGTTCATACAGTACTTATATTCTGTTTATTTTCAACCATTCCTGTCGAAAACTGCAGTTCTCATTTTTTAATGTGACAAAGAGTACACGAAACAAATTGATAAACAGATACTTAGTGCGTAAAACTAACCACAAACGTGATAATAATTTCAACAAAAGTAACGTATAATCGATATGTGCATCATACGTGACAATACACAGCATGGTTTTATGTTGGGAAAGAAAACATTTACCTAACCTAACCTAACCTAACCTAACCGTACGTTACATTACATCAGGCCACAATGTAAAGAGGTTTATTAATGCATATCGTGTGCTGTGTTTTTTCAGAGACTATCCTGTAGAAATTGTACCTGAAGAAAAGATAGAAGATGAACAACCATCGTAAGTATTATTTTGTTTAATTTATCCAGTAAGAGTGTAGTGAGTTTAGTTATAATAATTAAGCTTAGCAAATATACTTATTGACTATACGTTTCCAATGTTTGTAAACTCGTCGTGTTGATAGCTGTGCCTCAGTAATGTGCTACTACCGGCCACGTGACCATCAGCTCAACAGCTGAGATTGTGAATGGCAATGAGAAATGTTTGGAGGACGGCACAAAGGCCATGGTGTAATTCCTCTCTGAGTATTCCGAAAAAAAATATTATATATTGTAACGCAACAGAAATGTGGTCCTCAACGTTACATAAATAGAAATATTAGAAATATAATAGATAAATAAATATTTAAACCCCATACTAATACAAAGGTCAAATAAATACCTTTATCATTGTGTAGAAATGAATAAGGATGCAAGGTAGTAATAGCAATAAAAATTAAAACTGTAATATAGACAATAGTAAGAAATCAATGTTCAGTGAAAAGTAAATAAATCAAAAATACTGATAAGCATTTTAAGAAAGAAACCAATATCGAAAATGTTAAAGTAAATGACAGTGAAAGTAGATAAAAATGAGTCAATAATATACATTACTAGTTAATCGAAAGTAATGATTCTGAATTGAATAATGTTATGTTGTTACCATGAATGTTATGTTAAAGTTTGTGTTAGCTTATGAAACTTACTTGTTGATGTAATAGCAAGTAATGAAGCAATATGTATTATTTGTTTACTGTTGTAGAAAGGTGGAGGAAAGCAGTTAATTAGTATTAATTGATCTCAATTTTCTTATATGTGATCCATAGATCAAGATAAAGTTGTTGTTAGTTATAAAAAGAATAATTATTTGTGTAAATGTACATAGTTAAGGTTTGATTATGTTTGTAAACTTATGTAAAAAGGCTATAGTTGTTAACCAGATATAATCAAAGATAGATCCAAATATAATAAACACTAATAAACAGCCAATAACA
This sequence comes from Magicicada septendecula, assembly GCA_034769895.1. Lineage (NCBI taxonomy): Eukaryota > Metazoa > Arthropoda > Insecta > Hemiptera > Cicadidae > Magicicada > Magicicada septendecula. Next base: position 288,510,464 of record CM068370.1, on the reverse strand, counting down.
CTATATAACAACTCAAAATATAAAGGTTAGGTAAAGAAGTTAATAATAATTAATGAATATAGTTCAAGGAGTTAGAAAAAACGTTTGATAATTAATAATATATAATAAACCAACTCAATATAAACAAATTATGATAATGCCATAGTGCAATGATATCGATTGATAACGTTTGATATCGGAAAAATAATAATTATGAAAAGAAACAGACTAAGATTGAAAACCCAGCAGAATATATGTAGAAATTAGTAAACAAGCTATAAATAAAGTTATATTCCGATATAATGGAAGTTTAATAAGGAATGGAAGAATAATATATGAAATTATCACTATATAACAAAACATTGAAAAAGAATAAAAATAAATTTGTTGCTAGGGACAACAAAAATTAAGATAACTTGTTGATTGGTATTATTGCATTTTATGATCTGAACGTGAGGAGAGTAAAACCAAAAGAAATGGTTAATATAACTAACATATTCTAAATTATTTCAATACAGTTACAAATCACAATATATGAATAATTATTTGTCTTAATTAGGCCAGCAACATTAACCAAGTGTGTATTAACCATAAGTGTATCAGCTAACGATAATAAGTAATTGAATTCCAAAAGGAATGACTTGGATTGTCCAATATCAGATCAAGAAATAATGACAATTTAATGAAATATTAATAACATATAAAGAACTAACTGTGTAAAGAATTAATACTACAAACCAAACTGAAAATAATAACCATTCAACCACATTGGACATCAAAATTTACTTCATACGATAGAAAAAACGTATTTGGATCCAGAGTTTACCGAAGAACACAATCACAAGTTTGGCCATCAATAAACCAAGGGAGCAGTATTTCCAATTTAACCAGGACTAAGGATACCACTTTATTGCCACTTGAAGAAAAGAATAAAGAAAATCATCTCCTTCCTGATCGACACGAGGCATCAATTCACGAGGTTAAAAACCAACCGCCTTCAAGAGTCGCTTCGTTCTCCGTCTGGTAATTTACAATTGTATAAATAATATTAAACACCACAACACTTTAAATTTGTAATATCTTGCATTCTTATCTATGTATTTTTAATCTTCCCCGCAGTTAAAAGAACCTTCACACCCTGAAATAAATTAATTATATAAAAAAAAATTATATCACTGAATTTAAAATAAAATATTGGACCGAACAACAATCGATTAACGCAACGTATAGCCTTTCTTATATATCAAGTAAAACCAATCTTATTGAATGTTAACAAGTTGAATTAATAAAGAAACCTTGTATAATTTCAGGATCTTATTATTTGGGTATTATTTAATGAATTGGGAATAAGAATTAACAGACTAAGTGTATAATAACTAGTCACCGTACACGGTGGGTTAACCTATAACTTTCGTTTGTTTCGGAACTGCAGCGCTTGTTGCGGAATTCTCCGACACCAAAGAGAATAGAGTTAAACACGAAATTTCAAGAATTCTCTGCAAGGCAGACTAGGGCTGAGGGGAATTTTAGAATAACACACTACATATTTAAGTTACATTCACACTAACACTTGTATCTTAAATAGAGAGATAAGATAATCATAATTAACGATATTACTGTATCCAGCAACCCCAGATATATAAGAAACCGAAAAAATATTAACATATTCAAAGAGAGGATAGACAGAGAGACGTCCCCGGTCTGATAACAAATTGGCGCTCAACTAGTGTAGGGCTTAAGTTAAGTAACTATAATTATATTAATATTACTTAACCAGAGCAGGCAACTGTGGGAGAATAAAAATACCTAATACCAGAGGTAGATCAAAGATGAAGGCAGAAGAAACGGAGAAGGAAGAAGGTGAACAAGAACAGGAAACAGAAATAATAACAGATAGTGAAATGGAACAACAGACAGACGAAATAACGGAAACTGAAATAATTACGGACAAGGAAAAAGGAGTAATTGAAGAAGATGCCCAAGGGGACCAAATAGATAAAGCGGGAGCCAGAGAAGTACCAAGTTGGCAGGAGATGATGAAATATATGGCAGAACAATTTAATAAACAGAAGGAAGAAAACAAGGAGAATTTTAGGAAACGGGAGGAAAATTCAAGGAAAACAAATGAGGAAATTAAGGAAAATTCAAGGAAAACAAATGAGGAAATTAAGGAAACCTCAAAACTACTTTTCAGACAAATGAAGGAAGAAATCCTACAAATGAACGAAGACAATTTAAGGCGAATGGATGAGAGAATTGAAAATATGAACGAAGCAAGTTTAAAGCGGATTGAGGGTAAGATGGAGAAGTTTGAAAATGCTAACACACTTAGCCCAAAAGTGGATAAATACAAGGAAGAGACAAATAAAGAAATGGAGAGGTGTTTAAAGAATATGTTTAAAACACTAGACAGCACTTCCGAAGGTATTATAGTAAATCCAACCATAGAAGAGAATATCCAGAAAATAAGGAAAATATGGAGAAAGAAAATAGTCAATACAAAAGAAGAAATGGAGATGAGGAAAGGTGGATTAATTAGTGCGTTTAACATCCCAATCAATTAAGGAAGGGAGTTATGTAGAGATAGGAATTATAGAAGAAACTTTATGAAAATGACCAAAATAAACCACCATGGAATTAAAACAAAAACTTTAAATAAATTTAAATATCATTTAAATAAATTGACAATCATAGAGAATATGACCACATCAATTATATCTTCAATACGGAAGATACCCGTAAAACATTTGGTAAATAGTCCAGATATCGAAGGGAATGGAAAGGTAGAGTATACAAGTGATTATGTTATAATAGAGGAGATACGATACCTGATAATTAACAAGGAGCTAAATATGACAAACATCCTGACTTAAATGAAGACTTTGCATCAGCCGAGTTACAGTACCAGATACACGAGAGATATGTAAAAAATGTAGAAATTGGTATGAACACTGCAGTAATCCGGACAACGAGTGCAGTCGAATTAATGGACCATGGTTAGAAGAGGAAGTATTCAACCAGAAAAATGGGACTGATTTGCTGAAAACTGACCAGGCAACCAATTGGAAAGAATACGAAAATATTATTTAATAATAAGAATCCAATAAATCCTAAATTAAAATAAGAACAACTTATTACTAATTTTGAAAAGAAAACATTTGGAATTAAAAAGAATTTTTTGAACAATATTATATAAATAGAGAACACAGCATTCAAAAGGAAGTAAGTACGACTTACTATATAGTTATGAAGAAGGTATTAAGAAGAGTTAATGACAACCCCCAAGATTACAGAAGAAAACCAAAAATATTACTACATGTCTACGAAGAAATATTATAAATAAGGAATAATGAAACCCCTTTATAATAATGAATAATGAAACAAGGTAAACATTTTTTTATATCAAAAGTACCTATGCAAAATAGTAAAAGAAAAATAATATGACCTAAAATACCTACCGCATTGCCAAGTGAAATGAACAACCACAATAAACGATTGATTGTGACCAGTATAATAGTAAAGGGAACAAGAAAAAAAGTGTTTATCAACATAATTCATTGAAATGTAACCAGACAAAGTAATGAAATAAGATAAGAAAAATAATGGTTGAGCTAATGACTGTAAATACACTGAAATTCAGTAATAGTAATAATCAAAACAATTACAAGATAGAAAGTCTTGGAATTATAAGAACAAATGAAGAAATAATACTTAAAGTTATTGTCACAACAAGAAAGAAGAGCAAAACTAATTACAAATAAAGACTGTCAGAATTATTATCAGAAAATGTTTAAGGAAAATAAAATGGAATCACGAAGTATAAAGGATAGGAATAATTAAAAATAAAAGCAACAATGTAAGGAATTCCCAAATGTTTATTATTAATTATTTAAGAAGATTATTATGAGATTATTATATTTTTATAATAATATATATTTTTTATAATATTATAGATTTTTATAATATATATTCCCCCCCCCCAAATTTGATTTTGTGGGCAGGGCCAACACAATACGGGGGTTTGGAATAACCCCCCAATTAACGGTGGATCTTGGGGCTTTACCCAAAAATTTTTGAAAAACTAAACCCATTTAAGCGATTATTGGAATCAAGAAACTAATGTTATTCTTTCTATCAATACCAAACGGTTTCGTAGTATTCCTAATCAATAACTAAATTATGAAAAATGCAAAAGCCTGGTCAAACCGGGCCTAACATAGTAATACATTAGCCCTTATCAAGATAATCTAACTTGATTTTGTAATTGCATTCTGTTTCTACACTGATTAGTTTAATTTACGACGCATGTACCGGGGTAATTGAGCCTCTGGTTACGCAACTGGCTTAAATTCATCTAACTTCTATTTCCAACAAGGGATTATGAAAGGAAAAGATGATTATTAATATTACAAAAATCGCCTTTAAAAATCCCTTCCCCAGAAAATTATAGAGGTGCGACTTGCACCATACTGTGAGCACCCCTGATTGCCGTCAATTCCAATCCTCGCCGGTCACTGCACTGTTTGCCGAGTGTCATATTTCATCACGTCTAGTGTACAGAAGAAAATTAAAATTCTATCCATTTTTAAATATATTTGTCACGTGTTGCCTGTTAAAACACCTAATTATTTTCTGAATATTTTCAGGACTGGATGGAAAGATCGGAAAAAGTTCAAAGACGGGTGAGTAGTCGATATATTTGTTCGCTTTCGTAATGTGAATTCTCTTTTCGCCTCAAATCTGAAAATTATGTTAACCAGTAATCAAGTAAATTACGATCTGATAATAAAAAAAATGAACAGTTGCATGTGTTATAATCAATAATGTTGAAAAAACCGATAATCATACAGATCCAAATTTTTTTTACAGTAGTAGGTTTCATAATGAGTTATATATGTCTGTATTTGTCACGTTTGCCTGCCAGCTGGGTGTGCATGTTATATGTCTTTGTGTAAACGTAGTGGTGACAGCTGTAAGCCAATCAATTGGAAAATAAACTTTATAATAGAAAATGTATTTAGATTTGCAATAAGAAAAATAATTATCTGCTTATTAAACTACAGTTTTAATATAATAAAAAAGTATTGTATACATTATGCTTTAAAAGAGAAATTCGAATTTAAAAAAGAAATTACAATCTTTGAAAACGTAGTACAGATTTGTAAATAAATACGAAGTGTTTGTTTGAGCTATAACTTATTACGTAAACACAAATATTATCAAGATTATTAGGTTATGTAATCTATAAGAAATTGCAACCTATCTGAGACACGAAGGTTTCCTCATTACTTTCTCTGCATTATTTCTTTCTATATTATCGATACATTATCATTGTTTTTACATATTAGCTATATAACATATAAATATTAATATAATTATAATATGCGACGATAACGTTCGTGTACGCGCTTGCATAAAAGAGAAAATAACCTATCGTAAATGGACCTATCGGATGGAATAGTTACTATAGATATGATAAAGAATAAAATTACCTTTTATTTCCTTAGATGGCCGATACAAAAAATTACCTTTTTATTAAAAAAAATTTAAAATACGTGCCTCTTCTTATATGTGTTACTGTGCCCCATGTATGCATGTCACGAAAATAATTATATATTAAAAAATTAAATTTACAATTACGAGTATTATTATATAATATATTATTATTAAAACATAATAAAAGTAAAATCTACTTTACATTGAGTGCTGACAATAATTGATAACTCACATAATTTTAAAATACTGACAACAGAAAGTTTTTCAATTAAAAATCATCCAAATGGAAACAATATGCATCCAAAGAATTATTTAAGAGTTAGGACTTTTACGCTCAATTTAATCTTTATATATATTTTTTCATTTTCCATTCATCTTTAATACTTGTTATATCAACTACAGTATTTAATATTCAAATGAACTATTTACAGTTTTACATTTTTCAAACATCTTTATTCCGAATTTTGTCTGCATTTCTTCTATTGGCTTTTTATTTTAAATAAATCAGTTGATCGTCACTTGATGATGTCGATTAGTTTTTCACAGTGTGTCTCCTGGGTGGTCACAAAGACTGCTCGCTTGCGTTTCGTCCATCCTCGTCGGCAACACACGTTACTGGTCCACTCACACTACTATGTCCTGTTTGCAAGAAAAGATTTGTCTGCTAGACTCTGGATATTATACTCTGGCTTTCCATTCCTGTCAAATATTAATTAAACAAACCTAATCCTGTTCTGGACTCTCATTAGAGATTTGGTCCACATTCAACAATATAAAAGTATTTGTATATCCAATTTTCGCAGCAGGAGAGGGGTTGTGCCAAGCGAAAGGAAAATCTCGGTCCCCCTATTGCCCCGCGTCCCGAGATTCTTGTAGAAGCTCCCGTCGCGGGGTCCAAAAGTCTCTAGGTATTCTAGAAGTAGCCTGCTACCGGCCGTAAGTTTTCAAGTAGACGTGTCTAACTGAGCGTGACGGTTCGCCGAGCCCGGGTCCAAGATTCTCCTGACAGAGATGGGTTTTGACCGAGAGCGCTTATGAGGGATTGTCGGATAATCTGCATCAAAGTTAGATAATGGGCTTCGCATGCTCAGCGCAATCCTCGGTACAAGAGAGGCTGAAGCTTTCGCTAATTGGTGTCAGCCAAGTAACCCCACACAGAGCTCTCGCGGGTAACCATCGGCGCCACATACGTGGTGAAGATAAGTTTTCCGAGGCGCCGGGACATGTGGTAGGGTTCGGAGCTGTTAAAAACAATTGGCAGTTTTGCAGGCTACTTGGTCGTAATGTGTCCGCCAGATGAGAGGTGTGTCGGTCGAGGTGAAGCCAGAGTAACTTCACACCAGGAGACCATGGCCGGGGAGTATCATCGCCTATCTATAGTCAGTCGGGGACCATTCTGCGTCTGGAGAAGACTACAGCTATGCTCTTTGCCACGTTAATAGCGACCCTACATTTCTCTCCTACTCAACGTATTAGTCCAGCTATTCCTGGAGCCAGACACCGGCCGTTTCACCGCGACGATCAACGGCATACACCTGTTGTCCGCGAACATGGAGAACCTGGTTTCCGACTACTTGGACACGTCGTTAACATATACAGAGAAAAGCAGAAGGTCTAAGATGTTTCTCTAAGATACACCAACCGTAATTGCTCTTTCCGAAGAAAGACCTCCATCTACTCTCACGCGGAAAGTTCTGTTCCGAAGATAGCTAGCTATAAAATAAATGTAGCAATCCGGAATCAGAATCTCTTTGAGTTTGTAAAGAAATCCATGATGACCAGTTTTCGCGAAAATGTATAGCTTTTTGGTACGTGACCTTTTCTGTCAATATAGATCTTAGATTACACAAACAATTACATGAAACACACAAACTTAACGTCTCATGACATCACATCCGGTGACCGTCTCTGCTCCAGATTGTCAGCTTCGATCATAAAGAAGTGTCTAATAAACTTTTTCCACTTTATGGTTGTTTTAAAATTACATACTTCACTTGGTGTATTACTCATGCAAATTTGTACTCTTACATGTACGAGGGGGTACCCAGAAATAACCGGAATAGCGCTGCGATTGGCGGGGCTTACGTAGTATGCATTTCTCCCGCTAGGGGAGCATAGCGCAACTCGTTCAGAGTTCAGTGCCGTCATTGTTGTCGCCTGGGAAGGTTGTGTCCGGTCACAGTAATTCGTTTTGTATAAGCAGTTTCGCTTGGTCCTCGTTTTTTGTCATGGCGGATTTAAGTGAACAGCGCGCTGCTGAGAAATTTTGCTTCCTGCTTGGGAAAAACGCCGCAGAAACTGTTGTGATGTTGAAAACAGCTTACAAGGATAGTTCTATGGGAAAAACTCAAGTGTTCCAATGGTTTTATCGTTTCAAAGAAGGTGAAATGTCAATTCATGACAAACCTCGGTCTGGACGTCCGTCAACTTCCAGAATTGACGAAAATGTTGAAAAAGTTCATGCAATCGTGCTTGAAGACCGACGACGGACCATTGAAGAGATTAGTAAGTTATCTGGAATAACTTGGAGCTCGGTTCAGCGAATTTTGTCAGAAGATTTGGGGATGAGAATGGTCACTGCAAAATTTGTGCCTCGGTTCCTGACTGAACAGGAAAAAGAGAATCGAGTTGAAACAAGCCGTGCATTGAAAGACCAGCTCCGAACCGACCCAGATTTTTTCCAAGGTCATTACTGGTGACGAGTCACGGTGCTATGGTTACGACCCCGAAACTAAACAACAGTCAAGCCAGTGGAAAACTTCATTGTCGCCTCGCCCAAAAAAAGCTCGTCAAGTGAAATCAAACATCAAGACGATGCTCATTTGTTTTTTCGATGTGAGAGGGGTAGTGCATTCTGAATTCGTCCCACCAGGTCAGACTGTTAATCAGGCTTTCTATTTGGAGGTTTTAAGAAGATTGCGTAACAGTGTGCGACAAAAAAGGCCCGATTTGTGGCAGACGAGGGACTGGTTTTTCCACCATGACAATGCACCTGCTCACGCAGCCATTTCAGTGCGCCAGTTTTTACAAAAACAACACGACTCCCTTGCCCCACGCCCCTTACTCACCTGACCTCGCTCCATGTTATTTCTTCTTGTTTCCGCGAATGAAGAGGGACATGAAAGGACAACGTTTTGACGACATGGAAGCGGTAAAGGAAACAAACGAGGCAGGAGCTGTCGGCCATCACAACAGACGAGTTTGAAAAATATCATCATCTTCATCATAAAATTCTCAGGATTCAAGACGCACACGCACACACACACACACACACACACACACACACACACACACAACGGTAACGGCAGCAGTATGCAGGTGATGATTAAATATTTATAATTTTGTTGTGAAAAGAACTTTCAGAAAGACAATTTTACATGAACAGTAAGACTTACAAATTTTAAATGTAAAATAAGAAAATTTGAAAGTTACTATATCTTTTTAATATTATTTTTGTTTCTTTTTAAATGAGATGCTATTAGCATATGAAGATTGAATCAAAGTCAGTCACACACAAAAAAATGAAAGAATTTGGATGACTTATTTAACATGTCTGTTTAGTTAATAAGAGTATATGATTGTTTAGTTTTTAGATGTTATGAACAGCCTAATATGTGCGAAACTTATAAAAGTGGATATTTGATCTATCAAATGTTTGAGTTTTTGAATATTTAAATATTTTTCTATCAATTAATAAATCTTAGAATTATTATTTTCAAACGATTTTTAATGATTATTTCATGTCAACAACATCTCACTTCTCTTTAAAATTTATTTAATTATTGTGCAACTACATATACTTGACGCAACGAGATAACAAATCCTGCGACCTGGCCGGTGTACTACATATTATAGTTGCGTTGAGTACATGGTTCTGTATTTGTGTGAATTTATGAAATAATCGTAACGTTGCAATATATTAACCATAAATCTTGGCATGACGATAACTATTTCACTCAGAGCGAGTATCAAGATATTGTTTATCTTTTTTTAAATAAAATTCTTTTAATCTTAAAATATAAGATACAAAATTTCAGGAAACTTACAAAAATCTTAAACCTACTAATTAACAGAAACAAAAACGAAAGGAAACTATTATTAATGTTTACAATTTTGAAACTCCCAGCGCTCGGAGCGATTTTTCATAGGCGGGACTCATTCAATGTAGTGTTTAGAAATTACCCACTGACTGGGCTTTCGAATGTCTTTACCAATTCTAATATAGCTCTGTTATTAATGAAATAAAGTTATATTGAGTTTATTCGTTTGTCGTGTTCTCTTATCTTCTTCTTCTGTGGCGTCACAGTTCGGAGTCGAAAGTTAAACTCCATAATCATCCGCCTCCATATTTCCCTGTCCTTGGGGATTTATATCCATCGTTTCATTTTAAGCAAAGTATCAGCATCCCTCACCATTGAGTCAATCCAGTGATGCTTGGGTTTTCCGACAGACCTTCTACCCTCGATTTGACTACACACAATACCTTCCTAGGTATTCGGTTCCCTTCCATCCTAATGATGTGTCCTGCCCATTGTTATCTACACAATGAATGGTGGTGGCCAGATCATTGTCTTTATTATAGCTTGTATAGTTTCTTATTTTGACGCATTCTCCATATCCCATTGACTTGGATTGGTCCATATATTCTCCTCAGAATTCTCCTTTCAAAGGTATTGACTATGTTAGCGGCTCGTTTAACTTATAACACTTACAAATCCTTTTCTACGGTTGGAATGACGTGTCCGGGTAGTGTACGGGTTGTTGTTCAATCTGTTATTATGACATTACTGAATTTGTTATAGACCGTAATTTCTTATTTCCTAATAGGTTAGATTTAGATAATTTGGTGGTATTTTGAAAGTAATTAAATACTCGATCATCTTCTTGGTTGTCTGTATTACGTTTCCTGTGAATATATTATTTACTTTAGTTTTTATGTTTTGTACTCATTACTTAATTTGTAATACATTTTTATTTTCCTTGTGTTGGTACACTCATTAGTTAAGTTTGTTATTATTTTTTTAAATTCTTATGAGAGTCAGGAATTTCAATACTCTCATGGCTTTTAGCAAAATTACGCCATTCAATTTTTAATTGTTGAAGGTTTTTCTTCTTATTATAATTCTTTTTAAAGAATTTTGATTTTAAACGCTATTATAATTTTGATATTTCATTTATTTACACACGTCTTTTTTATACCTTATTCATACACTTTCTAATAACTGTTTATTATATTGTTGCTGTTTACACATTTAAATTGGTTTCAAAATGAATTACTGAACGTGATAGGATCTTTGCCAAATACTAGCCTATTGCTCAAATAAATCCACAACCCAAATGGTATTTAATTTTTGGTCCGAAATACAAATATAATTTTATTAAATTAATTTTATCACATCTTAGAAATTATTATGTTACATCATCTTACCTCAATTTAGCAATGGGTTGAGTACTTTTACAAATAATGATTTATATGGTGTATTTTACAATACACTATTCCGGCTAATTTGATGTGTTCATAAATCCTAAGCGGATAATCTTGAACTGTACCGTAATAGCACTGTAGATTAATTCAGCCGGGAACTTTACTACATGTGCTCGTAACTCCTGATAGATCTATCGCCTAAATCAGAGGTAAGGATTACACGCTATTAAGTTCAACGAGACTACTTCTTCTGCGATCTAAGCTGGACTGGCTTTACATCCCATCACGATAAATAGACTGATATGTTAGCCAATTTCATTGGTCAAAACGTCCCCTCACGCTTACGGCTCTAGTCCAGATAACATTCTACTTTTAAGAAATTGTCTATTAACAATATAAAACTTAAAAAATAAAACCCGTAGAATTTTATTGCTTTGATTTTGGGTCATGAAACCTTTTTTATGAAAAATTCATGTATTTTGTTCTTTATATTATTAACAAATATTACAACCAGATAGATCTTTATTTTATGCACATTTTGGTGTAAGTCTTATGTCTGACATTTGATTTACACAAAAGTTATTTAATTTAATCAGTTATTCACACCCGCACCCGTGCACTTGGCATATGCCTATGCACATGTTCGCACTACTTCACAACACTCATTATTTTTTATACACTCAAAAATCCACTTAATCTAACAATTTTGACATGAATCTTACTATTTGACAATGTTTCAACATACAACCTTTACTTCAACCAATTCTCATTGTAACATGTTGTCATATGTCACAACTGAAATTATTATTTTATATGCAAATCTCACATATTACAACACACACACACACACACACACACACACACACACACACACACACACACACACAATTTATATGTTATAATTTTCATTTTTGCAGGGGGTGGAAAGGAGTAAAAGGAGTAAAAGGAGTAAAAGGAGTAAAAGGAGGTAAAAGAAGCTTTTGGAGATTTGGAAAAAGATCGAGGGCGGGAAAGAGAAATATAAGTCTGTGGCATCCGGACGCAAGAGGCGGACGCGGGTAAATACAAAACTAAACTGTAAGTAGTACCGGTACTTAAGTTATAAACTTATCACGCTAGAAATTTGTTTCCTTGAGTCACCTTCTTATTAGTCTCGTCATTGTAGTTTGTTGTGAATGTGAACCTCTAACGGACCGACAGACATGTGATTAGCAGTACCCCATCCTAACACGTCACACTTACTTTATCGTTTTTTTCTTTTTTCGTTTTATGCTATTTTTTCATTATTATTAACATCTACTCTCTGAAACTATTATATCCTTATTATTATCTTTATTAAAATAATACTAATGATTATACAATATAATATATATGTATATATATATATATATATCCACATGCATAATAATTTATGAATAGTTTCTAGCAAATTAATTTACTTTTGCAGTTGCGAACAAAGTGGTCAAGTGTTTTCTGCAGTATGCTTTTTGTGTAAGAACTATCAACATTAGCATCGTCGTATAACAGGCGGTGAGAGATTGCTTATTGTTTGCAATACCTATGTTTCATGGGCGATTTTTTAGTTAATTTTCAGTTAACCGACATCATTGCAACCAATACTTCTACGTTTTACTTTTACATTCTACATTCAGTGGCGTAACTCTTTTTTCTAGCATCTCAGAATCCTTTTGCCTCCCCCTCCCCCAATATTTTACTTAATTCATGCCACTGTCTCCTACGCACTAAATCCTCCTTATAGCTGTGGTAACCCCTAAAATTACAGAACATAAACAGAACACCTGTTCTTTATTGCATGGTGCATAATACTAAAGACAACCAATTAAAAATATATTTTTTGTTTCAATTAATAGTTGGATTTCTTACCTAGTATCTTTTATGTCACTGATCGATGTAAAAAAAAATACTAATACTCACCCACAAATTATCATTTATAATTTTGTCATTTATTAAACATATGCATCTTGAAAAAAGTACAGACTTTATACAATTTAAATTCATGAAGACAGTAATGTTTATATTAAATTTAGTAACCACACTTTACTAACTAATCTCATACTTAAACAAACCAAATATCTATTTCACCTTTCAAACGTCTGTCATCTTCTTATAGCTTTATAATTTGCAATAATTTTATTATGGACTAGCATTGGCACTAGTATGAAATACATATTACTTCCAACATAAATACATTTTATTTTACAAAAATAGAATTTTTGTAGTTCAAAACTAAGTACAGACTAATAAAAAACGTACTATAAATATTTCTATAATTTACAAGACATAATAACAATGACTCAATGTCATGTCATTTCTATATTAAAAAAATAGTAGTATGGAATTCAAGTACAGTAACTTTAATTTAGTTTCGTGATCTTACTGCATTATGAGATGCAAAAGTGTTCATTATTTCATTAATATCAATTAATACAGCAATTTCATTTTCCACACATAGTAGGCCAACATCGATTCCACACAGCCTCTCTTAAGACATCGTGCTACGCAGATAATGCCAAACCAGTTTCTGCTTGGAGAATGTTTGCCACAGTCACCGGTAATGTTAAGAACAACAAATAAGCAGTGCAGACATCTGGAATGCTGCAAGCCACTGAGAAGTTTTCAACACACAAAATATCAGCGATCTGTTTTATGGACTCCTTTTTCTTGTTGTCTTATGTTAAGGGGTTCTGAAACTTAACATTTCAGTGGTAAAATTTGGAGCCAGGTCGTCATTACATTTTACATAGGTTTTAATTCCTGTTTGGTTTAACTGTACGTGTCAAGAGTGATGACTATAAAAATATTGTTTTTGATGTTAAATACGTACGGGGAAATTTTGTTTTCTTTAAGTTCAATGGTTAATACATATACTTACAAAATTAAGGGAAATGTTTGCTCACCCCCCCCCCTAGACCGAAGTTACGACACTGTCTATATGTAAACCAAACGCGTAACACAAGTCCGGTCGTTATAGTTGGTTCGTCCTTATAATCGACGCCAAACGATCTACATTGTGTAGTTAAATTTGTTCGTATTATTGTTGATAATATGAATTATTCATGGATTTGTCTGTGTTGTAGAAATAGAGTACTGATGTTCCTATTTGAATCTTCGTGTAAATATTTTAAGCGTATTTATTTTTGTTGAATTTTAAGTGCAAGAAACTCGCGAATTACAATGAAAAAACTAAATATGTACATCTGCATTTCACTCTCTGCACAAAGCTTCTCCATTATAACAGTTCTTCGTTATATTCTTTGGTCGTTAGATCTACTGCAAGTTCATTTATTTTATTTATATTTTTAACAGGAGTGGATTTCATTATTGTTACGGCTTTTTACACTGCCTTTGATCTTTTGTACCGCTCGTCGTCTTCTTCCGAATCACGAAGGCGACTGGGAGTAAAGAGTGGCTTCAGTCGTTTAGCCTTCCCAACCACTTCTTTCCTTCCTCAGTTTATTGTTATTTCATTCAATCTCCATGCTCTCATAGCTTTGAAATTTGCAAATATTTGGCTCCCCATTTTTGTTCTCCGCGTTCTTTGAGTCATCTTCACTGCATCTTTCATGTTACCGTCTCCTTGAAATTAAATGGATTATCTTGTCACTTTAAATGATAGTCTTTGCGCTTTGATGCACCTCAAAGCTTCTTCTTCGTTTGTCTATGTTTTAATGTTCTATTTTTTTAGAGTCAGTCAGTTTATACCGAATGACAAATGATTATTTATACGTGTTCCGTTGTGAGTTACTTCTGCACACATATTTATTAGTATACTTGGCACATAAAAAAATGTTTGGATACGCACCTACTTATAACAAGTGTACATAAAATCTTTGCAGGTATATTTATAATACGCGTAATAATACTGTTTTTACTTTCATGTTCCGTATGGTGATCGCGAAAGAAATCGTGTTCGAGATAAGGGCTGATTCTGATTGTACTACCCTCAAAACATGAAAAGTCATTTTCCGAAATGTGTGTGTGTGTGTGTGTGTGTGTGAGAGAGAAAGAGAGAGAGAGAGAGAGAGAGAGAGAGAGAGGGCGTGTCTGTATGTAGAATTTTTTCTATGGCGAACGATAACTGCCGCAAATTCAAACAGAATAAAGTAATTTTTTGCATATGTGCCCGAGTTGTGGACTCGTTTTACAATTAGTTAGTGTTGTAACACGAGTAAAGTAGTTAATTTTGTGAATAAGTGCCCCGAAAATAAAGTCATATTAATCCACTGTAAAATGATAAATGACATATCTATTAATGGAGAGGGTAGTTGAAGGGGGAGGGGTGATTTTTTGAAAATTACTTTGCTGCTATCAAGGTACAAGTATTTAATTTTGAAGTATAAGATGCCTTAGCAATTACATGTGATAAAACTATTACTCTATGGAAGTGTAAATATCATTAATGGTGGGGATCGGCTAAGGAAGAGCGATGGTTACCTGCGTAGTTCAGTTTTTGTAAGAATAAAGTACCTAATTTTTATAGATAAAGTGACTCGAATATAAAATAATATTAAACGACTACCCCATAAAAATATAAAAACATCTATAAATAATGAAAATGTTTTGAGGGTGAAGGATATTTTTTAGAAATGTTTGAACCAAATTCAAATAAATGATTTTAAATATAAATCCTAGAACATGGAAGTCATGTACAGTTCTCCATACCGATGTTTCAGTTCAACACTTGTCTTTTTATTACTTTTAAAACCAAACGTTTTCACCATACTGCAATGGGGAATTCTTAAGGGCTCAACTGGTGCAGAGCATAAAGTCTTGATCTATCCCTATTTAAACAGTATGCCCCGACCACGATGTTACAACAAGACCATAACTACAACAAAATATTCCCGACCAGTCACCCAAAAAAGTTACAAAAAATGATTATTTTAGAGATTAAAACATAATACAAAAAAGAAATATTTAATTACAACAACATTTTACCATATTATTCTTAACAAAAATATTACATTTCATTTGTTACGATGATCCTGTCACCTTATTTAAAACGGGTTTCGAAAAAATATTTATAAACTTGTGTTATTTTACAGTCGCTTTCGAGACTAAAGGACACGGGAACAACATGAACTATGGGACCAACAAAGAATGATACGGCTATTCTATGGCATGCTGACTTATAATCTATACTAAATCATACCGTACACTAAGTTATAATGTATACGGAATCTTGTTAAACATGCTTGTAATACGTTAATTACAGAAATAAATAAAACTTTGTTCTGCGCTTTATGGTTGTTATGTTATTTCTATACTAGCAATTATTCTGAAAAAACACAGTTTGAATATTCTCTATCCGTTACCATTCTATTTTTCTCATTTTTATTTCCCTTTTTAGTTTTCCCAACAATACGAATTCCAAACTTCAGTTCCACAGACCTATCTATAGCATGAAGATGTTTTTACACCCACATAAGACATAGTACCTATCTATCTATCTATCTATCTATCTATCTATCTATCTATCTATCTATCTATCTATCTATCTATCTATCTATCTATCTATCTATCTATCTATCTATCTATCCATCTATCCACATACACACACACACCCACATATATTGCAACGAAACAAATGAATGCATAGATAGGTAATTGTAATAAGAATATGCAACAGAGCCTATTATCTGAAGGTAGGACAATTTATTAAATTAAAAACAAATTTAAATCTTGTCTGCTAATTTATGTATAAACATACACAATTGTTTACGGAACTAATATGTCTTTTAAACAAATTAAACAAACTAATATTTACAAATTACACGTTCATCTTGAACAATTTGTTTAATGCGATTCTTAAAATCATTATCAATCGAGGGCGCAATATACTCATTACAAAATATAAGATTCGGACATTAGTCATTGTAAGTTAAAATTAATAAACACGACGTTTCGACCTCTGAAGGATCAGGCGAACAATAAATTAATACAAAGATAAATCTATTAATAACAAATAGATATCGTCAATACTCCAAACATTAGTTACACAAACATAGTGCTAAGATAATAATAGGCTAATAACATTAATAATAATAATAATAAAAATTATAATAATAATAAAACAGACCCACCATTACATCAAAGAAGGATTCCTCCTGTGGTTGCAACGTAAACAGAGTTCCTGATTGGCTAAAATTAACAACAAGTGATAGATTTTCACAAAGCTTAGATTCATATCATGTACGAGTACGGTAGAGTCTGGAGAAACTTGTAGAGATGTTATCTAAAAATTTTATGACTTCTAGCAGATAATGTAACTATAGAAAAATTAAATTTACTTAAAAAAATATAGTATGTCTTGAGCTTTTGACATATAAGAAATGTAGCGCATAGAATAAGTTGTCGTTTATATCGAGTATTGGAATGCTTCGTATTTATTAATAATTTTTTAATAATTATTTTAATTGCGGTAATAATTTAATATTGATTCTGATAACAAAACAAAATTAAAAAACTGTTTCTGTTTACCTTTCGTTCATAAATTTAAAATAATTTTCTCTTATATTTTAATTACATAAAGATTTATTTTTTACGAGTTCTTTTGCCTTTACGTTTATAAGTGCTTTTCAGTAAGTTTATAACAAATAATTTTCTCTTCTCTTAATGATGGATGATGCGATGTCAATTCTTTGGTCCTGGTAACCGGCTACAGTTGTTCCTTCTGGATAGACGTTTAGGATATTGTTGCGACTTCTTCCTGTTATCCGCCGTTCAGGGTCGTTCTCGGGTTGGGTACTTCTGCAATTTGTAGTGAATTAATTTATAATAGTGATTTATTCTGTGTATTAAAACTACACAACACTCCAGCAAACTTGAAGTGTTCTTATAAATGCATATGCGGAAAATCTTATACTACAGTATACCGTATTAGCACTCGATATTTAATTTTCTCGTGAACTTTCTGACTTGTGCTCGTACACTTTTGTAGGCCTATCATCTCAACTGGCAGCGGCAACGACCACGCGTTTTTGGTAAATGTACTTCTCATAAACTGGCGTGGGAATATTAGTTAATAATCCTCATAAAAATTTAAAAAACTTTACAAGAATTTAAAAATTATTTTTTATCAGTGTATTATTTGAAAACTGAATTAAATACAGTTGCTTCTACAAATCTACAAGAGTAAGGATTGTAATGTTCACAAGATTGGTAGTAATCAATTGAAAGGAAAGTCTAAAATTATGAGAAATTGATTATTATTGTTAATACAGTTATCTCTGTAGTAGAGAAAACACACCATTTCAATGTTAAAGAGAGAGCAGTTGTTTAGTAATCTGAATGAAGAAGATACCAGCGAACAAAATCGTGGAACGTTTAACGCACGTTTTAAATTCAGAGTAGATGCTGGTGATGTCAGTCTTACAGAACGTCTTCATAAGAGATCAAAAAATTTACTTTCTATAAGTCCCTCATTGAAATTAAATCAGTTTTTGTGAAAAAGTAATGAAAATTCTTAGGTGATGTTGAAAAGTTTGAAAACTCTGTACTTCTCTACGTTATGTAACGAAACCAAAGAACATCTCTCTTCTCCAGTCAAGATAGTTTTCTACTTATGTGCTCTGAAATAAGTAGTTTCATAATGTATTTAAACAGATATTTACATAAATGTACTACTGACTTGAAATAAGGTGAAAACTTAATAGCCAAGCTTCTAAATGCTATAAAGTATCGACGAGAAAATGTTGATGATTCATTTAATAGTATGTTTTAAAAACTTGGAGATATCGCAGCTGAAATCGATAATCAGCCAAAAATTTCAAAACGTGAGATAGACAAGCTCGCAGATTAAATATTAGCCAGGGATGAGACGCTAATTTCTATTATAAAGTGTACCTACAAACCCGTTTCATGACTACTGCGTTGCTGAGCTCGAATCTCATTTTGAAATCTAGTTTAAAAAATATTATAAATATATAACAGTCAAAATATTATTTTTATATAATTAAAATATAAATATATATGTATATATAATATATACATAATTATATGCATACACATATGAAATTATATATTGTAACGGAAAATTTGCCCTATTTATAATTTTAATAAATAAGCTATGCTGAAAATAGAAATAAGGGTGTGCGTGAGAAAGCAGAGAGGCAGTTAGAAAGCGAGGCGGCAATAAAGTGAAACAGAATTACTTGCTAAAAGCTTGATAATGCATATACTGTATGTTAAGGCACGATTTGGGACACTACTGTCATAAACTGTATTATGTTTCAGATAGTAAGGGTGTTAACCAAACGTTGTAAAACCTAAGTGCATATAACAATAGCTGGCGTGGGAAAGCGATCTTGTTGTGCGAGGGAGATGGCTATAGACGCTACTTTCTGTAAACACGTGTACGCGGAAAAACGTTGGGCGAATAAGAAATAGCGTCATACGTTGCGCGGGAAGTTTTAGTTAAGCAGATTGGTTGAATTCGTATTTAGCGGTAGTTTGTACCTATAGGAGCGTTTGGTTGTAGTTCGTAAGTAAGGGAAGTTTGAGGCATGTATATATTGAGAACTTAGAGGAAATAAGGGCAGACTTCTTAATATCGGCGGAATTATACGGAGAGACTCGTGTACGTTGTTTTGCGTCAAATAATATATTTTAATAATTAACAGAAAGAATCAGTGTATTTCTCAGAAATAATAAAGTAAGGGAACGCGATAATTATTAATATTGAAGTTATAAAGCAAGTTTCATAAATCATAATAAGTCAGAGAATGTTTAATCGAAGTTATAATAAACAATAATAAATAATAAATACATACGAAGTTCTGTTAATTCTTTATGTGGCGGTAATTCGCGGAAGGAGGCGTTGGAGTTCGAAAGAAAGTTGCGACGGTATAAATTAGTCGGGCCAAACGCGACGTGAAGTGAGTTAAATGCACTTAAGTTATATTTTGTCATCTTTGTGTCCAGTGTAATTATACAACATAGTTAGAGGTATAATCCATATGTTAGTGTAGTGCACTTGTGATAAAGTGAATTGTGCAAGTTTAACCAGAATCAACACGACGACGGCTGCTGACGAACCACCGATCTACAATAGCTTCAGGACCACGCACTTTGGAAGGATTTACGCAAGTAAAGAATAATGAACATTTAAATTCTATGTTTTTGATAAATAAATATATGTTGTATGCAACATAGTGACTCAATCTGTCATAAAGGACTCACTGCTAGTTAATCATATTAAATTTGTTCTATAAGTAATTCAATTCATATAAGAAATATTTAAATTTTGTAATGTATAAATACAAATTGTCTTTAAAGTGATTATCATACTTTAATTTGTGTTTATTATTACTGGCGCCCTGAGGTAAATCAAGAGTCGGTACACTAGAATAAGTACCATAAACTATTATAGAAATTATTATATATCATATTTGATAAAGATAGTTTGTGATCTTATTTTTACATGCTCATAGGCCAACATAATTTTCAAATCAATAATTTTTAACTCTCTCACAAAGGCCTAGCAAGAAGTGTATTACATTCTGGCGCCCAACGTGGGGCAAGATTGAGTCACTATTAAATAAATTATAAATTAAGAACAAATAGAAATTAAGAAATAATATAAAACATAGTTTATGATTTTACGATTACGCGAAGTAGGAGTAGGAGAAACAAGGACATACAAAACAACACTTATAACCTATACAGCAACATGAGAACAAACACAAGTACCCAAAGCAACGCTATGGAATTCCAAATAAATAATCAACTAGGCGATCCAGACACACTCGCAGACATTTCAGAGGAGGATGAAGCGTCAGGGACGCGGGGACTAAACGGACAGAATGATAAAAACGCAGAAACACAACAAATTACACCAACAGTAGTAACAGAAATCCAAGAACGACCGATAAGTCAGACACGACTAGAGACAGACAAAAACACTGATGTATATATATATATAATGCTACAACAATTACTAAAACAATCACAACAAATACAAGAAAAAACAGAACAAACAGAAAAACGACTGGTACTTCAAGTAGAACAAACAACAAAGCAGCTCTCACAACAG
Source organism: Magicicada septendecula (assembly GCA_034769895.1). Lineage (NCBI taxonomy): Eukaryota > Metazoa > Arthropoda > Insecta > Hemiptera > Cicadidae > Magicicada > Magicicada septendecula. Next base: position 288,489,510 of record CM068370.1, on the reverse strand, counting down.
ATACAGGAACAAGCAGAAAAAACAGAACAACGGTTAGAACAACATGAGGTGAGATTAGAACAAGCACTACTACAAATGAACGAACAAATTAATAAACAACACGTAGAAATAAGAAACGAAGTCGCCGTGCAAATAGAACAAGAAAGAACAAACAATAAATATTTATTCCAAGACTACCAATTAGAGACGAACCACAAAATACAAGACAATACCGACAAAATTACTGTACTTAGTATAAATACTAAACAGCAATTCGTAGAGTTTGACGAACGATATAGTAATAACATTCAAGTTATAAACAAGAGATGCGAAAATAACACAGCCGCAATTCAAAAATTACGAGCCGAAAAGATGGAAGAAGTGAAGAAAGTGTCGGAAGAAACTGGCCTACAAATACGAAAAATACAAAGAGAATTTAGTAATAAATTAGCATCAATTAATAACCAACCATACAAACATAACATTACTAATGAACAATTAAAAAATATCAAATACAATGGGACTGGAGACTTCCCGATGGAGTTTATGAAGGAGATGGAGGATGTATACATGGAATACTACCAAGATAATGGCAACGTCGCATGGATCGGAAGGCACCTAGAAGGAGAGGCCGCAGTGTGGTGGAGATTGATCAAGAATAGCTTAACCAACTTCGCAGAGTTCAAAGAAGCATTCACGAATAAATACTGGAGTGACATGATCCAAGAAAGGGTAAGAAACGAGCTCGAGTTTGGACGTTATCAGATGGAGAGTGGTATGAACATGATACAATATCTAGAACGAAAATTATTAGAGAACAGACAACTAATTCCACCGATACCTGATCAATACCTAATCAGAAAGATCGCTAAACATTATTCTCAAGGAGTACAGATTGCCATTATTACTCGTGGGGTTACGACTATTAATGAATTCGAACAAGTACTCTCAGAATTCATGGGTGTGAGGAGTGAAACAAGGACAATGACTAGAACACATTATGACAATCGACGGGAACAAAAGCCATGGGTAAGAGATGAAGAGGAGAGTGGACGAAGAATGGAACAAGGACGGGCCCATGACAATGAAAACCGGTCGAATACACAACACTACAATAGACGACCAAATAAATTTAGAAATGAACCAGAGCAATGAGAAATGAGACCGTCGTAACAGTGGGTCAGATGTAGGATAGAACCGTTAACAGTGGACACTTTGTACAAGACTAGTGTAATTCGTAATTAATCTGTAAACATGGATACCAGTCATATGATGGAAGTTTTGCAAGCTCTGCTACGACAGGAGGCAGAATTTGCAGGAAAACGTCAAGATAAGAAACGCAGATAAGAGGCGGAAGAGGCAAAAGGAAAACGCTGACGGGAAAGAGAAGAACCAGAGGAACGACAAAAAGTACTATTGCTCGAGTCAGAAGATCGACAGAAAGAACAACATACTACAGCAGTCTCCTACGTGGTGACTTGGGTGAATTACGTAGTGATCTGTTTGGTCAAGAGGTAAGTTTGTCTACAGTAGAAAAATCTGTATCAAATATAGAACAAACAATGTCTACAAAAATATCTGTCGTAGAAGAAGCCATGTTAAATAAAATGTCGGAAGTGGAGGAGACTGTAACATCTATAATAGACTCAATTGCAAAAAAAAAAAAGATTGAGAGTGAAGTTGAGCACATTTCATGAAGATACAACCAAAACAAATTTCTGAACAGACTGTACCAATGATAAAGACAGAAAAGACAATAGAGAAAGTCACCTTTCCAGGGGTTGGGGTAGTTCATGTCAAGACTCCAACCTTGGACGGAAGCACACACTGAGCGACGTACCTTAGGCAGTTTGAAGCCGCCGCATGCACAAATAATGGGACAGATAAAGCGAAGGTATTTTCACTACTACAGAAAGTGCCACCTGACAGCCAGAACACCTATGCTGAATTGATAAAAGCTCTAGAATTACGGTATGGTGATAAAAATTTGCGAGATGCATACTGCACTCAGTTGAGAGCAAGGCGACAGCATTCCGGGGAAAGACTTCAAGAGTTTGCAGCAAGTATCGACAGACTAATTAGACCGGCCTATCCTGAAGCGCCAGAATATTTTTGAACGAGGTTTTCAATGCAGACATTTACTGATGGTGTCCAAGACAATGAACAACAGCAAGTGTTAGGAATGGCAAGAAATCAGAATAGTGTGGACGCCCTGGTACATACTTTGCACTTTGAAGCCGCAGAGTCAGCGTCTGGTTGAGTAAGTAATAAATTGAGCGCTAAAAGAACGCGACGGCACAGACGATGAGGAAGAAGAGCAATGAACAGAGGCCCAACGAGCGGCGTCACAGAGTAAAGTAAGAAAGGATGGAAGACCGAACTGTTATTGATGTGGGAAACCTAAACATCTACAACGAGATTGTCGGGTTAGATTTCAGCACCAGGAAAACGAGCAATAGTCGGTACAACGGGGCGTGTGCTGACTAACTGGAGGAACGAAGCCCCTAGACAATACGTAACTTCTACACTTCAGAAAAGTAGTGCGAGCTTGGTGGTTACCGGATTCGTTCAAGAAAGGACAACCTCGATTACAGTTGACACAGGCGCAACAGTTTCCATTGTGCGCCCTAATGTGGTAAAAAATCTCAAGCCAATCTGGTGCTCTTGCAGCTTGCGGAAAGCTACTGGACGGTCTGTAAAAGTGTTTGGGAAAGTGGAGATACACCTACGCCTCGATCGACTTGAGTTTGAGCATCAAGTACTTGTTGCAGGCATTGTGGATGAAGCTATTCTTGGTGTGGACATTATTAACTCGTATGATTTCGTAGTCGACTTCAAAAACAATGTCTTGAGATTCGGAAAAAAGAGGTAGTGCTCTCCACAATAAATACATCAGAAAAATCGATGGACGTGATAAATTAAGTGGTCGTAACTGTCCCGCCACACTCCGAAAAGATCATCATGGTTTGAACTGAGGTAGATACTAGGGGCAACCAGTGGTCTATATTCGAAGGTAGTCAGCACACCGGGCATACTAATTGCCAGAAATTTAGTAAAACCTGACGGAACCGGAAATGTACCTATTAGTGTGGCGAATATTTTGGATCAAGCTGTCACTTTACAAGCGAATATGCTCCTAGGTAAAATGACTCCTGTGTCCTGGGTAGCCAGAATGACGCAACGAAGATCCACTACTACGGACACTTCCGAATTACAGGAGGAACTTCAGGAATTGTTGAACAGATCTTCTAACGACCTCTCAAGTGGTGAGGTAAAAGAACTGAGACGGTTTTTACATGGATTTAAATATTTTTTGCAGTTCCGAGCCAGTCACTGGGAAGAACCTCACTTGTACAAAATCGCATCAATACCGGGGATACAACAACGATCCGCCAACCTCCTCGAAGACCTCCATTAGCTAAGAGAAAATGTCTCGGTTAGTACAGGACGTGTTGGCAGAAGGAATAATCGAGCCTTTGTCAAGTGCTTGGTATTCTCCGGTAGTACTGGTTGCGAAGAAGGACGGTGGATTACGTTTGTGCGTAGACTACCGGGGGTTGAACGACGTGACAAAGAAAGATTGCTATCCACTACCTCGCATTAACGATACAGTCGACACGCTGTCTAGAGCACAGCGGTTTTCTACATTGGACCTGAAGAGTGGATATTGGCAAGTGAATTTACGTCAAGAAGGCAAGGAAAAGACCGCTTTCTCGACACCAAGTGGCCTACTCCAATTTTACGTCATGCCGTTTGGGCTCTGTAATGCACCGGCAACAATTGGAAGACTGATAGATTTGGTCCCCCGAGGCCTGACATGAAAAACTTGCCTTGTTTATTTAGACGATGTCATAGTCATCGGGAAGACTTTCAAAGACCATTTAGAAAACCTTAAGGGGGTTCTAACTAGAACTCACGGTGCACAACTGAAGCTGAGCCCGAAGAAGTGTTCTCTATTCCAGTAGGAAGTACAGGATTTGGCGCATCTGGTCTCGGCAGCTGGTGTTAGCATGGATCCCACTAAAGTATATACCGTAAGAGATTGGCCACTTCCGAAAAGTAAACACGAAGTTCGGTGCTTCCTGGGGTTATGATCATATTACAGACGTTTTGTGAAAGGCTATTGCTAAACCACTACATGAGGTAAATAAACGAAACTTCCAGTGATCGAGAGAGTGTGATCAAGCATTTAGGACTTCAAAAATTGCATTATGTTCACAGCCAATTCTTGTTTTCTTAGCTCCCGGAGGGAGGTACATCGAAGTCACAGATGCAAGCAATACTGGTCTAGGAGCAGTTTTCACTCAAATGTAGAACGGAGAAGGACGAGTATTAGCGTATTACAGCAAGAGGTTTTCTAAATCAGAGAGAACTTAATGTGTTACAAGGAGACAGTTGCTAGCAATCTGAGCACTTTCATAAATACATCTATGGGAGGGAGATTTTACTACGCATCGACCATGCCGCGCTTGCATGGCTCTTGAGATTTAAAAATCCGGAAGGGCAGTTAGCAATGTGGCTCGAACGTCACCAACAGTACAACGTTAAGGTACAACATAGGCGGGGGCGCCTGCATGGTAATACAGATGACTTATCTCGAAGACCGTGCTGGGAAGAGTGCCAATATTGCCTCAGAAAGGAAGAAGAGGACGCAAGCGAACATGTTCAAGGCATCGCTGTAGACTTCCCGGGACGTGAGAGGTAAGCAAGCCTAATTTCATTATGTGTGTAACAGATTCACATTTACTACAATTTCCGTTACTCTTTATGGTTTACAAAAATACTGAATAAGAACAGCAGTTGTACAATTTTTAAATTAAAAACGAGGAATTCAATCTTATTGTCACCGTACGAAAAGGGTAAAACCTCAACAGGGTCCTGCAAGTACATCAAACAAACGACAACTTAGTTTATAGCAAAGTGAAGTGGCTAGTCAATAATTTTTTGAACAGTTATGATACATAATTCAAATATAATATGTGGAATGATGCTAACCTAACCTAACTTAACCTAACACACAAATAAAATTCAGTTGGTTTTTTTATCAGAAAAATAAAAACCAACTGAATTCTGTGACATTATATTGTGTAGCAACATTATACATAAACACAGACACTTGTATAAATGTAAATATTAATAAGAACTTGGGAAATGTTATGTTTACCTGTGAACAATTTGTACAGATGTGAGTTACTCCATTAAAAAGACACTGTTAATAAAATAATACAATTTTTCGTAGTCCAATAAAAATAATTGTATCTCTAAATAGTAAATTATAAAGGCCACCACATAGTAATAGTTTATATTTATGGAAAGCATAATTATATAATTTACGACTGTTTCTCTAACTTGCCATATGTGTTTTAATTGCCCCTGATTAAAACGTATTTGTTTTAATCAAATACGTTTAATGAAAATCAAGCATTAAAATTTCAACACAAACTACCTCCTAATGTAAATGCCAATAGATACTATTAAATTAACTAGTATGTTTTCCCGCGATTAAAAATGTTAATGCTTTGTAAAAGTATATTTAAAAATTCTAGTTGTTTAATTATTGTAGTTTATAGAAGTTTCTTACTCCTTGAAAAGTAAGTTGACCATCCCTTATACTGAACATCTCTGTGTAAACTCAGTATCTTTGTTTTTTGTAAACAAAGTGTCAGACTCACTGTCAAAATCAATGAAATTCTATTTTGTAAATCGTTTTCAGCAATAACAAAATGCTAATTTCTATCTGTACGAACACTCTTGCTTCAATAACGCAACATTATTAGAACTTTACAATATCGTACGAAAAAATTTAGCCTTAGACACATAAAGTGAAGTTTTGAAGGAAATCATATATGGTCATGTTTATTTAATTATTAAAGCGTTTCTTGCAATGTATCGTTATGTTCATACAATTTCAAAATCTGATTTTAAAAGGTAAATAAGCACTTAATTAACTTATGTGGGAGGAGAGTGACATAGATCCATTGGGGAAACAAAACACTACCGTCTAGCGAAAGGACATTTTGCACAATGCATGGCAAATATAAAAAGTAAAGAAGGTAACAAACAAGAAAATGATTGATTCAACTAAAAATTTGAGCTTATTAATAAAACTAGACAAACAGAAAGCACTGACTGTAGCTTGTGATGAAGGCTAAAGTAAAAAGAGTAGGTCTAGCCAGCTAAACAACAATAATATTATACACAAAACGAAAAGGAAATGTCTAGCGTGCTTAAATTATGGTGTGGAATGAGAGAGAACTCCTGCAATATGAATAAAAGTTGTCATAAATTATGTGGAAATGCACCTACCTTTGAAAAGCAATTCACTAAAAAATCTAAGGTATAGAAAGATTGGGTCTAGCAAATGATAGAGCAAAGGATTGACTTTGTCAATAGCAAAAGATATAAAGTGTAACGTAGTAGTCGCCTAGAAAATTCAACTAAGGGTAGAATTAATTGATACTGGAGGCCTTTACTTGATGACAATCCATTATAATTTTAAAGAATTAAAGAAAACTAAAAACTTGTTTTCGTGATTTTCACTCGTCATTTATTTAAAAAATAATACACCACGACAGCTGTTTCGGCACACAGTGCCTTCTTCAGATGGTAAGAGCTGACTAGTTACGTACAATAAAATATCAGATAAAGCCAGTGCTATGAGAACGATAATCGACTTAAGTTCGAACAATAAACAATACACATTACATATACACAACTATATACAATTTAGAAAGGACCGTACATTTACTTATATAATTTCAAATTTAAAAGCGGAGAGCTATTTAAATCAGTTTGGTTGTTCAAAAGCAAACCTAAATCTTTACACTTATTAATTTCGAGGGCTTCAAGTAAATCAAGTTTTTTACCTTTTTCCAAAACATGTAAAATTTTAAAGTTATCATTAAAATTATGATCTTTTTCCGACAAATGATTCGCATAATTTAAAGTTATCATTAAAATTATGATCTTTTTCCGACAAATGATTCTTTAAAGTTATCATTAAAATTATGATCTTTTTCCGACAAATGATTCCTATAATTGTTCATGTTTTTGTACAGATATGTGGATGATGTGTTGGCAATCTTTCTTGGTACGCGTAGGCAATTACAGAATTTTCTTAATTTTATTAACGATTTACATAGAAACATAAGCTTTACTATAGAAATTGAAGTAAATGATAGTATTAACTTTTTAGATCTTTCAATTACAAAACAAAATAATAAACTCAATTTTAGCATTTTCCATAAACCTACGCATACGTCTGCACATCCATACTCACACAAGTTAGCAGCTTTTCATAGTCATATTCATAGACTTATTAGTATCCCACTTTTAGATTCAGATTTTCAAAAAGAACTTAACATTATAAAACAAATAGCAGTTAACAACGGCTATCAATCAAGTCTAATAGATCAGTTGTAGAATAAAATACTATATTTACAAACATTAAGATTGGTGTATCCTATTCCAACACATAAGGAAAAGTTCCACACACTTAATTACATAGGTACTGTATCCGATAAAATTGGTAAATACTTTACTCAAAAACATGTAAATATAGCTTTTAGGACGAAATCTTCTCTTGGTAGATATATTAAGAATAATAAGAGTAAAGTAGAGAAACTCCAAAAGTCAGGAGTATATGAGTTATCGTGTGGGTCTTGTGACAAAATTTATATTGGCCAGTCTGGAAGGTCGTTTTCAAAAAGAATGTATGATCACAATTATAGTTTGAGATATCAGGATGGCAAATCTAATTATGCGAATGATTTGTCGGAAAAAGATCATAATTGTAATGATAACTTTAAAATTTTACATGTTTTGGAAAAAGGTAAAAAAATTGATTTACTTGAAGCCCTCGAAATTAATAAGCGTAAAGATTTAGGTTTGCTTTTGAACAACCAAACTGATTTAAATAGCTCTGCGCTTTTAAATTTGAAATTATATAAGTAAATGTACGTTCCTTTCTAATTTCTATATAGTTGTGTATATGTAATGTGTATTGTGTATTGTTCGAACTTAAGTCGATTATCGTTCTCATAGCACTGACTTTATGTGATATTTTATTGTACGTAACTAGTCAGCTCTTACCATCTGAAGAAGGCACTGTGTGCCGAAACAGCTGTCGTTGTGTATTATTTTTTAAATAAATGACGAGCGAAAATCACGAAAACAAGTTTTTAGTTTTCTTTAATTCTTTAAAAGGGTAGAATTGCGGTAATCATTAAGGAATAATCTCCATCACCATGAAGAGAGAAATATTAGAAATAAAAATAAGTCTCCAGGCACATTCAAAGGAAGAACTGAGGGCTAATCTATGCAGCCCTGCTCTTATACATGCGTGCAATGATTACACGATTTTTTTTTAATACTAGGAGAAAATTTTGTAATGTGACTAAACTCACTGTGGATCAAGTACAAAAACAGCGAAAGGAAGGAAATTTCTAAGTGGAAGAGAAAAGTGCAAAATGTAAAGCTTTTCAACTGGAAAACCAACATATTGACCTTCTGATCCAGGGTAAACTGAGACCTGATTGTTTTTTTAATAATAAAATTATTACTATTAATTACTTAAAACATACGGAAAAAGTTGAGCTTATTGCGTTCTATGAAACCCATAGTTTTGAAGCTCTTTTAGATTCTCCGTGCTGCACTGAAAAATATCTTCTTCTTATAAAACTTTATTTATTTTCCAAATTACTGGAACTTAGTTTTCAACAGAGTAAAAGTCCGTCAAAATTTTCTATTGAATCGCAGCAAAAGTGAAGTTAGCAATCACGATTTTTTGTAAGCTGGTGAATAATCCCACGATTAGACAATGTTTCACCAATTCCTCGCAGTCTGTATGAGAACTGCGCACTCTTCACGTTCTCTTCTAATTCTCTTTGCCACATTGTAATATTTTGCTCCCCACGTTTTTGTTCAGCTATCTGTCTGTTTTCTTCTTCGTGTACCCACCCTTCTCCGCTAAACATCTGAACTGCTCTTAGCGACACTGTCCTGTAGGTGGTTGCCACCATTAACGCTACTGACTCCTGAACCCTCAATATTTCCTACAGTGTTTCGCCTTCAACGCGCTGAACCCTAATGGCACACAGTAGAGTAGGCCTAATAGACCTGTTGAGTGGTCCAACCGAGTTCCTTCTGCTTTCTTTGTGGGCGGCATCAGCTGAAACACCTTACCCACTTTTTCCTTTGCATTCCTACTAGTTTATTTTATGCGTTTTCCGAAGGTATCAACATCATCCAGGGTGAGATTTAAGTAGAACACCACTTTGTTCGTCATTACTGAATTCTTTCCAATTAAATTAATTTCGTGCACTCGCCTTTCCTCCTTCGCACCTCCATCCATCCCTTTGCAAAATATCCGCCTCTATCTTCTTGTACAACTAGCTCCAACCCGTAGATAAGTTATCATCTGCGAATAATTTGTTCTGGCTATATCGGGAAATTTACTTCATCGAGTTTCTTCACGACTGTGTACCATAATGAACGATTTTAACGTTCGGTGTTACAAGCGTGAACTGCTTCTGACCCTTGTCCTTCTAACTGCTTCTACACTATGGATTATAAAATATCGCTTTGTGAAAACTGGCTTTTCAATATTCCTTCGCCTTGTCCTAGTTCCTCTATCAATGTATTTCTTATCAGTCCCTCACATAGCTAGCTTAGGCTACTTAATAACCATATTGGCTGTACCTTTCAGTAGTTATGTATCGTGTATATCAAATATTTAGGCTAATGTATAAATTGTTTATAAATTTTAAGTGCTATAAAGAAACATGTAAGTGTTGAATTTATATTTGAGAGGATTTCAACACTAGGATATTTACCAAAGTATCACTTTCTCAACAAAAGAGTATTGTTTTGTTACTCAAAGCAAGAGCTACGTTTTGGGAGTCTCCGAAGTGTGAGAAAGAAAAGTAACTTTGAAAAGATACATCTTATAAAATGTACTTTACAGAGAATCGTTTGTCTATATATATAAATCTGTTCATAACGTTATCCTACGTCTTCCGATCCCTAGTATTAGGCCCATACATTGTTTAAAGAACTGTTGTAATGTATGGCCTACATGCCGATTTGCTTTCTATAGAGTTTCCTTTATTTGATATTAAGCTCAATCTAGCTATCACTCAGGATATTGGGAAGTCTTGCTTGTACCCTTTTTTGTTTTCTACTAGTGGGGGTATCCTATCGGCATCCGATGCCTTTCCACAATTTTTCTATAATTTTTATTGCTGCTTGAGGTTCGTCCTCCGAAAACAGGCTTATTTTCTTCTGGTGCTTATTTATCACTTTCTCATATGTCATTTTTAAATATTGATTTTTCTATTATCTAATATTTCCCATTTTACATTGTTTCTAGCTATTTTATTTGTAGAGCAGACAGCATCTATAGGATATCTTTTACAAGTATAGGTCGATTTCTGAATTACCCGTACATACTGTTAGATTCTGTAATGCTAGCCCTATCTAGAGTGTACAGTATTACACCCACATTGTGTGTACAGTACAACCTGTCGCATGTCCCAGCTGACCTTGTCGGGGCAGTTTTATAATTGGCTAATGTTAAACGGTTTGAATCATCGAGTGACCGCATTACTGTGAACAAACCTATTTGAATTTAACTGTAGTAACTAGTTGGTTACTACCCATCGGACAACTGGTTCTTTTCTTTGATAACCCATTGAATCCATTAGAATATAGTGACTCTAAGGTGACTTTCGCCATTGCGGAAGTCGATGTACTATGGTATCTTTGTAGTCCTATCTGCCTCTCTCTTCTTTCTCTCACTCCCATTCCCCCCCCACACACACACACGCTAGTGAAATATCATACTGTTTGTTTTTCTAATAGATTCTAGGGTAAGTGCGCGCTAGCGTTATGCTTGCGTGTATGCCCACTGCTGCCTGCTGTGATAACCTAGACGCAGTGAACGTCCCTCCAGTTCTGTGTAGCAGTCATGACGACGAAGTGCTTTCATCATTTTTTAACTCTGTACAAGTTTCTGGCCTTTCGTCGTGTTGACCAATTACAACTTCTAAATGCCTGGATAACGCGCAGATTCGCCTAAATGTAACATATCATTTTAAGCATTACTTAATCTTTACTTTACTGCTTGAGATAAATTTAAATAACTAGTTTGAATAAGACTTCACTTATGTTTTTTTTTTATCTGACGGTTATAATTATCACCATCATCATCTGCAAGGATTAAACCAAGGATGGTTTGTTGCGGTCTCAAACAGGCAAAGATTAGAGCTGGTCACTCCAGCGCTTCCTCGGACGTCCAACACCTCTCCGTCTCCTCGGCTAATAGTTCCGCATGTTTGGGGTTGCGGTAGTCATCCATTCGACAAAGATGCTCCCACCAATTCAGCCCATACTGGCCAATTCTGTCGAGTATACTCATAATATCCGTCCGGCTAGTCCTTATTTGAGGCAGTTTAATAGTGAATATTTTGCAATTTATTTTTATTAGTTTTGTATGCTATTTTTATATCTGTGTTTTTAAATAGTTTTGTTAGTTTTGACATTTTATTATTTATATATGTCATATATATTTATATAAAAAACTCACACAACAAAGATAATACGACAACCAACGGTATATACAAAATTGAATGCCAAGATTGCAATAAATGTTATATAGGACAAACAAAAAAACAGCTGAAAAAACGTTATTTTGAACACCTAAATGCATACAAAAAACCAAACATATATAAATCCAATTTAGCCACACATGCAATAAACACAGGACATGAATTCCCAGACATAACCAATGTAACACTAATAAAACATATACCACACAAAGGCACCATAATGAACATTTGGGAAAATTTACAGATTTACAAACATAAAACACAAAACAAATTAATACCAGAACAAATACAAATCAATACAAAACATGACACAATATTCAAAGCACTCAACATCGAAAATACACAAAATACAAAAACAGATACCACAACCACACACAATAATGCAACATTGAAGGACCAAAGACCAACAAACCACCATAATAACATCCAGAAGCCAACACACAAATACTGCACCAGAAGCAAGATGGCGAAGGTTGAAGATGGGAGAACAGGATCTCCCGAAAAATGTCCCTAAAGAAAAAATACATCTTGAGGTAAAATAGTTATAAGTATTATAGTAATATATATATATATATATATATATAAACATACGCAGTTCGTTTATACTTACCATATTCACAAACAGTTTATGTTTTCAGAGAGCCTAAGCCGGAACAAGTCCAAGAGGAAACGATAAGGAAGCCCAAGTCACGTGGTATTCAGTGGTAAGTAAACACGTGACTGCAGAAGATACAGGTATTAACACTCTTTCACATTCTGCTCTTGAAACTTTGCCTCTTTTAAATATTTTTGTATAATTCTTTCTAAGGAATTTGTCAGTTACTGCTGTTATATTCTTATGACCATGAGATAGCCAAATTGCATAATATCCATGTGGATATCCATAATGCCCGCTGGGCCCTCGACAGCGTGATTAATCTTCACGTATAGAGAACAGCGTAGAATCAACTTGTAAACGCTACACAAACGACCTAGGCTGAGTACAAACAGCGGTGGTGTTCTCAAAAGTTTATACAAAGTGCACGCAACGGTCAGGGATTTTGCACGCATCGACGTCCGTCGAGGAACGATATTCTGTTGAATTCTTTCTTTAGGCAGTGATTTCTTTAATCATTGCATGGTTCATCTGGTTTTTATGTCAGAGTCATCGTGTGATAAAAAGAACTGTTCTCTAAGGTGGTCTCAATTAAGCAGGTAATATTTGTAATCAAACCTGCTCGCCTCGCGTCGGCCAACACCTATCCGATTTTAAACATTCTAACACAAAACGTTAACATAGACTAGCGTTTTATTAAACTGTTTTTAAAAATATAGACTATATAATAGAAATCTGAAGATATAGACTGGAAGAAGTGATAATTACGACTGCGTAGCTGGAATACAGGTATTCCAGTTATTCAAACAGTCTGCGAGAATACTGTAAAATAAGTAAAACAGGTTATTAGAATGCTTTGTAAAAAAGGTTACAACAAAGAGAGGTTCGAGCTTATCGTGACTTATAATATTATGAATGAAATAATAAAAAAACTGTTCTGCAAAAACTAAAAACATGGGCATTTAAACTTCAAAATTGTTAACAACCCTGGAGGGCCATTCGCAAAGGTCGCGTCAGTACCTTAATACGAGAAAGAATTGGAAGAGCATTTAAATGTATGTAACATAATAATGTAAAAAAAATGGAAATAACATAAAATTGATGTAGGGAAAAAAGGAAAGACGCAAGGGGGCGAAATATATCGAAAAATGTTAGAGCAAGTGGCAAAGTTTCAGTATCTAGTGAAAAGTGATGCGGAAAACGCAGGAAATGAAAATCAAAGCTAGAGTAGGAAAACGTTAAAACTAGTTTACACTTTGCGTAAATACTTATAAACAAATAAGAATCTGTATGGAAGATAAAGATGAAGGAATTTTTTATTAGTTTACTAGCTTTTTGGTGTGAGTTATGGGTACTGATAGGAATACAAAATGTAACATGTAGAAGTGAAGCGCTTGGGAAGATTCCTATTAGCAACAGACAGAGACAGGGTATAAAAGTGGGAATTGGGAGAGACTTGGGAATGCAGTCTACATTTATAAAAGGAGGGCGACTGATTTCATGGGAACACTTACTAACGTGTTGAACAGACAGGAGCAGTCCACAGAATTTTGGAGCCAAGAATTATAAAAAATCAGAAAAGCGAAAAAATATGGTTAAATAAGGATGAAATAGAGGTAAAAAACACTAAAAAGGAAAATGCTAGTATGTTGTGACAAACAGCAAATGGTGGAACAAAAGAGTGGAAGAAATTTTCCAAAACAAAAATGACGAGTAAAAATATGTCCTACACCATATGGAATATGGTGTATATGGTCCTATACATATTTTATGGAAACAGTTCGGAATATAGGTATAAAATTTGCTATTAAAAAACTTAATAGAAAACTTAGTTTTCTATAAGTTTAATAGAAAACGTAATCTATTGCTATTATAAGAATTAATTATAAGTTTAAGAGATAGCAAAATAGAAAATAAATTTGTGCAACACTGAAACGACTATTAAAAATATATCTTAGATCAGGGAATGGTAACCGGTTCATAGTACGGTAGGCTTATGTATGGTTATGTGTGTGTGTGTGTGTGTGTGTGTGTGTGCGTGTGTATTTGGACTGAACAGTTAAATATGTATGATTTCTTTTCAGGCTGGAGAAGGTTAAAAATACGTTTGAGCAAGTATGGCACCCACCAGACTTGTAAGTAACACTACAATTTACTGATAATATGTTTTAGGGATGATGTACACTAATCTGTACACAAGGTTGTCAAATATTAAAAAAAGTTTGCTAGAATATGCGAGTAACGTCTCTTATATATTTCTTACTTATATGATATCTCTCTCTCTCTCTCTCTCTCTCTCTCTCTAATATGACGTGGCTGTCATAAATAGGCTCGGTGCTGTACCAACCTACATAACCTCCTGTCTTCTAAATGTCTAGAAACTGTTCCAATCCCTGTTGTTAATTTGATTTGGTTACTAAAGTTCCTATGTGGTATAGCAACTTGCCTAATCTGAGTACATAATATAGGCATACTTATTCAACTCTAAAAGGTTTTGTATATTTACATTAATATTCGATAATAACTAATTATTTATAATATCAACGTTTCTGTATTGTTTCTGATCCTGAGCCCTGACACCTGTTCAGAGCCTCCATGTCTTCTACGTAACAATTCAATTTTGTTTACTTTCTTTATTTCATACTTACTAATTCAAATGATTAGGCTTATAGTAAACACGCAGTATGTGGAGGAAGGTTGAAATTACCGAAAAACAGTATGAATGAATTGCAACAACAATTTTGGAAAAATTGAAAATAAACTTGAACTAAAATCTCTAAAAGAGATCCATTTTGTTTTTCTATATTTTATTTATTAGCGTATTTACATTTTTTCAAATATACATCTTAATAAACAACAAAATGTTTCACTACTTAAATGTCAAAGATTGAAAAATTATCAATTTTTTATAGCTCAAACATATAGTAAGATATATAGCTCAAAAGATATAGTAAAATCAAACGCAACGGGCACCATTTCTATATTCTGTAAACAGTACATCACGTTTGGAATATTTGTCCATTAAAAAAAACAATTGGTTGTCTGTAAAGTCGGTTTACGGACGATAGTTTTACGTGATAACGTCATAAAGAAACATTGATGAAAAAAGTACTTATTGATACATTGTTAATTAAAAATTGATATAATAATTTTATTATTAATTATTTTATTAATTTTCGTTTATAATTATTATTAATTTATTTATTTATAATTAATATTAATCATTTTATTAATTTATTATTGTTTATTATTATTTTATTATTTTTTATAATTATTTTATTATTAATCATTTTATTGATTTATCGTTTATAATTATTCTTAATTTATTTATTTATAATTAATATTAATTATTAATAATTATTAATATTATCAATAATAATAATTTGATATAATTGATATAATTTGACATAAATATTTTTAAAACTGGTTAAAAACATTAATTTTTAATTTTCAAATATTATTTACAGTTTTTGCAAATTTAATTTAAATAATTTGTTTAAATATAATCACGAACAATTAGTTATAGTCATATTATTCATTATTTATTATTAGTCATATTATTCTTAAAATGCAAGAATTAATTACCTTTTTTGCCGCTATTTTGAGAAAAACAGTTAATTAAGGTGAACAAAATGAAATTAGACTGAAAATTATGAAGGAAATCAATTAAATCTTATTAAATTGTAGAAATAAACACAACACGCTCAGGCTCAGACGGAACGTGACACTTTTTCGTGCGTGCAGCCGGTGTTCATCAATTTATAAGACGTTATCACGTCAAAAATATAGATGGAAATACACGAGGAACATTTTTGACTTACAGTTTAATAATGAAGAGTTTACGGAAAATGAAGAAGGCGATAAGGAAAATCAATCTTCTTGTCTCGTGTAAAAAGAAAACAAAATCCAGTCAGGAAACAAAATAAAACCCCCATTACAAATTAACAGGGTCACTCAGATTTCATTTGCTTGTTAAACTTGTTCGTAAAGAAAATTTAAATAAATCTAGCAGCTCAGGAAACTATAAAAATAATCCTGAATTAAATTAACAAAACAAAATACTTTAACAGAGAACAATCGACATGGCTGGCAACAAAATAGGCCTATACTGTGATAAGTAGTTTAATATAATTTTTAATTCTCTCTCTCTCTCTCTCTCTCCCTAGCGCGCGCGCGCACACACACACACACACACACAACACACACAAACGGCAAAATGTAACATGTAAAAAACAGTATCTGACATGTCAGTTTGCCGTCTACTATAAATACCTCCGGCAATTTTGGGCGAAGTAAGACTCAAGATATCTTCACACCACGTCATTCTGCCGGTCTGCAGACCAACTTGAGAATTCATCATCTTCATCGTCTGTAATATACCACGACTGACGGAGGAACACCGGATTATCATCCACAACAAGTCATAGAATACCGAGAACGCTTCAACAGCATCATCACCGTCATTATCATCATTCAGGACGCACACACAGTACACACGCAACGGTAACTTCGACAATACGCAGATGACAAATAAACAATTATATTTTTGTGCAAAGAACTCATAAAGAACCAAGTATGAGATAGTAAAGACTTAAATGTAAATAATGTAAATATTCGAAGTAAATGAAGTAATTGTAAATTGTGGTTAAAAATAATAATTTTCTTCTGTTCAATTTTACAAATTGGGTGTGTCATTAGAAATCATAAATATTCTAAAAGTAAATGTTATTTTTTTACTAAAATATTAAATTAAATTTACTGGCTACAATTAAATTTTATTTTAGTAATTTTAATATTATTTCATAAATGAGTTGCTATTTAAAAAAAAAGAGTCAAAGTCAGACACCCATGCAATATAAAGTAATTGTATAATTTGTTCATCACATATGTTTAGACATTTAAGATAATATGTTATTAATGTATGCTGAATAGCAAAGGTATGTTATATTTTACAGACTGTAAACTTATAAAATATATATTTTTGAATTTTATAATTTCAAATTTTATTAAACATGTAATTTCTTTGCAATATGTAATAAATCGTTGATTGATTCTTTTAATATTTCATGTCATCAAAGTTTCGCTTCTCTTTGTAAAAAATATATTTATTGTGTAACCACATAATATACTTAACACAACTAACATACAAAAATCCTACGACATAGCCGGTGTTGAACACTTAATAGTTGGTCAGAAATGTATTAATTTATTTTATAGAACTTGTAACGTTGCTCTCTCTCTCACTCGCTCTCTCTCTCTCTCTCTCTCTCTCTCTCTATATATATATATATATATATATATACATACATATTGTAACGTTCCCTCGTACTTACAAAATAATAATGTTATAATCTGTTAAAATTTGAATTAAAAAAAAATTTTATTTTAAAAATATAAATTTTGTTTTTTCTGAAAAAATATTTGTTTCCGGTTTTTTGTTATCTGTATTTAGGAAATAATTTTTGTTATTGTCTGGTGTAAAAATTTTAATTATATTATGGTTGATAGTGTTGTGGTGTCACTTTCTATGAATAACTTCTAAGTTAATATGGTTAACTCCGGTACTGGTCGATAGACGGCTCTTCTTCTTCTTCAATATGCTCCTTATTTTCGTAAATACCGCCTTTCGGTTAGTCCGTGTTCTTGAATTAACTTATTCTTTAATTATATTTAAAGTAAAATTCAACCAATTTGCAGAATTAGAGTGTTTATTAACAATTTATTAAAAATATCGATAGTAATCGATTGTTGATAACAGTATCGACTCGTTACTCAGGGCCGGTCGACAATAACTTTACATTAATAGTGTATATAAAATATTGTTCTTTTAACGGTTATGTTAGAATAGCCAGAGAAGGGTAGGGCCAAGAAAGTATAACATTTACAATTAAAATGTCTTAAAATTAACAATTAGAGTCTTATTAATTAATATAGAAAGTTTATATAGTATAATATTCGAACCAATGCAGACTAGACGTTCATTTGTTCCACCTCGAATAGAATGGTGGGAAAATCAAAATGGCCGACAGAAGTATGCGTAGTTGAAGTCAATCACCTCGACGAATATTTCTTGCAATAAAGATGTCCTTTTCACCGTTTCCTCGTCTCAGCAATAGTGGATATTAGTTCTGGGGTTAAATGAGTGTTCCTGGTGTAGTGTTTATTAGTTCACTTGGTGTAAATGAGTGTTATATTGTCTATTTCACTTTGGTTAAATGTGTCGTATATAACCCTTTTTGTTTCGTCCGTAAAATTTATTTGTAGTGGTGTTAGTTCAATTATTTAGGCGTATGTGGTTCTGTTTATCTGTAGTTCACTGTTTATTGTTTGTTTTCACTGCTTCTCAAGTTAAAATTCCAAATTAAAACAATTACAAAATTTGCACTGAACTCGATTTAAGTATCGCACGCCATTAATATATGTTATACGGGGCAAAACCTCGTTTAAGTGTTCGCTTCAACGGATAATAATTAACTGTTCTCATTTCCTTCGTCTCCTGAAATTCTTAGCCAATTTAATATAGATCATATGTTGTTTCAAATTATCTTAGCTTCCGATACATTTTATTTGAATACATTATACACGGAAAATATTTTCGTTATTATTTAACTGTATGAAGTACTAAATAGATATTCCGTTTCTTTAATCTATTTTGCTTATTTTGATACTAATTAATATAGTTTTACAAAGTTTTTATTTAAAAAAGTTATATTCTTTCATGTTGGAAATGTAGGCTTAAATTTGGGTTTCCTGTCCTTGTCCAGATAATAGCCATTTTCTCTGATATAATTATTATTATACTGAATCTAAGATTCATATAATTGTTTATCTTTCCTTAATTTCTTGCAATTATGTTCAGTAGTTATTGTTTTTAAATATAATTCATTTATCTATGACTCCTCCTCTGAAATTTCATTTTTATTTATAATTTTACTTATCTTCTGACAATATCTTTATAAAGTATAAGTTACATTGTATTACTATATGGTGGGTTTATCTTACATAAATTTCATCAGTTTAGTTGGTTTATAGGACTAGATTTGTCAATTATAATGTAGTCTAAATTTACTATCTGGCCTAGATTTTATCTGTTGTTACTTACAAAGTTTTTAATAATACAGTTAGTTCATACCCTTTTCTGACCTTTTATTCTAATATAATATTCATTAATAATTTCTTCTTTTACTACTATAACCTTTAGTATTGATTTTAAACAATTAAAACATAACAATTATTTAACATTAAATCTGGTATTTAGAACCATAACTTTTTTTGTACTGATTACTTACAGTAACTTCTAAAAAACATTTTACTATATAGGAATGATATACACATTCAGATATGGCATTCCTAATTGAAACTACTAAACAAAATAACATTTTATAAATACAAGGATTAATCTCTATTTCTAAATCTTATTTATAGGGTTCATATATTGAAATTGGAACCTAACATTTTGTTCCATTAAATTTTTAACACTCCCTTAAAACTATTTGGTTACAGTCTTATCTGTTTTTCTTAATTTTAGGGATGTATTCCCCGTCACTTTATGTACTAACTCTAAGCTATCTATTTATACTATTTATTCCATTGAATGTTCTCATATAAACAGTGGCATTTTATTAGAAAGAGTATTCATTGCTCCTTCACCATATTATTTGATTAAATATCATTCATGATACTATTTTAAAAAACACTTAACGTTATTTAAATGTACAGTAATTCATGTACCTTCTCAAAGTTTACTTATGATAATCTAAGAACTTGCACTTGTCTTATTTCTTGATACTATCACTAGTCCTTTCATAGTTTTATAATATCAAATTGTTTAACCATGGGGGAACTGTTAAGATTTGTCTACTTAAATTATACAGTAACCTTCTTGGGTGCACTTCTACTTAGCACTTTAAACACTTTTTGTTTTTATTTGTTTTACATGAGTTTATGGTTTGTTGGGGTGTTATACTTTCTATAGTGACATTTACTTTCTTTAGGGGTTTTTGTTTTCTCCCTATTGGGTCTCTTTTGGGTATTGGTCGTGTTCTACTTCCTCTGTTCTATGTGATCTTCACTTGTCCCTGTTCATTAGTTATCTTTGTTTGTTTTGGATATTTTCCTTCTTCATTCTTGGTTTCTTCAGTACCATTTCGTTATTATTTACTTTTGTTTATACTGGGCTGTTTACTTGGTCTGGGTAGCTTCCTTACCTACTCCTATCCTACCTGGGTATTATTGTTCTTTTAATTTTAGTTTTCTGTGGTTTTATTTTGTCGTACATTCATATTAGTTGCAGATTTTTTTCTTTATGTTTACTTTTTCTTGTTATAATGGTAATTTATTGTGCTTTTTATTTGGTTTTCATTTGGATCTTTCTGGATATTCCATATACTTGATTTTTACTAATGATCATTTGGTAATTGATTTAAGTGGATTATCTGTCATGGTACAATATATATATATATATATATATATATATATATATTGCAACGTTACAACTATTATCAAATGAATACACTACTGTCCGTGTACCCAACGCAACTGTATAGAGTTAACCACCGGATAGGTCGTATGATTTTTGTGTGTTCATTGCGTTAAGTATATGTGGTTGCACAACAAATTTATTTTTAAATAGAGGAGTAAGATGTTGTGGCATGTAATAATTAATTAAAACATTGGAAAATAATCAATCAACGGTTTATAAGGTATTGAAAGAAAATTAATCGATTATTAAAAATTTGTAAACTAAAACTTCAGATTTTATATTTATATTATTTTCATTTGTAAGGTTACACACTGAAAACATAAGATATCTTTGATATTCGACACACTTTAATACTATATAGTCATAAAACATATATTATAAACAAATTATAAAATTGCTGACGTGTCTGCCTTTAAACCATTATTAAAATTTGAACTCATAGCAAATAATCTACAAAAATAGTATAAAATTTATCATATCAAATTGAATGTTAACTATTAATATTTTAATAAAATAATATTTACTTTAAGAATAATTATTATTTATAACGTATAAATAGTATAAACAGAATAAAATTATTTTCAACTCCAACTTACATTTACGTATTTACTCTGAATATTGCAGTATTTATATTTACGTATTTGTATACTTTGTTAGATCATATTACTGTTATTTATGAGGTCTTTCTTTGTTTAACAAAAATATAATTGTTCATTTGTCACCTGCGTATTGGTTGAGTTGCTGTTTGGAAGCTGTTATTCCGTGCGTGTGTACAAGTGTATATGTGTGTGTGTGCGCGTGCGTCTCCTGAATGTTGACAATGACAATGATGATGACGATGAGTATGATGACGATGATTCCTCTGTGGATCGCTATCTGTCAGTGTTCTATAGCCTGATGTTGACGGTGGTCCTGCGCTCCTCCATCAATCGTGGTGTGTTGAAGATGATGGTGATGATGATGAGTTTATGTCGCTGATCAAACTGACGTAGCGTCCCCGCGATAAGATTCTTAGCGTCTGTCTCGCGTCTAAAATTGCCGGAGATATTTATAGTAGAATGGGATTCTGACCTGTCAGATGCTGTTTCTGATCTGTAAAATATTGACAGTATCTGTATAACGTCCTTTTAACTTATCACTTTTTTCTATAAAAACGTGATACCGTTGTTTCGCAATAACGGTAAACTTGATCTTTAGGCGAGTGGTTGCATTGTCTTTGTATTTTGATTAATGTAAGCCAGCGCTGCCTTGAAACCTTCAAAGTGCCATATGTGACAGGTGCTTTAGTCAGTTGATTTTTGGTTAATACTGTCTTCATTAACAACCATACAATATGACAATATAACCTTTTTAGCTTCATCGTTTTTAGCTATTCTCTGTGTCCTGTAAATTAGTATTCTGACATCCAGGATATTTATTATTATGACATTTCGTATTTTATTAGGTGCTTTGGTTTGTAAATTACGACAAATCTGCTGTTTTATACACTCTATTTATAGAATCAATTTTATCACGCTTTTAATTAATTAAACCGAGGACCGGGCCGGATATAACGAAGGTCAGGGCAGTCGCCGTCGGACAGTGTACTACATTATTACATACACAACCCAAATATATAAGAACCAGGGGCGTATGGAGACGAACGGGACCGAACCCCCTCAGAGGTTCGAAAAAAATTGACGAATTTTGTTAATTTCTTAATTTTTAGGCTGTTTTATTATTTTGTTCAGTTGTGTACTCTAATATAGTAGTAACTCATTTGTAATTATACAAACAGGTTTATTACACAGCATTAGCATTTACTTTAGAAATTTGAAATATAGAAAATCGATTCAGTCATTAAGTAACTTGTAAAAAATGTTTCAATCACCCATATTTTTAATGTGTTATTACTGTTTGCTTTAATGGGACTGATTTCAGCCACTTTAAAGATAGTAATGTTGATTAATGTTAACTTAATTTTTTTTGTATGAAGCTGACCCGATCCCCGACCCCCCGCGGCAAATTCTAGATACGCCACTGTATAGAACTACATATTATGTATTAACGTAAACAAGTTCTTATAATGTTCTTCTACACAGATCTATTTTATTGAATAATTAATAATATATTTTTATAGTAGTATTTAATACAATGTTTAATTATAACATGTTACAATATTTCGACGGTTTTAATTTTCTATATTTATCTTCAGATGTGCAAAATAAATTTCATGTGATGTGACATATATATTGTATTATATTTTGTACATCTGGAGATGACAGTAAAAAAACGAAAATATCGTAATATGGTATAAACGGAAATAAAATTTAATCTGGTAAAAAATATATAATTTTGTATAAAATATTCATAAGGTAACAAGAATACTGTGAGTAATTTTGAATATATTTTATTATAGCGAGAAGATTTCGCCACGTTCGACCTTTTAAAGGAGCGCGAATCGTCATCGAAGGTAAGTAGGGACAGATAGATTACTGTGTACAAGAAATATCAATAAGTTGATAAATTGCTAGATGGTAAGAAGCACGTAGACCAATGGATATAGTGCCTGGTTACTACTGAAGGGTTACTGGGTTATATTCCCGGGCGTACCATAGAATTTAGACGCGTTTCCCAGCTCCCAGATCGACCAAGCCTATGAACACAAAGCCTACAGTAATAATGGGTAGCTAAAGCGTAGTTCTGGCCGCACTATCCAAACTGTTTTATAATTCACCTACCCGGCTTAACTCCTAAACTACATCGGTGACACGAAGTCACAGGTCACGTTTGATAAACTGTACAGGTCATTGTGATTCACCTCTGGATAATGAAGAGGGGAGGAAGAGGTAGAATGGTCTTCATCTTCTCCATTATTTATTAGCCAGTCATTGTTTGGTACAACTTGTTATTCAGCTTTCTTCCCAACTCTCCTCTTCTGGCCTGGTTTGTTTAGCTTCGTGCATTTTGCATTATTCTAGCTTTTTGGGCGTATCCTTACAATCTTTCTATAAGATCCCTATTTTTCTATGAAATTATTATAATCTTCCTCTGGTTCTTATAGAATATTGTTGACTGAACTGTCAAGATATACGTTCTCCTCCCTTTGATAGAATTTATTACTTAAAGCCTACAGAAGTCTTAGTCTACTTAAAATCTTGATATTTCTTAGTCGTAAAGTCATCATTTTTGGAGTTAAAGTAGTGATTTCTTGATTAATGATATCTATATGGTAGGTACCGTGTTGTGATATATCCTACTTCTATAATGTCTTCTTACAGGCAAACCAAAATACAACTTAAAAAGTTATAATACAGGCGTATATTATTTTCGTTTCCTATTTACAGTTCCATTTGGTATTATAGAATTGTTGATTACATTCTACAATATAAGCTATTTAGTGTAAACAGACAACATTTTCCTAAACGCTTTTGGTGCTCAAAGTACAATCACGGCAACCTTGAGTATAGAAATTTTAGGCTGAACAATTACGTACCTGCTTTGTTCCGGAAATGGTTGGGTCAGAAATACGTAATCGTGTTTATATAATTGAACATTCGTTTTTGAGTTTTACAGATTCTTGTACGGTACGACACGAAAAACCTAATGTAATGACAAAAGAAACATACATTTGGAAAGAACAGTTTGTAATATTAAAATAAATTATAGGCCTACGCATAATTGAATATAGGCCTATATCCGGAGACACGTGTTTTTATTACTTACTTATTTTGTTAGTGTAAACATATTGTTCGAATATAACAAAAATATAACAGAATTATGTATAATTATGTAACACACACACACACACACACACACATACAACGCATAGTGTATTTTTGAATAATATACAACCATATATCAATTTAAAATTGCAATCAATTAGATAAGCCTACTTTCAATTACGTTCATTTTTAAGAAGAACCAAATTCACGTTTCGGAGACTGCAAGATACACATTTTGTAAAACAGTAATTTCAACCTTTTAGACACATTGTTTTGAACAGTGAAATTTTTTTAATACGTACCTGTGTGTGTGTGTGTGTGTGTGCGTACGTCTAACACATAAATACATGTACAAGTGTAGGTCTATACATTTTTTAATAAAAAGTAATCTTATATTTCAATTCAACTTTGTACAATCGTGCCTTTATGAGTATATATAAACTAACACTTGTGTTTTGTTTTACAGTCAACCACGGCTACACTACGAATACTACTAAACCGTCCAGAAATACATGAAATAGATGCTGCAATTGAGAACATGATGTACGAGTACTGACTGCACGTTTTGAATTGTAGCTTAAAATCAAAAGTTTACAGGAAAAAAATAAATACTGTTTTGCTCGTGCACAATCTGCACAGGAAAGAAATAATATACATTGTTCTGTCTTATCAAATGCCACACTCTTTCGCTTCTAGTTTACATCCTGCGAAGTCAAAAGCTAGGAACCCATATACACTCGTCTCCTTTACATTTCCTGCTTACCCTATGTAATCTCTAGTGCTTATTTTTATTAGCCGCCTCTGTCGATGGCTTAAAGAAAGTAAGAATAGGAAAAATTAATTCCAGCAGACATTGAGGGTTTATAATTTTGTAACAGGCTTATATATTACTTCATGACATTTCATTGAACAGGTTTTTTGTAAAAACAAAAGTCATTGTTTACTTTGAGAAACATTAAATGCTAAAACGAAGACTACATTTTGTACGTTTCTGAATGAAGGACCACTGGGAAGAGAGAGAGACAAGTAAAGATTGGGAGCTTCGAAACGTTGTCGTGATAGAAAATTGAGAGAATTTAGCAACTTTCAACAATGTTTGACGGAATACACAACGAACAAGAAGGGCTAGTATTTAAACAAACACAAGTCTTGTTTACCACCTTAATTTAACTTATCGATTAGCCTTGTATTACGCAAAAATCCAACATTCCTGGACATTCTTATATTCCTTTCTACTATTACTATTAGTAGAAATATTGTTAATAATAAGCTAAATTACAACTAATCGCGTTAACATTAACAAGTGATCAATGGGCCGCGGTCGCCGTTGCGCTGACTGCCTTTGGCGATTACTTTGCACTCAGCAGTCACAACTTGCGCTGTTAGAATACTCTGAGCAATTGTTCACTCCACTGTGTATCATTAGTTTCCACGGTAAATTATTTTAGTTCTATACACCCGATCATTTTCGAAAAAAAAACGTAGAAATGTTCCTTTAAATTTTTGTGATGTTATTCAATTTGTTTCTTCTGCAAGTAGTATAATATCGTATATTCTTTTTTTAAACAGTTAAAAAAAACAGATTTTTAAACACATACATTAAACAGTTAACTAATACTTTAAAAATAATTTTAAATCAAAATTATTTTCAATACAACAACAAATTGTATACTATCAAACAGATGGCCTTGCTATGGGAGCCCCAACCTCTGCTATCATATCAGGTGTTAAAAAGAATATACGAAATTATACTACTTGCAGAAGAAACAAATTGAATAACATCACAAATTTATATAATTACTGCAAGAAACGTCGAGTTACTTATATAGAAAATGTTCCTTTGTATATTTGCTGTATTAGTTCCTTACGGTGAAATATCGTTTTGCACGATCAGTTAGGTTCACTTTGTTTTGACACGCTCAACTGTCATAGGAAAAGCGTAGACACGTTATTTGATGTACGCAATATAATCTTCCTCCCGCAACAAAGAGTCCAGGTACATTAAAGAACGTAAATTATTTAAAACGATTTATGATTAAGGTTTTGAGATTTAGACCAAGAACAACAGCTTCGAATATAGAATTTTCACATTGTGCCCGTTCCGGCCAAGATATCTTACCCACGTATTATGGGCAAGAAATTCAATTCCTACTCTTTCAAGTACGTCAGACTGCCTTCTTTTTACTTTTTGTCTTAACCGTAACTACTTATAGTACAGAATTTATACAGAGTTGTGAATGAATGCTCGGCTTCTAATATAGGTGTTACTTCAAAGTACAGTAGAGAGTCAAACTTCCTAAGTAATCGTGACTTGAGAAAGACTGATTCATCGATTTATCGGAGTTTTCAAACATAACGAACACACGACAATAACAGTACAAAAGTGAGTTGTATGATGTTTAAATTTTATGTAGGCCTAGATATTGTACGCCTACACGTATACGAATTTTACTCATGAATTTTGACATTTGGTAACTAAAATATAAACATTGAACACTATTACTATATAATATAAAATACATAATATTCTTTATCACTCGCTATATTGTAATAAGTTTTTTTTAGGAGCTAACTTTATTACCGTATATAAAAACGCTTTTGTACTGTACAATTTCAATTGTTTGCGTTTACAGAACTCTAAGACAATATCGGTACAGTTCTTATTTTAAATAAAATAAAACAATAATTAATTTTGTACTTTCACTGCATGACTGTTGAGGATTCTTGTCGGTTCTGACTACTGACGTCCTACCGTATACGCTGAACACGGATACACCCAGGCGTCACCGTGAGTTGTATAATAGACATGAAACAGCAGTCATATCGGGTCAGCTTGGAAACGGGCACAGTTTGAAATGTAAATTTAGAAGCTATGAAAACAAATTATTTAAAACGGTGTATGCTTAAGATTTAGACCACAAACAACAGCTTCCAATGTAGAACGTACGGCCAGATATCTTACCCATGTATCATGCTGAGTCTCATGTGTAGACCGAGAGTACGTGATTGAATGTGTTGTCTGAACACCAAACTCTGCGTAATCATGTAAGCGGTGTAGTACTGCGCGGTCAGCCTTTATCACTCAAAGTAAGTTAGGCTGCAGCTTCTTGCTGTACAAAGTGGTGTAGTTTATCAAGTTGTGGTCTCCAAGAGCGATTTTGGTCGCAGTGGCGACTACTGCGTGGCTATCCTCTCCTTTATTCATTATTCAGTTAACATTGCCATGCCGGCGTGCACAAGTATCAGTCGCTTGGTATGTGTCTACAAGGAATTGATGGCTTTCGGAAGGAGACATTTGCGCACCTCTCGCAACCCCAACCGGTACGACGGCTTAGTACGTTTGACTAAGCCAATGGTGTGAGGGGTCTGACTGCCCAGGTTTAAATGACAGATTTTATCTTCAACCTTTACAAAAACGTCATTTTAATACTTCCAGAAGGAGTCCGCTATTTTACAATAATTAAACAGTAGTTACAAATAGCAAAATTTATTGATTGTGTTTCACAATAATTTCTGTTTAATTGTGAATTTTACACTCAGAATATACACTAAACTTTGCTCATCGTCAACTTTACACTTTGTTTAACAAACTGTATAAAACAATTACAGTTTTTGTATACAAAGTTAACACACTGCCAGATTTTATAAATTTTTATGGTAATGGAGGGACATTTAAAAATGGAATTTAAATACAAACATTTAAATACGTAAGTTTGGACAACTACAGTTCGGACTATTAGAAAAAATCGGATCCCCGAAGGTCGAAATCTAGATACGCCTCTGACGTGATCTACAGAAATCATCTTTACAATACGTTTTTGAAGTATTTCTTCCATGAGATCTACCAAGCGAGTATTTACTCCTTAATTCATCTTACGACAATTGTTTTTATTTTATTCCCAAAAATCTAGTTTAAATGATTGTTCGTTTTTATCGTTCAATAAACAAACGCTTCACACACAGATCCAGTCTGTGTCGAAAGACTTAGAATTCGACATCATGAAAAGTTCTATATATCAAGATCCAGGCTGCAACAATATAAGTGACAACCAGCCGAATATATATTTTTACGTTTAATACTTTTGTTGAAGAGACGCGTGATGATTCATAAAGCACTTTACAGAATAGCATAATACCCCTTTGAACTTTAAATTAAGATTTTTGTTTTATTTGTCACGCTGCTTCTCTTATTCAGTTGTGACTCAACTGTTTAAAGTTGTACACGTTTAAAGGTGTACAACAAATTTTCTAAGTCATTCAGCATAACTTCCCAGTTTATATTGCATGTATACAATTTACAAATAAGTTATGAGGGTTTGCGAAATTTTTATGAAACGTAAAATGATGACTTTGCACATGCTTTGGAAGTCATCATCATTATCATCATCATCTGCAAGAATTAAACCAAATGATGACTTGCACATGCTTTGGAAGTGACATACTAATCAGTAACCACAATGGGAGCAAATACTTAAAGAACAAGGAAAATACCTGGTCTTTATACAGTAGTAGGCAATGTGTGTAAATTCAGAAATCAGGGCAATTCCTCTGACCCCTGTACTCGTCTATTTAATAAAACAACTCAAATTCAGACAGTCTAGTCAAGCGAGTATACTGAATTGATAATTTTTAATATTTCGTAACTGGGCTAATAGTATCCGGCACACAATTATACAGTTCTGATAGATAGCCAAAATTTAGTTACTGAAAGTTTTATTAATATAGGGGAAGGTTGCCATCATTGGACCACATAACAGTTTTTAATTTTTTTTCATCACATTTTAAACTTAAATTTACCATTCAATATACAGATAGTCTCTCTATTACTTTCTGATTAACCGTGAGTATTTACTTTGTTTTTAGATTTTCCAAATATGGTAGTAGGAACAAAAAACAAAATTTTAACAAACGGTCCATTGATGGCAACTGGTTGCTACGAATGGCATCGAGTTTCCATCGATGGACCGATTACGAAAGTAAAGAAAAACTGTCTCTACATAGGTGTATTACATTTTATTATACATATCTACTAGACATGGTAAAAGAAAACTAAAACATATAAAGTATGAAAAATTATCTCCAGAAGCCTGAGACTTAATTCGGGATCTCGCCGCATAAACTTGTAGTACCATTTTTTCCCAGCCGATCTCTTCTCTTTGCTGAATCTGTGTTCGATGTTATTTTGTTCAGCGACTTGAAACGCGAGTTCTCGTAAGTCTTTGGCTGTGATTCCAAAAAACATCTCTAATTTTAAAATGTGGTCTACCAATTCCTTCTCTACCTCAGGAGGCAGATCTCCTAAACTACCAATAATTTTCTTTCCCTCCACAGAAAAATTGTTTTTGCCTTCTAAATGTCTCTTTAAAGTTGCTTTGGGCACTCCATACTCTCAGCAGACTTCATTCAAACCCATGTCTCCGTTACGAAAGGCTGCGATAGCACGTTCCATTGGCTCGGTACTCCATTGTCCATATTTCACTCCTTTTCGCATTTTTCTGAAAAACGAAAATTAGTATGTTAATTTATAGACAAGCTACTACAATATTTTGTGTATTTAGGCTTTTTTGCAATGATTACTATTTAAAATTAATAAATTTCATTTCAGCTTTTAAATACAATCAAATGTCTATCTACTCTTCAATCTGAGTGCCATACAACGACCATGTTAACAGTAGGATCCTAACGCCCTTGTGACTAAAAGTGAAGGCTATAATTTTATTAGTGTTATCATAGTACAGGGAGACTCAACATGTTTGTATTGAAACGTTTTTATTTTCAATTTGCTACCAATTGTTGCTATAAACTTATTTTCAAATGACTACAATATTCAGGCTAGAATATAATGATGTAAATTTTTCAAGGTAGTCTACAGAGTTTAATGTTTATATGTAGTTGTAGGTTATACTTTAGGCTAATAGTTAGGTTATTTGTAAAAAAAAAAAAATAGCACTTACATTGAACACAGTGTATATTTGAGTATTATAACACGTTTTTCTAGACACTAACGCAGCTACCAACTCACACACAATAATACGCTATTTCCTCGCATCTCCTACATTCTTAGCGTTATAAAAATTAATATTTGCAATTTAACAGGTTGTTAATTGTACTGTAAACCGTAGGTTATAGGTTAATAAAATTTACTAACAGGCCTATCACAAAATATCAGTAAATGGAAAAGTACCAAGCAAACAAGTTTTCTGTGTCCCATGTAAGAGGTAAAACTTAAAATGATAAAATTTAGTCTTACTTGTAGTCAAAAATAAAAGAAAAGATACTTAACGTAAAGCGCGTCAAGGAAAATAATAATAATTCAAAAATTTGTTCACGTTTCCATGAATGGACCACCTGATAAACTGGTCCATTCATGGAAACGCCAAGTGGTCCAATGATGGCAACCCGCCATATTGGATTCTTTAGATAAACACAGCCGAAATGACGATTCAAATTGGAAAAACCATTATAAAATTTAGAACTTTAAAAACTGCTTTTAATGTCAAAAAATTGTGAAATTGTTCAGTAATATATAATTCGTGATAACTGATATTAAAAAAGACTAATAGTTATAGCACAGAGTACAGAAATCTTACCTGAATTTTTATCTAGCAGCGACGCAACTCCAACTCGTTTACAGCACTGCACACAGCTGGCGTGAAGAAAACAAAGATTCTACAACTACTACCGCGCATGTGCACGCTTTGGTAGAGGAAATACGTAAGAGGTCCATCCATGGAACTGGTCCATTGATGGCAACCTTCCCCTATTCTAGATCCTTAATTTATTTGTTGCTATTAATCTGTAGCCTATAGTGACCTCTGATTAGCGCTTTTGAACGACTTGACTTACCATCAGATTTATTGTGCTTTCAATCCGATCTGCTGTAGGTAATCGGTTGAAAGTGCTTACCGGGCGGGCGTCACTAAGCTAGTGAATAGCAATAAGTTGTGTTGTACGTATAATGAGTTGTGTTGCCATGTCCGTCATCTATGCTTTCTTCCTTGCTCAATGAAGGTTGTAACCAGGTATTTTCCCAGTAGATATTACCAGATCCTATTTGGTTAAGGCACACGGGGGGGGGGGACATGTCACGTTCAAGCCGGAGCCGGCTTCTGAGCTCTCTTGTTTGGGTGGACGACCTGTTGCTCAGACCTATCGAACCTCATTAATCCAAGTGTACAGGATATTCTAAGGATGTTTAATGAGAAGGATTTCCCTGCTATCTGAATTCTATCCCAACTAGTGGCTGGCCCACTTTTAGAGAAGTTTCCCATCTCAAAGGAGAATAAGATATCTTGGCTCTCTATCCGCTCCAAGAAGGCTTTGGCACATGATAGAGGAGGATTCCTGGCACCAGGAGCCATTAGGTCGACTGTGGTTCGCTAGTTGTAACAGTGTATACCACTTAAAAGTGAAGTTACCAGTTGATTAGTGTTGAGCGATATAAACTCATTACCTCCTCTGAAGTACTTGCCGACCTAAAAAGAGGCGATTACAACAAAACATGAGAGGGCGAATCAAACAAAATATTGGTTTAATCTGGGTAATAACGGTGATGATGATGAAAATAATGACGATGATACAACATACTGGACTCCTATGTTATAGTTTAATACGACTCTAATTATTATGTTCAGAGAACGTAAAATCAACTAGTAAGGCTGACCATAATGACACGTGTCGCACTGGCTAACGGTGATTATTCAATGGATAATGGGCTATCAGTAGTATATTCTAGAACGCCTTAGAATAAACGTGAAACTTTCTGTTGCAGCGATTTACTCAACTGTTGTTTGTGACCTTGAATGTGATCAAGGTCAATTACGGCAATTAGTTTATGCATTGTGTCCTACGATATGTGCCACTGTGATTATTATTTTTTAACTGCAATTCGTAAATGCAATTTAAAGGTGATCTATACATAGCATGTTCGATAACAATTTTCTAAGCTTCGACTTGTGTCATATTGGTGGTTTCGAAAGTCTTTGTGCGTCATTGTTCGCCTTAATGGCGACCTACCTACAGAAAGCGAGCGAGAGCAGATAGTTATATGAGTTTATTGCCGATACAATTTACATTATAATTAAAGGATCACCTAGCATCTTCACTTCAAGCTTTAGACTCTCTGTCTGTTCCTTTCTTTACAGGAATAAATTTTTCCTTGAACTATCCAAATCTATTCTCCAAGAAGTTTCATAATGCACGATCAGATTAACTATCGTTCTGTTTACGGTACGAGGAGCAGTCTAACGTATGTATATTGACTGAGTTTTGCCATTTATAGAAAAAACTTCTAAATCTCTTTTTATGTCGTAAACCCTACCCTCTCTGTGAGTGTATCCTGTACTTGTCTCAACAACTTCATCTCTTAGGGCTGCAAACGCCGTTTATGTTATGTTTCCTTAAAAGTGTCCACGACTTACTATCGTACAATAGTGTTGGCGCCGTCGTAACTTTATAAAAGTTTAACCCGGTCTCATTCTTAGCTAGCATCTTATGAATAGTATCTTGTATAATTTGATAATTCTACCTATATCATTGTTACATACTTGACTTCCGAGGAACCTGTTCTGTAATGCTATTGTTCAATATTATGTTAGAGCGTACATGTTGTTTTCCTTCGAAAGGCACCTACGTTGGTTTTGATTGTTGAAATTTTCAGACTACAGTTATATCAGCGAGCAGGAGCGAATGTATAGATATATGTTTGGGATATAATGTTATTCTATAACATGTAACGACTTTTATTTCCATTGTTGAACAACGCTGTCAGTATATACAATAATGTGATATGTAATGAGTTCAACATAGCATAAAACATTCCAAGACATTGCATACAACGAACACGTACGTTCTGGGGACGTAGAATTTATTATGTCAAGGTCACGTTACCTTATTTTATGTCCTTGACATTATTGTCTTACCCAGACAGTGACTTATTAAAAAGTGTGTTACATGAGTTTGATTACTTACATTGATTTGATTGCTCCTTTACGTTTTTATAAATTCCACGATATAACGTTTAACCATAAGAATCAGCTAATTGGTACCACACACTATCCTTAACTGTTTAGTTCTTTACAAAATTCCACGATATAACGTTTAACTATAAGAATCAGCTAATTGGTACTACACACTATACTTAACTGTTTAGTTCTTTACGAAATTCCACAATATAACGTTTAACCATAAGAATCAGCTAATTGGTACCACACACCATACTTAACTGTTTAGTTCTTTACGAAATTCCACGATATAACGTTTAACCATAAGAATCAGCTAATTGGTACCACACACTATCCTTAACTGTTTAATTCTTTACGAAATTTTAGTTTCTGAACTTGCAGGACTGGCCTAGGCAACGGAATTCATTTGCAAAGTTTTGTAGAAAGTACAGGTAAAAACCATTCGTCTAATATTTAGGCAACCTGATTTCTTTTTGTCTAACCAACTTTGTCGTCTGTTTTATCTATTAAATTCTTTTTTCTTTCTCTCTCACGCATCACACAGATAATGGGGCAAATAGACAGGATAGTATCTTGTATAATTGCACAATTATTTTATTTAAAATATTTTTGCCAGTGTATTTTAAGTAAGAACTCAAAACAATGACTAAAATACATCAACATTTTACATGATTGGTAAGGTATGATTAGTTTAGTCCACCCAATTCCGTGTGTCATGAGGCATAGTATAACGCACAGTATATAAGGAAAGACTTCTAAATAAAGAGTAGATTTTTTACAAACCTTGTTGCTACTTCATGTTTCTAATGGAACTGAAAAATGAATTAAGAATAGCGAATAAGTTCTGCGTAAAGATATGAACGCCTTCATTATTATTATCTGTTTTTTCATTAATGGGGGGGGGGCATTAAGGGCCCCGCGTATTATCTGGACAACGAAATAGCGAATCGTATACTCGAGAGGAAGTACAGTAGTTTTATCACGTAATAAACACAACATCTTTACACATTAAACTAAAACTTTTAATGCCCTTCCTATTACGAGCTAGCTCATAGGTTGTGCCGGGGTTTGAATGTTCCCGGCGTTATTTAAACGTGGAAGGCCGCTAAAGCGCGTAGCTGTTAGGTGGCACAGCTAACTTGATTAGTAAGGCCGTGTCTGCGCCACGACAACGCGATCTAGTAAGCCAGTCAGCCTTGTCAGCTGATTGCGGGACGCAGCTGTTAGAAAACAGCCTGCCAAAGGTTATGTTCAGCAATCCGCAACAGGTTGAGTTTATGTACCATGGTGGGTTCGCAGAATGCGTGGTTCTTTCTCATTTCGTCTCCAACCTTCCAACAGGGTGTTGCTGGTCTGACGGCCCAGGGGAAGTACCTAGTTGACATCTTAATATTACGTCGTAGTCTATTAAAGCGTTTCAGGTGAGCTCAATTATTTTGTTCGATGTTAATTTAAAGATGGGTATGTGTGTTATATTTGTGTGTGATCCTTTTCTATTGTAAATTAAATTACACATTACTTCCGGTCTGGGAGCTCGTGGCGACTTTGCATTGATAAATTTAAAAGTAAATGTTACAAAAATAGTAAATGTGATGTTCAAACAGTAGGTGGAATTTTCAAGTTCTTTATTACACAGAACAGTATAATGTATTGGTAATAACAGAGTAGAAGTTTTGGTGCTATTCAATGAGAAATTATGTTTCATCATGTTGGCTATATGTATTCTAGTAAATTTAGCTAATACGTGTAGTCCATTGGATCTCTTAAAATGTATTTTGCAGTTACTAGTCATTTGGAATCTTTTTGCTATTGCTTTTGTGACCCCTCTAAATAAAGTTTGATATGTCAAGACAACCAAATCTTGGTGAGTAGGGTAAAACAGATATATGTTTCTCAAACAAAAGTAAACTTATATTTAAGGTAACATAATAAAACAAATTTCCAGATTATGATGTGTATTAGTATAATAAGAGCAACTACAGTGTTGATAAAAATTGTGACAGTGTGTGTGTCGTGTGTGTGTTCCGAGGCGGGAGAGTGTAGGGGTAGCTGTATTCTCTGAAGGTTAATCTGCAAAAATGTTATAGGGTCCGCGTACACCCGGGAGAGGGTTGATGCGAAGATGGTCACACCTACATCAGTCACCATCTGCAGAGCAGTGTAGCACGAAGCTCCCCGAAGCCGTCATGCCCAGAAAGACTACTCCTACAGAACATCAAAGACATCTGCCCGGAATGATATTAGCCGGAACTTTTGCACCCTTCAAGCACCACCACCAACACTAATCGCAGACTGGTCTACAGGGTATCATTTCAGTTCTTCAAAAGTACAGGTGGGAGCATTCCAATTACTAAACCAGTCAACAACAACTCCACCCGTTTTTAAATCAAGTGTAACTGACATTTTATATCATTATAAAGACATGCTCTTAAGGGTAACAGAAGCCCAGCTTTTTCAAATATAACATTGTAACTAAACTTTGACATAATTTAAATGGATATTGTAATGTAAATCAAACTAGAATTCAATCGTTTGAATTAGTAACTAAAATAGCACTAATAAAAATTGTTACTGGTTACACGAGTATTTTATTGCAAGTCCTGTCACTCTAGGCTCCAGCGCACTTTTCGCTTCCGCTAGGCCAAGTGGTCTAGATTTAAAATTTTACGTAACGGTCTAAGTGGCCGTTACAAGGTTCGCATGTTTCCTCCCAGTACTTCCTTCTTCTTAGATAATCTCATAACACAGAAAATACAAATATTTGTTCCATTGCTCTAGATTGGTATTTTACTTAAAACATTCCACGCATTTATCCTATCTTCACTCCGCACGAACTGTTTTGAGAAGCAGTTTTAATTGTCATCAACACCTTTGAGGTGTACCATATGGTCTACAGGCATGGAAACACTCTTGATTCTTTTAGTTTGAAAAACAGATTTTCTGTTTCTGTTAACAATGACTATTAAGGTCTTATTTTCATTTATTTCGTACCAGAAGCAGATACTGAATACACGTAACACTACAACATTACTGTGCTGATTGACGTTATCATCCAAAACGCGAACGCAAGTTGGAAATAATTTTTCTGCTATACTGAGGATGCCTCATCTATAGCATGAATGAAACGTTTAGTTTTATAAAAAATAAAGCAACTTATACCTAGCTAGATAGTGTTTTGCTGCCAATACAGTATATTTGTTTATCTCGACTTTCAGCCCTAATGTTTAGTGAAAATCGCCCGTGAATGTTCTGAAATAATTTTACCGTTACATTGACTTCAGTTTGGATGGCCACTAGAAATATAACGTTAAAGATCGTACAATTAGAACAAGATCTTTTTTTAATTCTTTTTAATTCTTATCTGTTATAGAGCTTTACGTGACAAACGAAAATTTCAATGTAGCGTGGGTACCGATGTTTAATATGCTCTTGGATCTATTCTTCTGGTTGTATCAATGGACGTACAAACAGCCACCGTATCAGTGTACAAATGTACACTGGAAATATTTTTAGGTGTAAGTTACATAAAGAAAAATATAATTGAATAATTACATAGAAATCTGGTTGTATAAAAATTCTGGTTGTATCAATGGACGTACAAACAGCCACCGTATCAGTGTACAAATGTACACTGGAAATATTTTTAGGTGTAAGTTACATAAAGAAAAATATAATTGAATAATTACATAGAAATCATACTTTATTTTAATTAGAGAATTTCCTCAATATTGAGGGTTTCGTCCACCAAAACACAACAAAGCCGAATTACATATATTCAACACACCAAAAAAATGCACATTAAACATATGCAAGGAATTTTTGAATGCGCTTAGGAATTTTCTCCTTTGGTCATGGTTCTCCACTTACTTTGGTCATCTTCAGCACCTTCCAATTGAAGGCCATACTTGTCCATATTCTTTTGTACACAGTCAGTCTATTATTTCTTGGACTTCCCCCTTCTTCTTCTTACCTCTGGCTCCCATTCCGTTACTGCTTTGAGATTAAATCTTCTTCCATTCTCCTGACTTGCCCGTACCACATCAATCTTTTTTTGTTCTATCACAAAACATAATCGTGTTTTCCATTTCTATTATTTGCCAGATTGTTTAATTCCTCACCCTTTCCTTCTTAACGCAGTCTAACTACTTAACACTCTTAGTTTGCAAACAACCTTTCAGACGCCAGTTCCTTTGTAGAGAGCCCTAATTCAGAATGGGCTAACAATTATGGGTGTCGGTCTGGCATTTTCTCGTGAAGCCCAGTGTAACTTCTTCTCGCATATCACCTGTTAACTGACAAGCATTTTAAGAGTAGCGTGACGTCGTCTTAAATGTTCGTGCCAGTTATAACTGCAATTCAAAAGCCTCTTTAACAGAGAGGTAGTATGAGGATTAACGTCATTCCAAGTTTCCTACATTCGTATCCTTCTTAGCTAGCTCAGGATTAGTGCGTGCTATATTCTGAATTCGTAATTCTGATTGTAATCGTTTGCCTAGAAGCTGTTTATCATTTCACGTCCATCTCTGTCACTTTGTGCAGTAATCTATTTTCTGGCACTCCCAATGCAACTCTATAGTGAACAGTCATCATCATTATCATCATCAGCTGCACGGGTTAAACCAAGGATGGTTTGCTCCGGTCTCAAACAGGCGAAGTCTAGAGCCGATCACTCCAGCGCTTCCTAGGACGTCCCACACTTCTCCGTCAATATGTATAGAGAAAGCTGGAAACAACACACTAGCAAAATACGCAGTGACAGATTCCCCAAAGTAGCCTTATTGTATTAGCCAGAAGGGAAGAGAAGTATGGGAAGATCCAAGAAGGGA
Source organism: Magicicada septendecula (assembly GCA_034769895.1). Taxonomy (NCBI): domain Eukaryota; kingdom Metazoa; phylum Arthropoda; class Insecta; order Hemiptera; family Cicadidae; genus Magicicada; species Magicicada septendecula. Next base: position 288,451,355 of record CM068370.1, on the reverse strand, counting down.
TGGTCTGACCAGTTTGGAGCAGTAACACACTGAACAGCCTCAGCCGTGCCTGAGAAATCTTAGAGCTGGCCTGCCCTTTTGTTAAAGTTCAATTCTCAGACCCATAAAGAAGTGTGGGAAGGGTCATCATCTTGTAGAATTTAGGCGTGTTTCTTTACTTGCTGACTTAAGAGTTCGCCTAATGGTCCCGCACATTTTATTTTTATTTTTTTTTTATTTTTTCATTAGAATGCAGTTTTACAATCTACTATTTTACAGAGTAATAAGTAAAAGTGATGTATAAGTCGTTACTTGAGGTGGGAACCATCCAGCGATGATTACCACGTTCACCGTGTCGGGTCATCTGGCCACTGTCTCTTCAGCCTTCTTACATCCAGTGATGGATTGAGGAGCTCGTTGATCAGGTTATTGCTGTGTCCTATGTTGCGGTTCCTGTACTTAGCGGCGTGCATCTTGATGACATCAGAAATGTATGGAATGTTGAGGTCTTTGTGAAGAGTATAATTAGAGATGAACCAGGGAGCATTCGTTATGCAGCGCAAGATTTTTGACTGAACTGTCTGCAGAATCTTTGTGTTGGAAGGTTTAGAGCAGCCCCACAATTCTATACCGTAAGTCCAGATTGGTCTAAGCACAGCTTTATATATGATGACTTTGTTTGCGAGAGATATTTGAGATTTTCTACTTATGAGCCAGTACATTTGCCTAGTTTTTAAGTTGAGTTGTTTCTTAGCCTAAATGTGGGCTTTCCATGTTAATTTGTCGTCCAAATGCAGCCCCAGGTATTTAACTTCTGATTTTATAGGTATGGGGGCATCGTTTATGGCGACTTGTGGACAAGAGCTACGTTTCATGGTGAAGGTTATTTGAGTGGATTTTGCAGAATTAACTCGGATCCTCCACCGCTGGAACCAATCTTGCAGGAGGTAAAGATGGCTTTGCAGTTTCTTAGAGGCTCGTTCCGGGTTGAGATCTACTGCGAGGATAGCGGTATCATCAGCGAAGGTGGCGGTGGTAGTGTAGTCTATCACAGGTAGGTCAGCAGTAAATATAAGATATAAGTATGGCCCCAGAACGCTGCCCTGAGGCACTTCCACTTCCGACTTTATAGGAGAGATAACGGACACAGTGTCTTCGATTTTGATTTGGAAGTGTCTATCTTGCACATATGATTTCAACAGTAAATATAGTTGATCAGGAAGTTGTATCTTCAGCTTGTACAGAAGGCCCTCATGCCAGACTTTATCAGAAGCTTGCTGAATATCCAGGAAGACAGCTGCGAACAACGTCTTCTTTTCCAGGCTGTCCCTAATTTTTTTCACATTTCTGTGGCATTGCTGCACTGTAGAATGTTTTTCTCTGAACCCAAATTGGTTTTCAGGGATCAGGTACCTAAAGGGCACTATTTGTTTTAGTCTGGTCAGGAGAAGTCGTTCAAATATTTTGACAGCAGTGGAAGAAGGCTTATTGGCCTGTAAGATGTAGGGTCAGTAGGGGGTTTGCCAGATTTTGCGACCATGATAATTTGGGCAAATTTCCATTGGATTGGAAAGTAGCACAGTCTGAGCATACTGTTGCAAATAGTTGTAAGTAGTACTAACGCTTTCTTGGGAAGATGTTTCAGAACTTCTCCAACAATTAAATCGTAACCGGGGGCTTTATGTGTCTTGGAATATTTTATCTCCCTGAGAAATTCAGAGAATGCAAACGCTTTGATTGGAGGAGATAATTGGCAGGGAGCATCAAGGTAAGTTAGAATTTCTGAGTCATCAATTGCTGATGAGGTTGGGGTGAAAACCTGGGAAAGGTGATCTGCGAACACATTCACCTTATCTTCATTTGCTCGAGACCAACTGCCGCCAGGTTTACGAATAGGGGATACTGGGATTACCGGTCGTTTGATTTTTTTTGTCGCCTTCCATATTGAATGATCATGGGGTGTTAAACATGTTACGTAGTGTTCAAACGATGCGTTTCGGGCCTCTTGCATAGTTGCGCGAATTCTATGGGTGACCCTATTGAGAATTGTTTTATACTGGGGGCTTCTCGTTCGTTGCCACTTACCGCGAGCTTGTCGTTTTTCTTGAATAAGTTGTTTGATGTGCAGAGGTATATTATGATAATCAGGTAAAACTTTTCTTCTTTCTGGTGTAGCTTGCCATGCAGCATCCTGTAGTAGTTTAGTAAATTATTGAACGGCTACTTCAGTGTCTCTGGAATCCGTAATGCGAAAGTTAGAGTTGATATTCTCATTGATAATGTGTTCAAATAAATCCCAGTTAGTCTGCTTAGTGCATAAAACAGGTGGAGGTTCCCTCCAGATTACATTAGTGCTTAATGTAATTATAATGGTGCTATGATCAGAGCTTAAGTCGAGATTTGGTTCGATTTTGGTATATAAGTGCGAGATTCCTTTTGTTATCGCAAAATCAAGAAGATCTGGAATTTTATTTAAGTCTGTGGGCCAATACGTAGGTTCTCCTGTTGATAAGTAGCTGAGATGAAGTTGGTGTATAGCTTCCAGTAGATTTCGACCCTTTGCTGTGATAAGCCTTGAGCCCCAGGCAGTATGCTTTGCATTCCAGTCCCCCGCTACAAGAAATTGTGGTCCCAGAGTGGCGAAAAACTCTAGATATTCGTCTGTTGATATGGAATGGCGTGGTGGGCTGTATGTAGCTGCTAAGGTCGAGGCCCATGGAAGGGCGAGAACTTTAATGATTGCACTTTGGATTTTTGCAGTGACATGTGGCTCCATTACATAATGATGAAGAGTGTTTCGTATGACGACAGCTGAACCTGCGTGAGCTGAAACGTCAGGGTGGTTAGCATAGAATATGTTATAATAAGGTATTTTGAAGACTGTTCGATCCGTTGAGTGGGTTTCTGAAATTAGGAGGACGTCAATTTTATTGATATTCAGGAAGAGGATAATTTCTTGTATACGGCCGGAAAGCCCATTTGAATTCCAGACAGCTATTCTTAGTGCCATCGTCATTGCTGAGGTATTCTATTTATGACTGTAGATAACATGTTGAGGATAATGCTGTTTTGATTAATGAGTTGAGCGAACATAGTTTTGAACTCAGGAAAATTGTAAGTTGGTCCATTACTTCCCTGTTAGTGGGGTTTGCGTGGCTGTTGCTAGTCATTTGTGTCCGCCCGTGATTTAAGCATATGTAGAAGTTGTATTTCGCGGTGGTGGTAGAGGGGATGGAGAATTCTGAATCACATTAGATTGTGTCTGTGGAGTAGCACTACTTAGCAGTTGTGGATTGCCATTAAGTTTAGATCGTATCAGGTCTTGGTAGACAGAACACGCTTTATAATTGGCAGGGTGACTGCCATCGCATAGTGCACAGGTAGCAGGGGTATCCCTAGGTTTCTTGCACGTTTTAGTGTCATGAGATTTTCCACACTTTACGCAGATAAATGATTTTCTGCAGTAAGTTTTGGAGTGGCCATATTCCTGGCATCGTGTGCATTGGATTATTGTGTTTTTGACTCTTGGAGGTTCAACTTTAATTTTTGTATTTTGTAGATATTGCAATTTATATATTTCCTTATTGTTATCTTGGGGTTCAAAGTCTACAAAAAATAGAGGCAGTGGGTCCTTGGATTTCCTGTCTCTCGCGTTTATGATTGGACAGTAATGTGGTAATTTTCGCATTAATAGGTTGGCTAATCTGTATTTTCTGAAATTGCTTATCATGTTTATACAAACGACACAGTTGTCCGATCTACGGCAGGCGGCAGACGTCATTACGTTTGCTTGCTTGTTCTGTCATACATCATCATTTTTCTTGTCTTCAGACAATCATTGTAGGCCTTAGGCCACAACATATATTGCATACTTGCAATACATTGCTAATTCTTTTTCATGTAGCTTGAGTGCCGCGTACTCGCGCCTCAAGTCTTACGACAATTCATACGACATTCGTCTAGGCCTTAGGCCTTAACATTTTAATCTGAGTGTCGCACATTTGCGCCTCATCTTACATGTAGCGTTCTTAACGACTCTGTTTATTAAAATTAAAATCTGTTCAGACTTAGCCAATCTCAACACCATGATTAAGTGTATAACAGAAACTTAAATAAATGTATTATACAGTCCACTATCGTCATTATTCTGCATCCTGGCAATAGCACAACAAATATCATTCTTCCTATAGAACATTTTTGGTACACACGTGCCGATCTCAACATATTTTTAGGTCCACTCGAGCCGGAACTCAACATTTTTTTGGTCCTATCGGGCCGCATCTTAGACATTATGTTGGTCGCTCCGTGCCTGGATTCGTCATTCGCCTTTTCCAACTTAATAGCGGTTTTCATCATTTTTCTGCTCCAATTTCTGGCCAGCACGGGCGAGTCAGCATATTCGCTGATCCGACCGTCTCGGGACTTACTCAGCATTTCTTTCGTCGCCATTGAGCCTCGTGACGACATCACTGCAAGACCATCCATGTGCTAGCGTCTACACTCCAGTTTAAGCAGTCATCTCTCCGGTCTGTGTGTTTGCCATTTTCTCCACGGCCTCGACGCTCCAGGTCATCGCATACCAGGTGCCACATCATTAACAGGTGCGTACAATGGCTGAAGAAGGCCTCAAAGTGTTCGTCAGAAAGAGAGGCGGCTTAAAGTCTGCCATAGTGCGAATTAATTCGGCTATCATTAACTTTGACAAAGGCACTAACACAAAACTTTTTTTAACAGTTAGACTCGAAAGTCTAAAAAGCTTGGCAACAAAATACGATGAGGTACAGTCCGAAATTGAACTCATTTCTAAAGACATAAACGCTGCTCAAGAAGACCGAATTGAGGTTGAAGAGCTGTTATATTCAACAGAAGCCAATATCTTGCAATTGATAGGAGGCTTCAACATTCAGACTGTATCTTCCGTATTAACAAGCAACATACAATTAAAACCGATAAGTCTGCCCTGCTTCACAGGCAATATCTTAGAATGGCAGCACTTTTATTCAATATTTCTGGACTTGGTGGACGCCAGATCTGATTTAACGTCAGTGCAGAAATTACATTATTTGTATTCGTCTCTGAAAAATGAGCCGCTAGATTTAATTAAGGCATTACCTATTTGTAACGAAAACTATTCGATAGCGTTGAGTTTGCTGTCCGCTAGATATGACAACATATTCATACTAGCTAAGTATTATATTCAGAATTTGCTTGAAGTAAAGTCAACAATTAAGGACTCTGTCCAAAGTCTGGCAGAATTCATAAATACAATAACGTCTTCCGTTAATTCACTGGCGGCCATGCAACTGTCAGTGGATTCATTCGAGCTTATCACTGTACAATTATTGTCAGCAAAACTGGATCATACCACGTTTAAATTATGGAAGGAGTCTATAGACCCCGATAATCTTCCTAACTTTCAAAGCTTCACTCAGTTTTTAAACGCACGTAGACAGTTGCTAGAAAATACACTGCCTATCGATGCCGGACAGCAGTTCAACAAATCAACTTTAAGATTCAATAAATCTGACAAACATAAATCACGAAACTCTGCTGGCAGCACTGCATTTAAAAGTTATCACTCAGCTTCAAACAATTATTTATGCTTATGCTGTAAATCTAGTCATCCAATTTACATGTGTGACAAATTTCGTGCATTAAGCACATCAGAACGAGGGCAATTTATATTAAATCATAAACTCTGTACAAATTGTTTAAGACCAGATCATTTTTCATCAAATTGTAAGATCAAACAATCATGTAAGATCTGTTCAAAACGACACCATACATTGCTACACATAAATAATGTGTCAAAACCAGTTTCTGCCAGCAGTAGCAACTACTGTTCACTTAAATTACAATCTACAAATAATGTTCTTTTATCAACAGCAATTGTGTTTGTCATAGACCAGGCTGGCAATAGACAACCCGCAAGAGTTCTGTTAGATGCGGGGTCACAAATAAATTTTTGTACGGAATCATTTGCCAAGAAATTCCGGCTTAACTTGACTAAATCTAACATACCGATTACAGGTATAAATAATACCGCTTGTTGTGCCACTAATTTAGCGTCTATACGCATTATCTCACGCTATCAAAGATTTAGTTTCCAAGAAACATGCTCGGTCTTATCTGCATTAACCCATAAATTGCCAGCACAATCTTTTGACATAAATCAGTTTAATGTCCCAGATAACGTTTTACTCGCCGATCCACAGTTCAACATATCAGCTGATATCGATATACTTTTAGGAGCGCAATTTTACTTAGATTTAATTTTACCTAACAAATATGTAAGAGGTTCTCATTTCCCTACTATACAAGAAACAAAGTTAGGCTACATTCTAGCAGGCAATCTGCCCTAACACTGCCGTTATAAGGGTCCTGCTGTTTCGTTCCTGGCTAAGAACAACGACAGTCAAATTTTGGCTTCTCTCGAGAAATTTTGGGAGACCGAAACTATCCCTGATAATGTACCCATTAGTAACGATTCAGCTTGTGAGGAGCATTTTGTTAAGTCCACTCATCGCAACGAGAAGGGTAGGTTCGTTGTTTCGCTACCATTTAAGTCTGACAATCCCCAGTTGGGTGAGTCCTATGCTACCGCTTGTTTGTCCCAATCTTCCGAGTCCAATCTTTTTCCACCCTTTTTGCCTTCTAATCTGTCGTCTCCTGATTCACTGCGGAGGAGAAACAAACCCCCAAACTTTCTCTAATGTCTACCTTAGTCATTGATCTTTCAAAGGGCTTTTCTTCGTTGCACCGTCTGACTCGCGTACACGCTTACTGCTTTCGATTCATCAAAAACATTAGACTCTCCAGGGCTGAGAAAATTTCGGGCGCTCTTACCCCCGTTGAAATCCATTCCACTCTTAATTTTTTCATAAAACAATCTCAGTCGATCCACTTCGCTGCCGAGATTAATTGTCTTCGTAATGGGTCTTCTGTTTCTATCAGAAGCAAGTTGTCTTCTCTGGACCCGTTTCTTGATGAGTCTGGCGTAATACGCGTCGGCGGACGATTACAGCAGTCGCAAATACCTTATGACAATAAGCATCCTATTGTCTTGCATCCATTGGCTCATATCACTCGCCTTATTAATGAACGCGAACACACTCGTCTAATCCACGCTGGTGCTCAACTCGTGCATCACTCACTTCGTCAACGTTGGTGGATCATTAACGCCAAGATAGTCATTCGCTCCATCATTCGTAGATGCGTCAAGTGTCTCAGGTTTAGTGCCAAACATCAGGTTCAGAGGCTTGGTATTTTGCCATCTCCCAGAGACACTCCTTCGCGGCCGTTTCTAGTCTGCGCAGTTGACTATGGTGGTCCCTTCATGATTCGTCATGGCGGGCAGAAATCTAGGACTCTGTCAAAATCGTATGTGTCTTTGTTCATCTGCTTGGCAACCAGGGCCATTCATTTGGAATTGGTTTCCGACCTTACGGCCAACGCGTTTATAGCTGCCTTACATCGTTTCATGTCCCGTAGGGGCATACCCAGCCAGTTATATTCTGATAATGGCACGAACTTTAGGAAGGCCCGCAATGTTTTGCATGAACTTTACAATCTTTGGCATAATAAGGATGCCACCTCATCAATCCAATCCTTTACGACCTCTCAGGGTATTACATGGTCATTTATTCCGCCCTCATCACCTCATTTTGGTGGTCTGTGGGAAAGCGGTATAAAGAGTTTAAAGTATCATTTGCGCCGCGTGGTAGGCAAGTCTATACTCACCTTCGAGGAGTTTACGACAGTTTTGTCTCAGATAGAGGCATGTCTAAACTCACGTCCATTATTTGCCATTTCATCGGATGTAAACGATCCGGTGCCACTTACACCTGGCCATTTTTTGATTTGTGCACAATTAAAGGCGATTCCTGATCCAGACTTATCTTACGTTCCCATCTCTCGTCTTGGACGTTGGCAACTTCTCCAGACGTTTGTCCATGTCATTTGGAAAGCTTGGTCTCGCGACTACTTACATCAACTACAACAACGTCACAAATAGAAATTCGCCAAAGATAACGTTTCCATTGGTGACCTGGTTTTACTGATTGAGGATAACTTACCTCCATTAGCGTGGAAATTTGGTGTAATTACCGCCACATTTCCCGGCCCAGACAACTTAATTAGAGTAGTTGACCTTCCCACGCCTACTGGCACCTATTGCCGAACAATTCATAAATTATGTTTGGTCCCTACAAGGGACGAACAGTAAAAAAAGGAGTTTATTTTCCTTTGTATATGTTTGTCAAAAATACATAAATCAGATGTTCTAAGAAGATTTTGTTAGTTATAAGCACCTTTGTTTTTAGCATAAGCTTTAATTTGTATATTTTTGATTCAGAAACTGTTTGTTTTACTCAAGCAAGTGTCAGTTTATTTAATATGCAAAGCTTTAATTATTATTTTGTATTTTCGTATATGCAACATTTGATTTATGCCTCATGTCTTTGCTTACTATTGTTTTCATATAAAAATTTTGTTATAGTATTCGCATGGTCTGCAGCTATACAAACCATGTATGCATTTTCTCGCACATTTTGTCAATATGTGTGATATTTTGTTACTCTGTGAATTTATATCTCACAATTGTTCAACACATGTATTACATTTTATAATTATCTAAACCGATTTCTGTTGTATTTATTATGTATAACTTGTATCTATGTAAAACACATTGTTTTATCCGCATCTACTGTCTATAACCATACGCCACGCCTATATTTTTATATTGTATTTTGTAGTTGTATTTTGTGATCATGTATTGCACAATTATTATTCATGCTTTAATTATGACATACATGTCATTACACTTTGTGCTTACAATCATTCAACTATGTATAGCTTGTTTTCACATAACAATTTATTGTATATTCCTGAAACATCAGGTATAGCATGCATCGTGCAAACTATAAAGCGTCATGCTAAATTTATGTCTTTACATGTATAATTTTATTAATTTTGTTTGTTCATTGTATTCAATACTATTGTATGGGTCTTATCTGGTTCAAGATAACCATTATGACTTGCATAAATGTTACAATTTATCGGGCCCATCATGTGATGAGTCACCGATTATTCATCATTAAACATTGTCAAACCATGTATTTTCATGTCTTATATTGTTTAATATTGTATACATACAATATATATTGGCAATACATTGCTAATCTTGCATTTATACTCAAATGTATAATCAGTGTATAATCAGGTTGCAAGCCGACTTTGGTCTGCTCAACTCTTATCATCACTCATGCTTATCTCTAAACAGTTAATGTCATAACTGTTATCTAAGATTTCAAACTCAAGGTTCAATACCACTTGAGATTGACTTTATTATTAAGAACTCACTATTTTTCTACAATAAGTTATTAAAATGTATTAAAAAATCCTTTGATTTTTTGCGGGCAGTTATGGACAGTAATGTGGTAATTTTCGCATTAATAGGTTAGCTAATCTGTATTTTCTGAAATTGCTTATCATGTTTATACAAACGACACAGTTGTCCGATCTACGGCAGGCGGCAGACGTCATTACGTTTGCTTGCTTGTTCTGTCATACATCATCATTTTTCTTGTCGTCAGACAATCATTGTAGGCCTTAGGCCACAACATATATTGCATACTTGCAATACATTGCTAATTCTTTTTCATGTAGCTTGAGTGCCGCGTACTCGCGCCTCAAGTCTTACGACAATTCATACGACATTCGTCTAGGCCTTAGGCCTTAACATTTTAATCTGAGTGTCGCACATTTGCGCCTCATCTTACATGTAGCGTTCTTAACGACTCTGTTTATTAAAATTAAAATCTGTTCAGACTTAGCCAATCTCAACACCATGATTAAGTGTATAACAGAAACTTAAATAAATGTATTATACAGTCCACTATCGTCATTATTCTGCATCCTGGCAATAGCACAACAAACATCATTCTTCCTATAGAACATTTTTGGTACACACGTGCCGATCTCAACATATTTTTAGGTCCACTCGGACCGGAACTCAACATTTTTTTTGGTCCTATCGGGCCGCATCTTAGACAATGATATTCCGAATTTTGTGGCCATATTTAGCTAGCTCGTCTTTAATTTCTTCTAGTGGCACTGAATCGTGAAGATCTCTTATGACAACACGGTAGGCTCTCCCATGTTTCAGCTGGTAGGTGTGATGGACTAAATTTTTTTCATAGAGTAGTCTAATTAATTTTCTGTAAGTGTCAACGGTGTGGGGTGAATTTTAACTGTGTTGTTTGAGAGAGCTTTGCTGTGGTATGTTTCGTCTTCTGCAGCCGATGCCAGAAAGTCTGTCATTGTTTTATAGTTCGTAACACCGTATATATAGATTGGCGGAGGCTTTGGTGTTTTCGGTTGATTGTTTTATTAACGTTATTTGAGTTGCTAGAATCGTCATGATTAAGAGACGTATCTATGTTGGACAAGGGATCGAATCTATTTGCTGTTTGAGTTTCGTAAATGCTTTTATTTGCTGTAGCAGATCGTTTCCTTTTTTTTAGAGAGGCGTTTAACTTGCTGTCAAGGCACGTTATGTACGCAAGATTCATTTGCAGTTTCAGGTTCATTAGGTTCAGAGTAGGATAAGTCTTCACTTAATGAATCATAATCTATGTCCTCTTGAGGGTTCTGTGTCATGTTGGTAGGACAGCTGAATGGAGGTATTGCTTGGGCCATATTGGTAGGCCTATTAGTGTTCGTTAATATTTGCGATGACCTTTGGTTCGGGAGTTGATTGCAGACGTTAGGTGCCGGCATATTTGAGAATGGATATTTTAGGCCATCAGTAGATTGACAGTTTGGTTGTTGCTGGGTCGATGGTGTATAAGAACTATTGCTGGTCGGTATGGTTTGATTTATTATTGGCATAAACTGGGTTTGATTACTTGTTGAAAGTGACTGACCTATTTGGTTGGTATATATTTGGAACATTTGTGTATTAGGCATTGAAAAATGTGGCGGATTTGATGGTTGCATTGCTACTTGATTGAGTTGATTAGACATATTGCTTGTACCGGGTCCATTTCCAGCTGGCAACATGTTTGTTTGTTGAACGGGGTAGCCCTGTGTATTTTGTGGATTTGCCATGTTTAATATGTAAGGAGTACGCGAGCCGACAGGCGGCTTCGCGTCTCCGAGAACACAAGCACACTTACTCGCAGGAACGAGCGTACGCACGCGTAGCCACTGAAGATAGTCTGCGGTTTGTTCAATGTGGTCTTGATAACGACTATATTGAAGATAAGTAAGTCATTACTCACCAGCGATAATAACACACTTTATAAATGTCTATGTTAAACTATATCTTAATGATAACAATAACAACAATAACAATAACAGAACGGATCATACATCCGCACGGTTCAGCGACTGGATCGCTACTGGTCCCGCACATAGGGTTGAACTTATGCGCCTTATTCACACAACGTCGTTCCTTGTGTTATAAGACACGCTGAGGCTCAGGTATTTAAAATTGCCGACTTGTTAAGTAAATAGTTACCTAATTAAGTTTTCATCCACGAGAATTCCTAATACCTCTGCTAGGTTTCTATCACAAATTTTTTTCTCACGCACTCCATTAAAATGGAATTATTGGTCACCCTATCCAACCACAAAATTCTCTGAAACGTTCAATACCATAATATCTTCAAACAGCCTTATCATTATAATTTGTCTCTTCATGCAGCCGTGCAAAGCTAAGCTCCATACTATAACACTTAAATATACATGATGTTAGTTTGTTTAAATTCTAAGGTTTTTGATGGACATCTATATAGGCTACATAAAACTCAAAGTCTGAGGACTTATTTGTATTGAATACAAATCCACACCGTTACACCGATTCCACCAAATTTTGCACAGGTAACCTTTGACACAAAGCAAAAACACTGTTTACTTGGAATTTGATATTCTGGCCCGTTCGCACCTTTTAATTATGCTCTTTTGTTGACGTGTATAAAGATGCCAGTAACACCATGGAGACTAGAATTAATTACCATAGTAACAATTAAATAACAGCGCCGCCTCCTGGCTGTGAATACCGCAACTAGCGGCTGGTGGCGCGTAGTACTAGCCATACACCGTCACACTACACAAAAGCCGCGCGGTACGCCTTGGTCCTTAACGGACTATTGAGCGGAGGTTTATTTTTTTTTTTTTTAGTAACAATTAAATAGACAAATGCTATTTAGCGGCATCAAAACTGTACCTTTATCCGTTTCTGCAGTACATTTCGATGTTTTTAATATGCGATTGTATCGATATATTACGATGTGAAAAAGTAGTAGGATGCTACTACTACTACTACTACTACTACTACTACTACTACTACTACTACTACTACTACTACTACTACTACTACTACTGCTGCTGCTGCTGCTGCTGCTGCTACTACTACTACTACTGCTGCTGCTGCTGCTGCTGCTGCTGCTACTACTACTACTACTACTACTACTACTACTACTACTACTACTACTACTACTACTACTACTACTTTATTGTATTACTGGAATTGTAGGTATCGATTTTTATTTATTTATTTACAGCCTGTATCGAGATTCGAAGAAAATCTATATTTCAACTGGCCTTGACACCGTTGATCCATTCAAAACTTGCATGCCATTTGGTGTTTTCGTTGATTTTTTTAATCAGCATTAGCGTAGAGACTATGTACGTTAACTTGTACTATAAGTTAGCAGACCTCACTGCGTAGTGCGTAGTGCGTAGTTATTGATTAATCTGAATGACACTGAGACCTTGTCCGACTTTAAATAACTATCGCCATTAATTGTTGCTCAGTTCAGCAACTTTGCGTGAGCGTTTGTAAAAAGAATCTCTGAAGTTCTGCTGCTGTGTTCGCTTTTTCTTTTCTAAGGAAGCCGTCAATTAAAATTTGCGTACAATCAATTTTTTCAGTCGATGCAAGTCGACTGATTTGTTTTAATAAATCGTTATTTTTAATTAACCAAAAACTGAAGTGTCAAGTTTTTCTTCCGACACCACACCATTGTAAGTCGTACAAAATCAAAATGTTCTTCACATTTTACACGACCTGAATTTGGTATCTGCTCTCTTTTGCTTTATTTAGTCAGTGATCCGCTGTGGTCTAACACAAGGCAAATGGGATGTGGAAAAATAGAGTTTGCTCTGCAGCGTTTACCAAATGAATAAAGCAATAAAGGGTACTGTATTAAGTAGATTTAGAGCTCAAGCGATTCCGATGTTTGTATTTGGAAGGTTACCCGGAGAGTCTTTTAATGTTTCTCGGTGACTCAGGCTTCACGGAGACGCTTAACTAATATGTTTAATTGGTATTCGCTTTAAAATGCCTTTTGTCTTGCCTTACGACATCTTTACATTCACAACGTTGTGGAATCTGAGTTCACGTCGTATGTACCCTTTCCTCAACCTTTCCAACAAAGTACACTTCAACTTTCCGTAATTAGTGTAAGAGATGGTGGTTTTGGGGAGAAAAGAGAGAGAGAGAGAGAGACAGACAGACAGACAGACAGACATACAGACAGACAGTCAGACAGACAGACAGCCAGACAGACAGTGAGAGAGACAGAGAGAAAAAGTAGACAGACAGACAGAGTGAAAGACAGGAGAGGAGAAAGGTGGAAAGCTACAGTAGTAAAAACATGGGATTTTTATTGGACGTGGCTAATGATACGTACTTGAAAATAATGAACGAGTATGCTCAAATAGACAAAGTAACCTTTCTCAATCCGCCTAGTGACTTCTTTGTAATATATAGATGACGCGTTTCAAAGCATATGTTTCAGCATCAGATCATAAAATATCACTCGTAGGTTGTCATCGGTTAACAATCCTTTGCACTGTATACGCGTCAGTAGGTGCGCACCTATTCACGTTTGGTCGACCACATTGAGTATACTCATTATTACATTAGACAGGTTAATGAAAGATTAACAAAATGTGTAGTTTTAGTGTAAAAACGCCCGAAAGGTTTTAGCACAAACTATTCTACTTTTCATGTCTAGTATGTCTACACTAATTTTTATATTATAGCAGCCCTAGGCACTCATTCTGTACTTCACAGTTAAAAGTCTGCTACTCATTCGTACATTCGTTTGAGGATATGTGACTGCATAGTAATAGCCCAGTCAAGTTATACATGTTACCTTGCAAAAGTCCGGGAAATTCAAATTTTTTTTTATATTGTTAGGTGTATGGTGAACATAAAAAATCCAAGTTTTCGACATTGAAAGACTTGTGCGTTCGCCGCAGTGCTCCAAAAACCATAAAAATTTCGGACTTTTTTTGGTTTACGCTAAATATCTCCTTTTCCTAAGTGACGTAGCTCAAAAATGGTCATATTCAATTTTAAAGAGCACACAATTTTCTAACACTTTTGTAGGCAACGTTTTTTTTCTAAACCCAACAGCAACCGGGCTACAGAGCTTTGAAAATGGGTAAATTTTTGAAAATTCGCAAAAACATGCATACTTTTTTTGGTTTTCGCTAAATATCTGTTTTTCTAAGCGACGTAGCTCAAACATGTTTATATTCAATTTTAAGGAACACAAAATGTACTACAACATTTGTATGTAACTTATTTTTCTAAACTTAACAACAATCGAGCTACAAAGCTCTAAAAAAATAAATTTTTAGGAGTTTGAAAAAAAAAGATTAAAAAAAGCTTATATATTTTTTTACAATTAGTCCAGTTATTTTAGTAAAAAACATCAAACTAATTGTAAAAGAAATAAAGTAAGGTGTTTTAGACTTGGAATAATATCCCAAACAACATATCAAAAGTCTAGAAAAATCTAAGTATGGGAAAGCCACCATATTGGCCGTCATCTTGGATTTACTCTCGAAATGTATAAAATGCATATATTGCTCCGATTTACTTCAAATATATACCAAATAGATAGTTTTTGAACCAGGAATCATATAAAGACTTCATCTAATTTTTTTCTATCATGTTCCATTTATTACCTTTTTTTTTTTTTTGAGGGGGTTTGTAAATGCTTTATGCACTAACCGACGCCGGCGCATCTCCGCCGACACCGAGTGTGGAACTGGCAATCAATTGCCTTACCCACTAAAAAGAAACCTGAAACCTCAATAAGGAGACCAGCCTGGAACTGTTTGAACCTACTGCAAACAAAATAGCAAACATATCACACTGTTTATTTACACGTTTCCACTTTTTTTTCGTTTGGACGGTCCAGGTAAAGAGAAGTCTGTGATGGATGTCTCAGGCGGAGGTAAGTCACGATTCTCCATTCGCTCGATGATACCCAGAGCGTCGTCGTCCTCGTCATCGCTGTCAAAGACTTCTGGAACATTGGCACTTGACTGACCGTTGCAGTGCTTGCAGATTGGAGAACATTTCAGTCCCGCTTTTTTGCAGCTGCAAGCGCCACTGCACCCTTTCTTACAGGTGCATGAAATGAATTTGAGCAAGGATTGTGGAGCCGGATCCTTTGTAGTCGTAATCGGGGTGAGGCCCTGACCGCTACGCATCCAGGCCCACTTCACAGGATTTTCTCCTACTCCCAACCACATTTGGACTTAGTGGTAAGTCCTGAGAGAATGATATCGGGCAGCATCTCTTGTTGGTGGCAGTCGTGCTAAACTCGATTTATTCTTCGTCGCTGATTTGACGAAGTTGTGATAACGCAACTCGTCGAGCGTTTGGGTCTCCATGTCTCCACCGTATAAAGTAACGAGGAATCGTTCTCCCACCTCAGCTATCTTCTCAGTGCAAGTGTCTGGCTGTGAAAAAACTGAGACCATTTCTTGCAACTTTGGGGACTTATCGAGGGCAGAACAGAATTTATTCTTCTCATGGCCATACAGGGCGGAGGTGGTGCCGCAACCACTGAAGGCGTGGAGGAAAATAATTGCATCCTATGAACTGTGTTTGAATGACGTAGTGGAGTACAGTATCTCTGCAAGTTCACCTTCCCCAGATTTCTGAAAATGAATGTTTTCCACTCCGGAAGCCAAACTTGTGAGTAGAACCAGGAGATCTATGTCCCCTCCTACGATAACGACGTGGTCAAAAAAAGAGGCCTTAGAAATTGCTGTCGTCACAATTTCCACATCAGCATCTTCTGTAGCCTGTTTTACCTCGAATCATGTTTTTCGAGTTTAATTTTAAGGAGGGCAATGAGATTTATCTTGTTTTTCTCATTAGCACAAATTTGTCTTGGGGAACCATGACAACTGTCAATTCATTAAATACTATGTCAGCGGAACTTTGAGTTATTGACCGACGCTGTCTTTCTGCACTCTTAGTATTTTTCTCTGCTCAATCCGTGGGGTAGCCATCAAACACAAGTGAAACATTTCGACCATAGTGATTTTCAACATACCTCACATATGTCGAGTATCGCTGTGATGGAATCATTTCGCTTCCAGTTGACTTTGTGCAGAAGAAACCCTTCGTCCAGTATCAGAAAATTCGTGCTTTCAAATGTCGCATCCCTCTTGAGTGGTGTAAAGCAAGAGTAGAATGTTGACTTCGTTCCTTTTCGCATTCCTTCTTCGGAAAACAAGGACATCGGGAAGGGTGCAAGTTCGAACTGAAAGTATTCCATCAGATGTTGGTCCGACTGCTTAGCAATACAAACTCTTTGGAAAAGAGTCAGAGGATCAATGACAACAAGCTTATTCCCCACCTTCACTGAACTGGTGACTGAAGATAGTGAGACAACTTTGTCCTTTCGTTTGAACTTGACACTCCCAAAGTCACTATCAACTATGTTGTTGATACCAGAAATCTCAATGTCTTGCGCCAAGTGGCAATTAACCTCCTCACCGCCGACAACCCCAGTACTGATACACATTATGCGATCATTTGTAGGGAATGGGTAGTGTTGACCAAACCACTGTGCAAGTTTTCCTGCATCCTCGTCGTCTCGAATACTACGGGAAACCCTCATGTCCACATGCTGCTCTACTGTAGCAGAGCTGATGTTACAAAATGTCTCAACCTCGTCACAAATATTTTGTAAGAACGCCATTCCCAATTTCCCAATGTCCACCGTGAGAGTACACTGTCGGTAATCCCTCGTTCATGAGTAAGACATCCATAGCTTTTCATTGATTTCATCAATGTCTGCTCGATGGTCATATCTGACCATATTCCCGCAAAGAGCTTATCAGAGCGCCGAACAGCAAAATCTCCTTGAGAAGTGAATCTTTGGTATTCAGCAGGGTCCATTTTTTCTTCGAGCGTTAGCATATCCTGCAAATACAGGTGTGCACTTTTTGCATAAAAAAAATGACCTGCCGCATGCAAAAATGGGAGCATTTTACCAACAGTGATCACATGTAAGTTCCAATCACCCATACGCTCTGCTTTTATAAATAATCTTATCAGGGTCGCAATTCGGAAATACTGGAACCATAACTTTGCGGAGCGTCCATTTTCATCAAGTTTTTGCAATGCAGTTCTGAATTTGGTGACAAATACTTTAAACTGCTCACCTTCCACAGCTGTGAGAACTGATGGTCTTTCACTTTCATTAACTGTAGTTTCCAAATCATTTCGTTCCTGTTCAGTGAGCTGCATTTCGTCCAAAACCATGCCATCCAGAACAAGGTTAGCCAAAAGATGGGCTCGGACAGCCCTCGAATAGGCATGCCCTGACATAATTTTTTCCACGGTGTTCTCGGCATAAATAGTACCAAAAAGCTGTTTCAATCCACTTCCATTCATAATGGTACCAATTTCCCCCATAAATGACATCAATAAATGAAAGCCACCAAGCCTCACAACCACATTGTTTTGATCGGGCTCTTGACCACTCTGCACTATGTCTCTAGCTTTCACATACAATGGTTGATCGAATGTGATGAAGCATGTCTTTTGATTATGACTTTTACATTTATCGCTGGCAATAAGAAATGATGTTAAGATTGTGTTATAATCACTAGATTGAGAGTTGATAAATGGAAGGGTTAAAACTTTTGAGCGAGTGAAACTTTGTCCACTACTAGTGACTTGCTCCATAAATCCATTCCATCCGGGGACATTTGCAGCTTTTGACCATTTACCAAACAGCCAAACAAGATCTGGAGCTGATGGTAATATTTCTTCAGCAAACGAGCACATACCCTGCACATCCATTACGGTATAGTTGAGAGACCAGAATTTTTTTTCTTGCAAAACTTCCGCGGCTCCACAGAACCAACAAGTTAGTGCAATCTCTTCGGATGGTACGCTTCTTTTCAAACGTGGAATTTTTTCGTCAGGCAATACTGCAGTATGAGGATTAACACATACGATTCCACCCATGGCGTGGAATGTTCTAAGGCCATCGATTGTATTAACATTAAAGTCTGCGTTGTCGAATGCAAACTGCAAGAATGCATCCTTCTCAATGATAACTGAGTTATTCTGCCGTAAAATTGCTGATGACTCTAAAAGTGCTGCCTCATTATAAGCTGCCGCAAAACCTAGTGCTGAAAGAAGGTTAACAAGATGTTTTGAACCAAATTTTCTGTACATGTATGCAGTAATCCCAGTCAAAAGAGGGGATATGAATGATCGAGGCCTGACAGCCGACATGACCACATGTGCGAGTGCCACACATTTCTTTTTCCATTTCTCCAGTGGTCCACGCTTATGTTTCAGAATAACAGATTCGAGAAATAATATTGTAATGGCTCCGGAATGCCAGAATTCTCATCACACAAAAAGTCGTCTGATGTTGGGTATTCATTAACATTGTACTCTTGCGCTCGGATGTCTTTCAAAACTATATCAGCAGCAGCTTTGCCAATGCGGAGCCGTTCTCCTTGGGGGTCTACTTTTTTGTTCTCATACCAACTGTCGGTGAGTATTTTGTAACCAACATTTTTAAAACAAACAACTGATGACTTGTTGGCAGTCCCAGCTATGACTACATCTTCTCCAAACTTCTTGAAAAGGTGTTGTTTGACTGTCCTCCCGTCAGGAACAAACTCTCCTTTAATCTTACTCATCAGTTCCTCCAGTGGGAACTGGCATTGTTCACTGTTCCCGATGAGGTATGAATAAATTTCCTCCAGGCCGCTTCAACCTGTGTAGCTGGCCGAAACCCTCTCTTTCGACCTGATGCTGAAACCTGATACAACTTTTTGTGACACATGGTACCTCGCATCTGCTGCCACCAAGTCTTGTACACATTCCAGCCGCCGTATTATCTTTGTACTCCACTCATCACCTCGCTTCTCAGCTGCTTTTATCATTGTTTCTTTTATCTCCAACTTCTGTACACAGTAAACTTCGTTTCGCCTTGAAAACGGCAATTTTGATTGAAGTAGAATAAATTCGTCAGTAATTAACTCCCCACACAAAAAACAACTTCATTTAAAATTGAAATTTTCGCTGCTCGAGCTACAGGAAACACTGGGCTGTAGAATAGAGTCACCTACACGACGGATGGAAGCCAAAATTAAATTTTTATCACTATAACGTTTTCCGCAGGAAATGTGAACCTTAACTTCTTTTAAACCTTGGAGTAAACGTTTATTTTCGCGAAGTTTCCGTCTTTCACTTGCCTGAATAAAAGTATTTATACCTCTTTCTTTCACGACAACTGTATCATCTTCGTCCATCAACTCGCGACAAATAAAACATATATCAGTCGAAACCCACATTTCGCACAAGAACACAAATAATATGAACTCAGAAAAAATACCACACTCGCTCTTTCGAAACTCGAAACAAACTAAAGAACAGGTGGAGTGGAGCGGATGACAATGGAAAGGGTTCCCCCTCTCTCACACTTCCCTCTCGCGACCAAAAAATGAACGTCACAATATTTTAATATTCGATTAGCTTATATAAAAATAATATTGTTTCTAAGCAACTTCTAATTAAGAGATCGTAATTAGAATCTGCTGAATGTAGTATTGCCTGATGAATACTTATAATCTGAAAGTCGAAAAATGCTTTTGAAATGGGTGTCTACTGTCCATTACCCTTTTTTTAGAACTTTGTAGCTCGGTTGTTGATGAGTTAGAAAAAAAGATACATACAAAAGTTATAGTACATTTTGTGTTCTTTAAAATTGAATATAAACATGTTTGAGCTACATCGCTTAGAAAAACAGATATTTAGCGAAGTATTCATGTTTTTGCGAATTTTCAAACATTGACCCATTTTCAAAGCTCTGTAGCCCGGTTGCTGTTGGGTTTAGAAAAAAATGTTACTTTCAAAAGTGTTAGCAAATTATATGCTCTTTAAAATTGAATATGACCATTTTTGAGCTACGTCACTTAGAAAAAGGAGATATTTAGCGTAAACCAAGAAAAGTCTGAAATTTTGATGGTTTTTGGAGCACTGCGGCGAACGCACAAGTCTTTCAATGTCGAAAACTTGGATTTTTTATATTCACCATACACCTAACAATATAAACAAAAATTTTGAATTACCCGACCTTTTGCAAGGTAGACCTCTTTTTTGGTACAATTTGACTGGCCTATAATGTGTTTTGATGTTTAGTGTCTTTGCAATAAATTCAACCCTGGTTGTATTTGCCCAATGTGAAAATATTTAGGTTGCAAAGTTTTGCTACTCTGAGTGCCACGATCAAAACGACAAAGCATGTGTGTGCACCGCGAGCGCAACATGCGCGCACGCCTGCCAGAGTGCGTGGTGGAGTCAATGCAAGCCGCGCGCTCGCACTGAACCACAACACGCAGACCGCAACGCGGAACATGTCGGCTCAAGCGGTGCGGTGTGAGTCTGTACGCGTGGGCGATACATGTTTGCGCGTACCAGAGTACGTGTTGGAGTCAATGCAAGCCGCGCGCAAAACGGGTGTGTGTGGGTGTGATGCCCGTGCCCTAATCGTCGCAATCAAAACAGCAAAAATCCCGTACACCTCTAGTATTTCATAATGGGTAAACATTCCTCGAGATGGGTTTATTTGCAGAGACACTAACGGAATACGTCTTTAATCGTTGACAATTTGAATTAAAATAAATAAATTCAGTAGTTTTGTTCAATTGTTTAGAAACATACAATTTATTGTTAAAAATTACAACACTTAATAATTAATTGTTGTTAACAATTAAAATTTAATAGTAAATTTTTGGAAGTACGTAAAAGTGAAAAATTCGTGTTGACAAAAACAACAGATAAAATTTATTTTATCTAAAATTCATTAGATTTCAGATTTACCTTAACTAAAAGAATTTAGATTCAAAAATTCTACTTTCTGTTAGATAATCTAAAATATTAGAACGCCTTTGCCTGTACAACGCCAAATCC
Organism: Magicicada septendecula; assembly: GCA_034769895.1. Taxonomy (NCBI): domain Eukaryota; kingdom Metazoa; phylum Arthropoda; class Insecta; order Hemiptera; family Cicadidae; genus Magicicada; species Magicicada septendecula. The sequence goes on along the minus strand of CM068370.1, from coordinate 288,430,114 downwards.
GCCTCATTTGTATCTCCAGCTCCTAATTATTTTTTAATGTCAACTTGTTTTTCATAAAAGTTACTTAATGAAATATCATAAAATAACGTACACGATATCAGTTGGTAATTAATTTTGTCTACGTTTTCCATTATTGTGTTACTGGAAGAACCGATAATTACAATAATAATAAAAAACAAGTACAAATGAAAAAAAAAATGTTTATAAATTGTAAGTAGAAACTGGAAAAGAGGAAAATGTTTATGGGAGTCTGGGAAAATCCAGATTTTTGTAGAAATATGTACAAGGAAGAAAATAATGTAAAAATTTGATAATGCGAACAGTAATTATTATTTATTCCTTTTACAAATTATGCACATATATCATGGAGAATATACAAATTAAAAAGTGCAAAACGACAATTTATTTTCCCTACGTAACATTTTTATTGCAAAAGTGTTTGACAGCCTCAAGTCAATCATAAAATGCCACATTTCCAGTAGTCCTTGTTATTTCCGTGTGTACGGAAGGTTTAGTATTGATACCAAAAATCTGGCGGTTGACTGTAAAACGTCATAGCTGTATTAGTTTGTACATTTTTCACGTAAACACAATTATAACAAAATTGTTCTAAACTACAAGATAATTTCTTAATAATAAAATACATACAGTTTGTATTGTGTATATACACACAAATGTATTACAAAAATACTTGAACTGCTGATAGTAACGTTAGCAGTAAGGGTAAGACTAGATTAGACAGTAAGACTAGCGACCCTAAGTGGGACTCCATATACAGAAGCCTCTCTTCAGTGAGTGAGTATTTCAGAATCATGCAATGAATCGGCGGACTGACTGACTGACACTCGGCTGTATGGTTGATGCGTTGCAGAGACGTACCACAATGGAATCCGAGTTCCGAGCTTCCTGCCTCGTGGCCCTGCCCAAGTAGTGCGACTTGCTCTTCAGCAGGCCGTTTCTCGGCTTTTGGCTAGCCTACATTAGCACAGTATACACCGGAACCGTTTCCACGGGTCACCTGGACGTGTACGGTACCTACCCAGCACAGCCACTAGAGGATTGTCTGGGAACCTCGCCGCACGTGCATACAATTTTCGTGCAAGTCGCCTGAAGGTATCATCTAAGGAGCGGACGCTAGGTCCTCTCCTTAGAAGGCGAGACAAAAATCGGCGGGGGACTTTGGCTGCTAGCCGAAGCCCTCTGTCGAGGACGCTCTGCAACTTTTATTTATGTTGGCGAGGTAACCCTAGACCGGGCAAGCGTATGTAATGACCGGCAGCAGATACGCGCCCACGATCATCTTACATTACAATATAAAACAAACTCAGTTTCCTGGTCATGGCTGAGCTGATCAAGAGTGGAAACAGTAAGCTCAGACGAGCGGATGCTCGATTAAGAACTGTCTGAGCGTGGGTACGCCAGGTGAGCTGACGGTCGAGGTGTACACCGAGGTACTTCACCTCGTTGAACCAGAGCAAGTACGTTCTGACGATGCGCAGTTGCCTAAGCGGGTTCTTCCGTCACTTAGAGAATAGGATAGCTGCACTCTTGATAGCGTTGAGAGACACCCTCTAGTTATCAGTCCAGTCCCCGAGCTAGTTGAGCTGGCGCTGCAGTCGTAAGACAGCCCGTTCTGCGTTGCGATGCCGTGTCGTCCGCAAAGAGGGCCACCGGGACTCGGCACGTCGTTGTTGTAGGGGGGGGGGCAAGAACACTACTTTTAGGGACGCCGCCAGTGATTCGTCTCTCGGAAGAGACAGAATCTCCTACTCTCACGCAGAAGGTTAGTGGGGTGAGAACCTCTCTTTAAGTACGATTTGGGCACGTACCGTGGCAAACCAGTAGTATTATTCCTTCTTGTGATTGGCTGATGGTGTCAGACAACAACTTCGTGCAGACTCCAAAAGATTATTATAAGGGGTCCTTATTAGGGTCGCTAGCCTTAGCCACAGTACTATGGTCAATGACAACAAAACCTTTGCAAGTATGTTTTAGCCTTTTTGCACTGAAAAAACCGTCAAAGGTATGGCCGAAACGTTTGCTAATAACAACATTGGATCACGGCCTTACAGTTCGGTAAGCCAAAATTGTAACAACCTTAACTCTGGCCGTGAAAGCTTTAGAGAGCAAACAGATAAGCTTCTACGCATAGCCTATGTAGGACTACTGTTGGCATCAAACACTGTTAGACACTTTTCCCATTGTGTCTTGCTTTTGCAATTGCTTTTGTGTTGTTGTTACAATTGTCAAGTGGCGTCAGTAAAATTCAAAACTCAAAAAGCTGTGTTCAGTATTAGAAGTATATAAATGTACCAAGTTTTTGAAACAATTTCCTAAAGAATGCTGACACGCAATTCTTAAGTCTCCCACTGGTGAGCAAAGAGTAGCGTACTAAATGTACCGAGCGCCAGAAGAGTCTACGACAGTCTGATGGCAATGTTTGTTGGCTACACAGTAATAAAATTGTGTTGATTGTGTCAATTCGGTTTTGTTAACACCAAATAGAAATAATATAAATGGGAAACCAACAGATAACTATAACTATAAATTAACGTTGATAGCTATTTGTAACGTTTCTGCTCATATTAAATAAAAAATGTTTACCAATCTCCAGCATCATGGACTTTTTTTAAACTGCTGGAAAAACTGAAAATGATGAGATATTTTGTATAAATATTTTGGTGCGTCGATAACAAGACGTTACGCAAATAAGGTGTAACAATCTCAGCACAACACAGAAAACACAACTTTTTATACCAGAAAGTCGAGCTTACACTCACGCGCGTTTATAGCTACAAAGAACAGAGAAACGAGTACGATTGTTGATGAAAGTTGGGAAGAAACATCTATACTGAAAATCATGCTTTTAAAACACTGTCTTGTGTCATGTATATCACATGTACGATACTGACAATTTAAGTAAAGATATGTTCCGATAATCAGAGCGTCAAAGATTATAATTGCGCATCATAGAAAACAGACGTTTTGAACAATGAAAAATACATGAAGCCAAACAAATTAGACGATAAGAGTAATAAAGTTGGGCGACAAGGTGAAAGACAAGCTAAGCCAGCCAATGGCTGTCGACTAAAACATAGAAGAGGTGAAGACCATTCGATACATTGTTATTAATTGCAATGGGATTGGAGCTCAGGAACACTGCTGCCAGACTGTCGGGTCTCACGTCCGTATCAAACGTACAATTTGACTGTTGTTACACTCTTTCGCTTTTCTTGTAATTTTACTATATACATTGTACATCAAATTTATATGGTTTTAAAGAGGCCAACAGTTCACCAAATACTACCGTACAAATTAGGCTAATTGGAATAAAACTACTATTTTTTATTTGTGTTACAACAGGAAACTAAACATAAAAAAAGTAGTAAGCAAGGGATTTTTACTTTTTGGCCAGTTAAAAACTTGCAGCGGGAATTGTAGTAAAAAGTTCATATTTTATTTTGATTTGGGACTTTATAATTTTTGGACTACTTTTTACAAGTGACAGTGGCTTTTCTGACCATTAACTCCCTGCGGGCCACGCCCTATATGCTATCATCATGACAACACACTATAAAGAATCAATGCTACTATGGTATCAGACTAATTATAAATCTAACACTATATTATTTGATTATTTCACTGTTGTTAACGTTAATTTAATTAATTAATTATTTTGTAGCAATAAAAATTAATTATCTTTTTTTACATTTACAGATATTGTGAAATTCAGTATTTCTTGTCTATATGGATTTAATGTGAAAAACGCATTTCCAGTAAGTAGTCTATGAAAAGACTATTCGAATTTAACTACTGAAAACCACTAACTAAAACCAGTAGTAAATACACACATGAAAATCACAGAGCTTCATGTGTTCCAGGCGATGGTGAACTGGTAACGCGCACCAAATTCCACGACGCTGATTGGACGAATCTAAGGCTCTTACGCACGGAAAATCCCATTCCAGTTTAAAACAAACTATACCTACTTACACAGCTCAGCGGCGTGACGTGAGGTGAGGTGATGTGACGTGACACTCTGCACTCAGACTTGGAAGAGTGAAGACATCTTACTACAACAGCACATCGCAGAAGCAGAAGAGGATCGCCTCGACCTCGGACTGCTATGAAGAGGCTCGGGCAACAGCCGACGGAGGCTGCCAAGAAGAAGCCGCCGGAACAACAACACCAGAAACCACCTCGCCAGCGCCAACATCAAGCGATGGAGATTGACCAGCCGTCTAGCCAGGACGAAGACCAACGCAACACAACTGGGACCTGCCGCACAGTGCCGGTAAGTGTTGTAGGTAGCGCTGTCCAGCGAAACCCGGGGAGTCCGAGAGTAGGACTCACTAATAGAGATGCGGGTTGCGCCGCCACTGTGACGGTGTCGCAGTTCGGCCCCCGGGTACCCGCTGGACAAAGAGCCGAGTTAGTCGGCATTAGCCCAGCTGCTAGTGTCCCTAAAGCACTGTGCGGCAGCAACGAGCCCCCCGGCCGGCCACTTGGGCCAGTCGGGAACCCTACGACTCGCGCGGGAAGCCCTGCTGAGCCCACTCAAGCTCGTCCCAATAATCGGTCCTTATTAGGGCCGACCAAGCCCGCTAAGGCCGGACCTTCCGGCTGCACGGCCGCCAGTAGGCCAAGCAGCCCTGTTCCTCTGCCGGAGTCTGACTCCCCAGCCATGGAGACCTCGGCTTCCACCGACTGGGTGGTAGTAGGGCACGGTGGCAAGCCGAGAAAGTCTCCCTCCCTGACCTCCTTGAGTTCGGCCACGGACTCGGCGGCATTCCAAGCCTCCGCTGAGGTTGCGCCTAGTCGCACCTCCAAAGGAAGGATCCCGCCGGTGTTCGTTACGAACGTCAGGGATGTAATCGGCTTTGTTCGCCGGCTCCGCAAGGTCGTTGCGCTGGCAGATAACGCATCGGTCAAGCTCCTTGCGAGCGAGACTGTGCGCGTTACCTGCCGTAGCGCATCCGAGCACTTCGGAGTTGTCCAGTGGCTGGAACGTGAATCGTTCCAGTTCCATACCTACACTCTGAACAGAGTCAAGCCTGTAGCCCTCGTCCTTCGGGGCCTGGACATACAGGCGGATCCGCAGGTCGTCCTAGACGAACTGCGCGACGCGGGCTATAAGGTTGTGGGAGCCTCACGGCTGTACACTACTTATGGCTCGCGTCGACCACTCCCGCTAATCAGACTCCTGGTAGAGAAGGGCGACTCCTCCCAGGCCTTGTTAGATTTAAAACGGCTTTTCGGGCTCTGCGTGAGCGTAGAGCCCTGCCGCCAGACTGGGCGACTTTCCCAGTGCCACAGGTGCCAGCGGTTCGGCCACAGCAGCTTCGGTTGTCGGAACGCGCCGACCTGCGTCCGCTGTGGAAATGACCACTTGACGCAGGCCTGCGCTGTCCCTGACAACCACCGATATTGCATCAACTGTGGCGGCGCCCATGCTGCTAATAACAGGCGCTGCCCAGTCTATAGCGAGCAGCTGGACAAGCTTAAGAAACACGTCCAGCCTAAGCCTCGACATGTTGCTTGCCAACCAGTAAAACCGGCCAAAGCCGCTGAACCTGTGGTCCGGAAACCAGCCCCTAGGTCTGCTCCGGTTCCGAAACCCAGCAGTGCAGTGAGCCCGAGCGAAGCTCCAAAGGCCAAACCAACCATCGCGCCCCCGGAACCGGAACGCGAAGTTCCACACTATACGCAAGTCCCGCTGCCGGACGATGAGGAAATTGATCCTCCATTGCCGCCGCCACCCAAGCCTAGATTCCCCAGATCGGGCAAGAAAGGTAGGATCCAGGCCAAGAACACGGGCCAGCCTAAACCACCTGCCACTGGACCCAAGCCCGTCCACCAAAAGCCAGAGCGGCCACCCGCTCCAGTACCAGCCCCCAAGGCTTCCACCGTCTCGCCCCGCCGCAGCTATGCAGCTGCCGCCAAGCGTTCTCCCCCGGCCTCATCTTCCGATGATCTCGCCGTTGTATCAGACTTTCTGGCAAGCTACGACTTGCAGAAAGTAGCCCAGACTTTCCTTAAAATCAAGGAACGCTTGGCAACAGCCTCGCCCCAAGATAAGTTCCTCCTCTTGGTGGAAGCCTGCCGTGTTACAGGTCTGTTATGAACGGACAACCATGGCAATCCCTCAAGCGAGACCTCGAGCTCGTGGCGTGGAACGCCAACGGCGTCGCTTCCCGGCATTCTGAGCTCCTAGAGTTCGTTGCCCGTCACAAGCCCGACGTGCTTCTTCTTGGCGAGACGCACCTGACCCCGCATCGTCGTTTCCGACTACCCAACTACGTGTGCCACCGGGACGACCGGTCGGGTCGCGCAGGAGGGGGCACAGCCATCGCGGTGAAGGCGAGTCTTCGCCATCACCGCGTTGTCCTTCCTCAGCGGCGGAACCTCGAGTGCACCGCGGTCGAGCTCCATGGTGCTCTCGGCGGTCTACTCGTGGTTTCCGCTTACAAGCCTCCACAAACGGAGCTCCTGTCGAACGATCTGTAGGCCGTCTTTGGAGCACACAGGAGGGTAGTCCTGGCGGGCGACCTGAACTGTAAGCACCCCGATTGGGGGAGCCGCTTGGCGAACCCAAACGGGACCCGCTTACGCAGGTATGCTGATGCGGCTCGGGTTACAGTCATGGGTCCTACCGGGCCTACATTCTATCCCTCGAGGGCTAACTCCCGCCCTGACGTACTGGACATTGCCGCGGTCAGGGGCGTTTATTGCCCGGTCCACGTCTCCGTCATTTCGGAACTGTCCTCGGACCATTGCCCTATCAGTGTGCATATAGCTACCCAGCACGCCACCGTCCGCGACAAGCGGCGGGTAATCGAGTGGGACCGCTTTGGCCCGGCGTTCAGTCGCCGCCTACCAGAGCATATCCCACTCGACACTACCCAGCATGTCGACGAGGCAGTTGCCTTATTCGACACAGCCGTAGTCTCGGCGGTAGACGTGTCCTCCCGGATGAAGCCGGGGCTCACGCCCGACTATCAGCGGATCCCCGAAGAGGTGTCTCAGCTCGCTTGCGAGAGGAATCGCCTCCGGAGACGCTGGCAGAGGACTCGTGACCCGGCTGACAAGGCTGCGTTCAACAGAGCGTCCGGCAAGTTGCGTCGCGACATGCTGGCGTTCCGTAGACGCAACTGGGAGCTAGCTGTTACACAGATGGATGGCCCTGCCGAGGACCGTAATGTCTGGCGGATTCCCAGTGCCCTAACGGGAAAGCGCAAACGCGCGCCTCTCCCCGCACTGGCCGGACCCGGCGGTCAACCCCTTGGCCGCCCCCTCGAAAAGGCAGAGTTCTTGGCTGACAGTTTAGAGCGTCAGTTCGCTCCCAACCCATCCAAGAACCCGGCCTTCACTGAGCAAATCTGCCGCGAGGTAGAGCGCTTTCTATCGGCCGATATCACAGTCCAGCCGGAGCCCATCTCCCCGGAGGAGGTCTCTGAGAGGATTGTACAGCTCAAGCCCCGGAAGGCGCCTGGCCCGGACGGAGTCATGAATTCCGCCCTCCATCGCCTTTCGGAGCGAGGAACCCAGTTCCTCACTGACCTGTTCAATTCATGCCTCAGACTGGCCTATTTTCCGGTGAAATGGAAAACGGCTACCGTCATTGTGATACCTAAGCCGGGAAAGAATTCTTCTCGCGTGGAAAACCTCAGGCCCATCAGCCTCTTGTCCGCGACGTCCAAGGTTTTTGAGCGTCTGATCCAGCGTAGGATCCGCGACCATCTAGAAAGACTAGACGTACTGATCCCCGAACAGTTCGGCTTTCGTGAGCTGCACTCCTCGACTCATCAGCTGATGAGACTCGTGGAATGCATAACCGAGGCTGGCTGCCAGGGCAAACAGACGGCTGCGATCTTCCTAGACGTAGAGAAAGCCTTTGACCGCGTGTGACACGAGGGTGTCCTTTACAAACTAACGGAAGTCCTTCTCCCAGACTGCTACGTTCACTTGATCGGCAGCTTTCTGCGAGACCGTAGCTTCCGAGTGAGAGTAGACCACGCTCTCTCTTCGGAGAGGCGTATTACCGCTGGCGTCCCTCAGCGAAGTGTCCTTGGGCCTCTCCTGTTCTTGTTGTTTGTCAACGACTCGCCCCGAGTTCCTGGAGTGAAATTGTCGCTGTTCGCGGACGACACTGCGGCTTTTGCCTCAGAGCCGAACGCGAGTTATGCGGCAGTTAAGCTCCAGCGCCAACTCGACGCGTATGTCGGGTGGACCGATGACTGGAGAGTTGCCGTTAACGCTTCCAAGAGCGCCGCGGTAATATTCTCGCGAAAACGCAAGCGGCCTCGGCCGCTTAAAGTAGGCCCCGTCGAGGTGCCCTGGACCAACAGCGTCAAGTACCTCGGGCTCCACGTGGATTCCCGACTCACCTGGCGAACCCATACAAACTACATCAGACAACGCGCTTCGGCGCAACTCAGTAGACTCTGGCCCGTGCTTTCTAATCCGGCAATGACCCCCCGGCTAGGTAAGCTCATAGTCAACACGTACGTGTTGCCCGTGATTACCTACGCCTGTCCTGTTTGGGGATACCTGGCTCGTGGTCATAGAATTACGCTCCAGCGCGTACTCGACCGGGGACTGAAGCTCGCGTGCAAAGTCCCCCGGAGGTACTCTTCTCGTCTTTTGAGGAGAGGACTCGGTGTCCGCTCTCTTGATGACACCGTGAGACGCCTGGCGCGACGATTCTATGTTCGTTCCGACAGAGTGACCCACAATTCCCTCATTGCCGGACTTGGTAAATACACCCCGCGACCAGGTGAGTCCTGGAAGCGACCTTGTTTGCTAGTCCCGGTGGTATAATCCACCAATCGCAGGTCGCTTCAGACCCCCCCCATAATTAGATAAAAGTATAAAAAGAACTCAAACAGACCCAGTGGCAGGAGTCCTTTCTGAGACTCGGGACACTGCACTACTCGCGACCCGCGCTTCGCGCGGGCCGCGCAACCCCCAGTTGTGTGTACACAGCTCAGCACTGGACAGTAGCTCCCCCCCCCACATACATTATGGTCACCGCAGCGGCGTCAAGGCCCGTTGCTCGGACATGCCTCGATTTTTGTTGGATGCTAGAGAAATAGTCAAGTATTTTCAGTGTTGACAGGCCTTATCAAACCTGCATAACGCCTGGCAGTTTACTGCCTAGGCCTATAGTTTATTGGCTTATAAGTATCACTTGCACTCTGTCCTTACTTACCTTCGGCGGCGGGATATGCGCTTGCGCCTCAAAGAGCCTGGTGGCAGTGCAGCACTACTCCACTTGCCCGCTTTACGTTTCCTGTAAACGAAGGGTTCCCTATACATTTATGTTACACGTAATTTAAAAGAAATAACTGTACATAATAAAATGTATTTATATGTAATTTTTATTTTGGAAGTAACTCTTAAGTATTTCTTGTAGGTTTTATTGTGAACACTTTTTCAGATATTGTATTATCGCCTTACGCACGTTCCACTGATTAAATTGATTGAATTGATTTGATTTCAATATATAGAATAACGGATAATCGAATTTAATATAAAAGAAACGATTTATTTAATATAATTTTACTTATGGATTGTTTTAATGTTTATTTAAATGGTCAGCTGTTTTGTGGGTTATATTAGAAGTACATTATGTTTATATTTACTTTATTTTAATAAATTTATAATTTTAAATAGATCATCTTGTTTTGTTTTTACTTGAATTTGTTCTTCCATTAGTAAATTGTTGTTATTGTGTTTGTATATATTAAGATTTTCAAAATATTCTATATTTGACTTTTTTGTGTTTTTAATTATCTGCACATTTTGAATGTTGGGGAATCGATGTTTATTATTTATTCAATGCGTTGCTAAATTAGGTTTGTATATAATTGGTTTAAAAAAAAACACTGCGGTGTTAAATGAATCTTTCGAGTAGTTTTTTCTTTGTCTGGCCTACGTAAAATTTATTTACAATCTGGAAATTCTATTTTGTATATTCCATTTTTATTGTAAATATTGGATTTAGGTTTAGGTTTTATGGATTAAAAGCAATATTATCTGTGTTATACGATATTTTTGAATTTGTATCTCTGTAAGTGTAAAACCTTTAACAGTTACTCTCCACTTTCAATAGCAATATAGAGGGCAGGTGAGTGTCACCTGATTTGAGGTTGTGAAGGGTAAAACTGACTGTTTGTGTGTGAGTAACGTATTTATTTACGTGTGTGAGTGAGAGCACACTATCATTCATATACTACTTAGTTAAATTTACTAGTAACTTTTATAAAAAAACACAGCGGGTGAATAGGCTACATATTAATATGGACTATAGAATAATGTGTAGGATATTGTGTGTGTGTGTGTGTGTGTGTGTGTGTGTGTGTGTGTGTGTGTGTGTGTGTGTGTGTGTGTGTGTGTGTGTGTGTGTGTGTGTGTGTGTGTGTGTGTGTGTGTGCATAATACCGAATATTCTTTAATTTATGGTACTAACATGTACGGAATATAGCCTACATAAAATAGTTATTCAACAGTTCCTTTTCTTGACGTACTAATCATTTAGTATTATTATTACAGTTACAGTTATTATTAAAGATGTAATAACTTACACAATACATATTTCGAGATATGGAACAAATCGAGATAACTGAAAACCTGTAACCTATTAATAGGCCTACATGGGGTATATTTTAATGAATGTCCAGAAGGAACATGCCATTTAAACAGTTTGTTCATGTTACAGCGTGACTGTCAAGGTAACTACAAGCAGAAGAATATACACTTGTAGTTCCAGAAATTTAATTCTTCCATTTGCCGTGTGTACTGTGTCCTCCAGAATAGGGAATAGGCGGAATTGAACAAATAAATTAAACGAACCCCTTTGGCAGCTCATTTCTAATATAATAAATTACGCAATTCATATTACAATAAAATAGGCCTGCTAGTTGATTAGTACGGAACGCTGTTAACTGGTAATTGTATTATAGAAACAAAAAAGAAAGCCAGCGACTTGTATAAAATATCAGTGACTGTGGTATAGTAGTAACAGTACAGGAACTACTCTTATGGCACAAGAATCTTAAAGTAAGTATTTATACTTTCAAGTTATCTGTTTTTCTAGCCATCAAATTCTAGGAATAATGATGACCGACTATCATTTCTTTCAGATATGTCACCTTGCTCCGTTACCAAGCAACTTAGACTCATGAAAAAATGTATGTTTATTTTGAGATAAACATTTTCATACAATATAGAAAGTAGAAACTTCTCATGTTTACCACCACTTTCTTTGATCTTCTATATGTTACCCCAAATTCCCGATGGAACTGGACCTTGAACAAATGCAAAAATGTCAGTTTTGTTTGACGTATATTACAATTTTCTCTGTTGCCAGTAATGGTGATAAAAAAAAAATCTATAGGCGAGCAACACTTAATTTTAGCGCATATAATTTTGAAAAACCAAACGTAAAGCATATAGTAACCTCATTAGTGGTTTATAATTCAAAGATATTACAAAACCGTTATTGGATTCTCTTCCATTATATTGCTACAAAATTATGTACCGCTCTTGAAATTTTAAGAGCGTCATTCTACCCGTTTCTCGACTAGTCCAGCGTGATCTATATAAGCAACAGGGGCCGGCTTAGTCAGTCAGTTACACCGGGGGGTATTGTAGAGTGCGGATAAAGTGTTTGTTGAGGATTAGCAGAAAGTGATTATTATGTTATAATTAGTACAAACCTCTAATAGTTGACAATTATTATCGCGTGTGGACAATTGCCACTAGAATTTAATTTATATGTATGTATTTATTGTATGAGAGTACCTTGTTGTTTTCAAATTGTTATTTGTAATTAATTACGCTGGTAATTAGTGGCTTCATTGGTGTCTGTATTTTGTTTACACTGTACAACACGACGATCCGTGAGACCGTCGTAACAGTGGGTCAGAAGTACGATAGAACCTTTAACAGTGGAAACAGAGGACACTTCGTAGAAGACTAGTGTACATGCTAATTTATTTGATAAAATGAATAGCAGTCGGATGATGGAAAATTTCCAGCCGCTGCTGTTGCAGACAGAGGAGCGAAGACGACAAGAGGCAGAAAGGACTGTTGCTCGAGTTGGAAGAACGACAAGACGAGAAACGTAAAACGGAAGCGGATAAAACGAAAACTCTTGTGAAGCTATGCAAGAACAGATGCAAGGACATACCTCTGCAGAGCTGTGCCTATTACGAGATTAACATTCAAATTGCTATAATATCCGTCTAGAAGAATTCATGTCAAATAAAATATCTAAAGTAGAGGAAACTGTAGCAATTGTGAAAGATTCAGTTTCAAATATAAAAGAGATAAATGCAAACAAAAAAGAGCAAATTATAAATGAAGTCGAGTAGTTAATTAAAATACAGCCATGCGTTTCAAAACACATTGCTAAACAAACTGCACCAATGGTAAGGACAGTAAAAGGAAAAGAAATGAAGACAACAGAGATAGAAACATTGCCTGTAGTTGGGCCAGTTCATTCAAGGCCCCAACATTTGATGGAATGGAAGCACTCACTGGACGACGAATCTTCGGCAATTTTAAGTTGCTGCTCGGTTAAGTAAATAGACAGATGAAGAGAAAGGTCTTTAACTCATTCTTTCTTTAAAAGGAACTGCCGCAGAATATTACAAAAGGGCCATCTGATAGCCAGAACATTTATGTCGAATTAACAAAAGCTCTGTTGAAGTATGGTACGGTAACCGACATCTATGCGAAGTGTGCCGTGTTCAACTTAAAGCAAGAGGACAGCGCTCAAGGGAGAGTCTCGAGGAGTTTGAAGCAATTATCAATCGAATGACGAGGTTATCCCGAAGCATCGGAGGACTTCCGGACTTTATGTTTATTATGTTAAACATTATGTTTAGCGACGGAATGAGAGATAGTAAATTGCAACAAGTGTTAAAAATGGAGCGGCACCAGAATAGCTCAGTCGCTCTCGTTTTGAAGCTGTCCTAAATTCATAAAGTATGTTATCAAGATTGCAGTCAAACGGCACCAATATCACAGTACCGTCATAGCGGACAGAATACAGAAATGGCTGAAGATAAATGGTTTAAGAAGTCAATAGCGCCACAACGATTTTTTGAACTAAGGAGAAAGGACGAAAGACTTAAGCAGATAGTTGGAAGACAAAAAATCGGTGAGAAAAGCGTCAATGTATTAATTAGAGATAAAAAGATAAGGAACTTCACAGTCTCTACTCTTTATAAAAGCACAGGTGAAAGACAAATCTGCAGCATTTACAGTTGACACGGGCAATACAGTATCCACTGTGTGCCCTGACTTAGTCAGAAACCGCCAGCCTCAGTTTAGCTGTTGTATAATACAGACTGTGACTGGAAGTCGCGTCAAAGTGTTAGTAAAGGTAGCTTTGGATCTCGTAGAGTTTAGCCACCAAATACTCGTTACAGGCATTGTCGATGAAGTGACTGAAACGAGGCACTGTCGAGACACGGTTGAAATGACTGGGTCCGCCAACCATTCAATCAAGCACGTGAAGAAGAAGTCAACAAGTGTGAAGAAGAAGAACGTTTACTATTGCATGCGAAAATGGAAGAAGAACTAGTAGAGGAAGTATCAGTATTTCTAACGACAACAGGAGTGAATTGGAAACCAAATATGGCCGTCGAGGAAAGACTCTTGCTTGTTCCTGAGTTAATGGAAGCTCCCAGGAGAGAAGTTGCTGAAGATGAAGTTACGAGAATAGTTGTTGACGAGAACCAAACAGACTTGGACCAGCTAATAAATTATAGGTCATCAGTACACTACACAACATGATTCCAGCAAAACTAGTGGTTGATCGGGAGATTCGTCTTCCTGGGAACTTGATGTTCGGATCACCCCAGACTCAATTCTAAGAGCCGAAGAATTATTCATAACCACCTGCGTAGATCACCTAGATTGGGTGGCCAAGTGCATTACTTGAGAGACAGTTTGCCGGTTCTCCGAATAGGATTAAGTAGGAGGCAGTGCTACGAAAATTACGTTACCGCTTTCGAAGATTTGAGAGTGTCATTCTCCACGTTTCTCGACTTGCCCAGATTGTGTCGAGGGCACTCATGTAGGCTTCAGACTGTTCGAGCTCTTGTAACTACGCAAATTATGTTTGCATGCCGCCAGGGATATGGAAAATTATTCTGGAACCTCTGCGGGATCTATATAAGCAATAGCGGCTGGCGTAGAAGTCAGTTACACCTGGCATTATTGTAGTGTGTGGATCAAGTGAGTTCCGCTGATTAGTGGAAAGTGAAGATTTATTATTGTCTTATAATTAGTGCACAATTTTAATAGTTACAATTATTATTGCGTGTGGATAAATTTAAATTGTATGAGGGTACCTTGTTGATTTGAAATTGTTATTTGTGACTAATTAAAGTTAGTAATTAGTGATTTTGTTGTTGTCTGTATTCTGTTTCTACTGTAAAACACGATGATCCGTGAGACAGTCGTAACAATATTTTTTGTTGACGAGCATAAACTAAAATATATGCAAGACAGAAGAATTGCTTGTACTTATTACAGGTCATTTACGTTTAAATAATATTAGAAGCGGCAGTAAAAATGTGGTATACACAAAAAGCTTACTTACCGATTGCCTGGACGTCTTACTGGCAATAACGGAAATTTGTAACATACACATCTCTTAAGAGCATACATATCATTAACATTTATGGACTAAAGTTATGCTAATTGTACTGTAATTGTAACTTATACTGTCTTGAAATAATAACAAAATGTTTGGTATCCACCTGTATACCGTTTAACTTGTATAACAACTATTGCGTATTGATGAGTTATAGTCTATATAGGAAATTATATTTTCTGTAGATTATTCGTAGCGTTTATTAAAGAAAATAAGTGGGATTACGTTATAGTAACAAATATATTTTAATGTGACTGTATAAGTTATACTGTTTGCGAATTTGCGAAGTATTCATCAAATATCCAAAGAATATAATGTTTATAGTTAACATCTGTCAGAAATCATACCAACTGTACAGGGGTCTCGATTTGAAAGAATTGTCTGTACTTAATTTAATTCTGATTGGGACAGAAATTTTTCGCTAGTTATATTTAAAACTAATGGCTGCATTTTTTATCAGCTAAGAAGTGCAGGGTAGGCTGTCTTCCAGCGCTACATTTCCCCCCACACCATCACCCCAGCTTGTTATCCCAGGGAGACCTACTCGTTTCCAAAGGCCAATCCTTTTTCCTGATGAATATTTATCCGTTACCCATCCAGTGTAAGCATGAGAACTCTCCTTTGCAATTCGTGAACATGAATAGCAGAGCCTTATTTGTTGAAGTCAAATGTCCATTGACATAAAATTTATCGTCATGACAATTAGCAATCACATTACTGCAGTTCATATTTTTCTTTTTTGAAGTCTTCTATCAACTTCCCTCTTTCTAGTCTGGACCCCAAATGAACGAATATAGGCTTAGGTCGTATAGTCTTTTTTGTGGTTACTCGATGAGCAATAACTATATCACCTGCATCATCTGGCTCAGTGTGAACTCCGATGCATTACGCAACATTATCCACTAGAGTGCTTACCTGTTCGTCCTTCGTTTCAGGTATCCCAGAGATTTCTGAATTGGCTGATCTAGTGTACTGTTGAAGATCGTTTACTTCTCACAAATACATGAATTCCGACCACAATGTCTGTTTTATTCTTCTACATTATCGATTTTCTTTTCCTATTTTTCTGTTAATTCTTTTGGTTTGCTCTAATTCCTTGAAAACTATCCATTTTGCCTGACAAAAATCCAGCAAACTTTGAAAACCTCGAATTCCATATCTAAAAGGGCAAATATTTCTTTTTTTAATTCCTAAAGCATTTTTACAAATTAATGTTTCTTCCGTAATATTTTACGTAGATACCGATAGCAAGGTGTTTTTGTATGAAGAACACCGCCAAGCAAATTCCAGCTGCTTTTACAGGAACCACAGTTTTAAGGCTACAACAATCCATTGGATAATAATTTTCAAAAAACCCATTGCATTTAAAAGTAATCTTAATATCATCTATTGATTTGTTGGAATCACCGCACTTAACGTCACTTATACTGCCGAATTAATATAATTATTTATACAGTATCAAACTGCACTAACAGTATGTTGTGCCGTACTGGGTTCGGCAGCGTATTATAAGAATTTTAAAAACGAGCGCCGCTGACGTCACGCACGGCCACACGGCTACGGTAGATTGTTGTTGGCACACAAATGTTGTGCAGCTACGCAATACAGCTGGCAGCGCCAATGTTTCTGTACATTCCTGCATCCTGAGTTTACTTGGCTAGGCCGACACATTGAATCGGCCTCATTTCTGTTCTGTCCTCCAACCTGATCATCTGGTCTCGGCTGGCGGCAACCTTCTGTTCGGGACTTCGTCAACTATCACTATGGTTGGCTAGATAAAGTGTAGCTCCAGGTGCTCGAACAAGGGCGAGATGGGTGTCGGGTGGACGTACATCTGTCCACCCTAATGGCAGAGACGATCTTATAGCCACGATGCCGTCAGTCGAGGACAACTTAGGACTCTTCCAACGCTAAGCTGCACCCGGAACTTGTGAGACGACTGTGACATCACTGATCCGCGCCTATACGGACTAAGTACACCGGACAATCCAGGTGGGAAAATTCTGATTATCTATTTCTCTCTCTCTCTACAACATGGTGAATGCACAGAAGCCGCCAGAAGCTCACTCGTGAAGTTCTGAACATTATACTCTAGCACAAACTGTCATGTTCAATTATGTTATTGCATGTGTGAACATTACCGCAGTACACCTAATGAAGTATCTTATAACTGTATAATGTGTAAGAAATTACACACATACACACGCATCCGCAGTTTGCTGTAAGATCTAACTTTTCATCTAATTAAGACCATTAGGGAGTTAATTATCTTGTGCTATCATGTCATCTGGTCATGGCTGAGTTTTAATAACGTAACGGGGGCTGTCTGATGCTTTAGATGAGAAACTATTTTCTTTCACACACATACTTAGCGCTTAATGATTAAAGTAAGGGTCGTTTAGCTGGTTGAGTTTCGGGGCGGTCACTTACATTCTCTGGTGTGAACTACCAAGGCAAATCTATGCTTACGAGCTGAGATATTCAGTTTACGCTGTCATTTATATTTGTACATATCTATACATATTAGGGTGCATTCATTTACTGTAGTTGGAATGGGTTTATGAGGAGGTTAGTGTTGAAATGAGGGATGTTTTGTTATTCATGTCGTATATGTGTTTGTGTGAGTAATTTTACTATATTTTGCTGGGGGAATATGTAACGGATTTAAAAAGGAGAAAAACCATAAATGTGCTTACTGAGACAACAGGCTAGCCTATTTTATACTATACAACACTTATGGATCAGTATTGCTTTTATGAATGAGATTATTACTAACTTTGACTCATACATAATCAGGCAGAAATTTTGCAATTAGGTTAATCAAATTCACTTACTTTGTGACATCATGAATTAATTGATATACATATATATATAATTCTGCCTTTAATGGTGTGCTCACACAATCAAGAACTTGTCATTTATGTAACATCTTGCAGGTTGAATAAAGCACACGCTTGTTGGTTAAAAGAGTTTTTCATTTGCAAGTCCTGTCATTCACCTGGGGGGACATGTCTGTAATTGTATTTGGGCCTTGCACACTTTTGCTTCCTCTAGGTTTTTTTCACCTAGTTCTAAATATTATGTCTCTCCCCTTTTACAAAAAAAAAATAAAATAAATAAAATTAAATAAAACAAAAATTCAAAAAAAAAATTACAAAAACTTAGAAAAATAAAAGGGGGGTTTCAATGTAAATCACGTAATCACAAGAACAACGCGCGACCTTGAACATCTGCTTGGACAACCGTTCGCTTCGGCGGATAAGAGCAGACTGAAGACAGTGTATAAAACACTATTAATACCTTCGTGTATACACTCTACCTGGGACGTACTTGGAAGGAGGGGAAGTCAATATAAGAAAGAAACAGAAGAAAGGGAGGATATACTACACATATATAAAACAACAAAACAAGTAACATGAATGTATAAACATACACACTTATAAAATTGATAAATGTCCTAGTCAAACCCTCTCACCAGTATTTTCAAATGTTCATTGCCCTACTTTATAGATTTTCTAAGTCCCCTTTTTTCGCCCTAAGGACACCTTCTGCGTAATGTGCTACGCGGCTCCAGACGTCGTCTACTCTTGGCGTAGCTCCGACGATGTTATCTGGAGCTATCATTCCTATAACCACAACCAGAGACGTTCTAGTCGTCGGCAACCTATCACAGTTGAAGAAGATACGCTCTGCGTTATCGTCTGTACCCGTGCACTACAAGCATTCGGCAGACAAGGTTTTACACTAGTGGTAGGATGGATTACAATCATTACCGTTCACAAACTGCGTCAAATAGCAACCGATCTCCCCATGTTTTCTCTCAATCCACGGCCTCACGTGTTTAATCAGCACCGCGGTACAGCGCTTTCTTGTCTCCTCGTCAAAAGCTGTTTCCCATCTCTCAAAGAGTGGAGAGAATCTCTTGATGTTTTGTATCTCCGAGCCGACCTAGGCTTTCCTAAGGTGTACTGCTCTCCGTTTCATGGCAAGAATATTGTTAGGAATAATCCCAGCGATCACCATAAAGGTTGTTTCACAGAGGCTGAAGGTAAACAGAGGCTACCTTCAGTGCTCCCGTCGTCAGCACAGGTTTTGTCTCGACGATTACTTCCCTCATCCGCAGAGGCGAGGTGGTTGGCACCATCTCCTTGATCAGGATCACGACTAGAGCCTTGTTTCAAGCCTACGACGTTCTACCCGCCGCCCCTTAGGATTTGCGACGTGTACAGTAGGGCGCGATCATTGCCCAGCGTCCGCAAGAGATACTCAGATACACGGAATGACTATGCGAGGGTCACATCATGTGCAAGGTAACAACACATCATGTCGCACCAACGAGACTGTGTCGATGTTAAATTATGTGTGGTGTTTTTGTGCTTCTTTGTGTGTTTTATCTAGTAGACGACCCCTTTTGGGTGAATTTGATGTTTTTATAGTATTTAAACCTGATGATGAGGATTTATCCTCGAAACGCGTCGTTTTAAGGAAAAAAACAAATAAGTCACAAGACGGAAGTTTATACAGGTAATTGCCTAATATTAATTCTAAATATAAAAAATACGTTCGCCACTCTGAAGTATAATTTACCGAAGGGGTTTCTCTGCGCAATTAATTAAAATTCGTATGAGCTTATATTACAAGACAGCGACAGCGGTTGTCGTGGACTTGAATGGTAAATTATAAGAAGATATTCCTGCAAATAAATGTGTGAGACAAGGGTGTCCTATTTCACCGACAATTTTTAATATCTACCTGTATGACATATTTTGTCAATGGACAGCTAAAGTTGACTCGAGAATATCATTTCAGCGAAATATTTACGTGAATTCAATTCTTTATGCACATGACAAGGTAATGATACAGAAAACAGAAGACCAGTTACAAAGGGCGAGATTTACGTTCAATAGACTATGGGCTACAAATCTCTGCTACACAATCTAAAACTATAGTATTTAAGGGCAGGTATCCTATAAAACCTGAAATAGTCGTGAGTAATCATTATTTGGATCAGGTTAGTCATTTTAGTTACCTGGGTTGTGATATCTCCTATGAAACCGATATTGATTGGGATAGTAAACTAACGAAATTTAGACACATCTGTGGAACGATTCATAGGTACATGAAAAATAAAACACGGAAGGATACCGAATAAAATTTTACAAACCTGTGGTTGTCCCTACATTCCTGTATGCTACTGAGACATGGACTCTTGGTAAAAGGGACGTACAGAGGATTCAGGCAGCTGAAATGAAATTCCTAAAGGGGATGCGAGGTTGTTCTCTCCTGGATCGGAAAAGGAACGAGTATATTTGATAATTAAACATTGTATCGTTACGCCAAAAAATTGAAGACCACAGAAGGAGAAAGTTTGAACACTTGAACCGTATGTTTGATATCCATCTACCAGTGGCTTCCTTGGGTTATCACCGTACTGGGAAAAGAGATGTCGATAGACCGAGGAGAAGATGGGTTCCGGAACAGGTCTAGGGCCTAATGCTTGGAGTGGCGATGATGATGATGATGATGATGATGAAAAATACAACAAATAAATTAAGGAAAACTCATCGGTATTCCATTTCTAAGATAATAAAGTAAATAAGACCGTGTAATGAAATATTTGATTAATATGGAAAGTACTTAACTGGTAAACCTGTTATGTACTAAAAGAAAAATAGAAAGCAAGTTAGTTGTATATAAATACCAATTAATGTGTTATATTAGTCAGAGTATAATAGATGTTCGTACGGAAAGAGGATTATAAATTAAGTGGCTTATACGAATCCGAGAAATAATCACTGACTATCGTGTCTTTCAGATATGTCACCCTGCTCTGTCACCGCTCAACATAGACTACGTAATTTCCTAAAAAACATATTAACTTAAATAACTTTCACGAAGAAATTAATGTTTGTTTGGAGAAGAAAGTTTTCGTATATAATAGGAAGTAAAGACTTTTTATATTTTCTACCACTTTCTTTGATGTTCTACATTTTACCCAACTTCCCGATAGAAATAGGCTCTGCATAAACGACTGTTGTTTCTGGTACATACTATAATTTTTTCATTTCTCAGTAATCGTGATAGCATGTGAAAAATATCTATAGACAAGTAACTCTTAATTTTAGCACATATAAATAAAAAACATATTGATACAGCAATATTTAAATATAATTCAAAGACCTTACAAAAAAGATACTGGATTCTCTTTCAGTATATATTTTGTTACAATTTATAAATAAATAAATATATATATATTGTAACATAACAAGATTATGCCCTAGAGTAAATATAATGTAATCATCAAAATTCGATGTGAATTATGCCAAAACGCAATCTTTCTTATAAATGAAATACAAAGAAGTATAAAATCAATTTAACAAATAAAGAAATGAACATAAAATATAACTATTTAAAGATAATTAATAATGTCAAGGAGTAAAAGATAATAAAAAACAAAAGGGAATTATCATAATAAACAAGTACAATGGAAATTGGAAATGAAAACTTATTCATTAAATAGTTTAATGACAATGACATGACGATGACTATTACACCTAGGAGGGAAGATCGAATGATAATAAATATGTAAATAGTTGTAATAAATAAAAGTATAGTGTATAAATGTTAACAAATTAGGAAATAAGTAAAAAAAAAAATTTTTATTACATAAGCCTATTAAACTATAGGGAGGTCTGCGAAACTCAAGCAGTTATTTTGTGTAATCGCAATACGAACTGAAAGTGATTTAAATATTACAATTAAAATAATATTAAACAGTAATCACAAACGTTAGGTAGTTTAATAACGTAAGAAAGTGAAAATAACGGTGATTGACGTTAATAAAAAGTGTATAGTGAAAGTTAATAGGAAATAGATCTGGTTATAAATAAGTAGTGAATAAAACATGTAATTTATGTAAAACAACTATATAGATAATATAGTAAGATCAAACAAAGTGTACAATAATTAAAAATAGTGGAATAGTGCACTAGAAACTAATTATATACATCAAGGACTAATAAAAAACAAGATTCATCTGAATCATGTTAATTAAAAAATATGAAAACAAACCTGTGACCAATAAACATGTCATAGTCAAGAGCATTACTAATTGCATCGGGAGTTTTTTAAAAGAAATGGTGTTGTTGAAATATATTTGAAATAGATCAGAACACATTGCTGGAGATTTTCTACAAAAAAAATTAATACTACACAATGAATTAATGAAGGAAGACTTAAAAAATAATGAGAAGCATAATGGTTTAATATAATACACGGAAAACTGAAGGCCAGAAGATAAATATCAAGAAATAATATGTAGACTAAACTACAAATTTGGTGAGATTGTTCCATCATGTTAAAATATACCTTTGATCAAACTTTATTCAATTCCAAGCACAAGAACAGTGAAATGAAATAACAAACACACTATAAAACTTATGATTATTAATTTTATTTGTTCATTGTAAATTTTTAGTTATTAGTTGTTCCTATTAAGGTTGTTTCTTTTGTATGATCCAAAGAACCCCAAACTCAACACACATATACAACATCACTTTCCCTAAAACAGATTTATAATTATTATATTTTATTTCATATCTACGACTTTAACTGTACATAGAATTTAATTAATTTTCTATTAACCCTGAGAAAGAGTTTTCATGTTATCGAACCTAATGGAAGAGAAGGGCATTGTATGTTAGTGAATCTCAACATATGTTAAGGAGAAAAGAATATTAAAATTGATTGAAATTAAAACAAGACTGAATAAAAGAGTTCAAAATTTTAAATTCACATAGTTAGAAAATAACTGATCTAACATAATTGGCGCTTACAACGTGAGACCTAAGTAATTTTTATTAGTGATATTGCACGTAACAATATAAGAGAAAAAGTATTTTCAATAAAAAATTGTTTTTACTCATTACTGGTTGTTTACGTTTACAGAATGGTATAAGTGGCAGTAAAAATGAGATAAACACAACAAAACTCACTTACCTATAGCCTGAACGTTTTCTTGGAAGTAGGTCTATATAGTCGTCATTATCACGTCTGTAAAGTAAGAGCATATATATTAATGACATTTATGGACTAGAGTTTGCTAATGTGTTGTAACTGACACTCATGCTTCCTCAAAATTATAACAAAATTTTCGGTCTCCACCTGTATACTCTTTACCTTGTATAATAACTACTGCATGTAGATTAATGATTTTAAAAAGAAATGATATTTTATGTACATGATTGGTAGTGTATATTAAAAAAAAATGAATAAATGTATTATGTTATAGTAATATATGTAGATAATTACGAATGCATATACTGTTTGCAATGCATGCGCGGTTACTCGTCATGTACCCAAAGAACATGCTTCCTCCCTGGCACGTTGCAGTTCTCGGAATAGTTTAAGTCATCTCCTCCGCAAAGTTTGTATCTCCTGCGTCCATCGGCAATCAGGACCCCTCCCGTGTTTTGTGTACTGTATCCGTTAAAATTAGAAACATAAAAAATACGTTCGCCACTCTGAAGTATAATTGACCGAAGGGGTTTCTCTTCGCAATTAATTAAAATTCGTATGAGCTTATATTACAAGACAGCGACAGCGGTTGTCGTGGACTTGAATGGTAAATTATAAGAAGATATTCCTGCAAATAAATGTGTGAGACAAGGGTGTCCTATTTCACCGACAATTTTTAATATCTACCTGTATGACATATTTTGTCAATGGACAGCTAAAGTTGACTCGAGGATATCATTTCAGCGAAATATTTACGTGAATTCAATTCTTTATGCACATGACAAGGTAATGATACAGAAAACAGAAGACCAGTTACAAAGGGCGAGATTTACGTTCAATAGACTATGGGCTACAAATCTCTGCTACACAATCTAAAACTATAGTATTTAAGGGCAGGTATCCTATAAAACCTGAAATAGTCGTGAGTAATCATTATTTGGATCAGGTTAGTCATTTTAGTTACCTGGGTTGTGATATCTCCTATGAAACCGATATTGATTGGGATAGTAAACTAACGAAATTTAGACACATCTGTGGAACGATTCATAGGTACATGAAAAATAAAACACGGAAGGATACCGAATAAAATTTTACAAACCTGTGGTTGTCCCTACATTCCTGTATGCTACTGAGACATGGACTCTTGGTAAAAGGGACGTACAGAGGATTCAGGCAGCTGAAATGAAATTCCTAAAGGGGATGCAAGGTTGTTCTCTCCTGGATCGGAAAAGGAACGAGTATATTTGATAATTAAACATTGTATCGTTGGGCCAAAAAATTGAAGACCACAGAAGGAGATAGTTTGAACACTTGAACCGTATGTTTGATATCCATCTACCAGTGGCTTCCTTGGGTTATCACCGTACTGGGAAAAGAGATGTCGATAGACCGAGGAGAAGATGGGTTCCGGAACAGGTCTAGGGCCTAATGCTTGGAGTGGCGATGATGATGATGATGATGATGATGAAAAATACAACAAATAAATTAAGGAAAACTCATCGGTATTCCATTTCTAAGATAATAAAGTAAATAAGACCGTGTAATGAAATATTTGATTAATATGGAAAGTACTTAACTGGTAAACCTGTTATGTACTAAAAGAAAAATAGAAAGCAAGTTAGTTGTATATAAATACCAATTAATGTGTTATATTAGTCAGAGTATAATAGATGTTCGTACGGAAAGAGGATTATAAAATAAGTGGCTTATACGAATCCGAGAAATAATCACTGACTATCGTGTCTTTCAGATATGTCACCCTGCTCTGTCACCGCTCAACATAGACTACGTAATTACCTAAAAAACATATTAACTTAAATAACTTTCACGAAGAAATTAATGTTTGTTTGGAGAAGAAAGTTTTCGTATATAATAGGAAGTAAAGACTTTTTATATTTTCTACCACTTTCTTTGATGTTCTACATTTTACCCAACTTCCCGATAGAAATAGGCTCTGCATAAACGACTGTTGTTTCTGGTACATACTATAATTTTTTCATTTCTCAGTAATCGTGATAGCATGTGAAAAATATCTATAGACAAGTAACTCTTAATTTTAGCACATATAAATAAAAAACATATTGATACAGCAATATTTAAATATAATTCAAAGACCTTACAAAAAAGATACTGGATTCTCTTTCAGTATATATTTTGTTACAATTTATAAATAAATAAATATATATATATTGTAACATAACAAGATTATGCCCTAGAGTAAATATAATGTAATCATCAAAATTCGATGTGAATTATGCCAAAACGCAATCTTTCTTATAAATGAAATACAAAGAAGTATAAAATCAATTTAACAAATAAAGAAATGAACATAAAATATAACTATTTAAAGATAATTAATAATGTCAAGGAGTAAAAGATAATAAAAAACAAAAGGGAATTATCATAATAAACAAGTACAATGGAAATTGGAAATGAAAACTTATTCATTAAATAGTTTAATGACAATGACATGACGATGACTATTACACCTAGGAGGGAAGATCGAATGATAATAAATATGTAAATAGTTGTAATAGATAAAAGTATAGTGTATAAATGTTAACAAATTAGGAAATAAGTAAAAAAAAAATTTTATTACATAAGCCTATTAAACTATAGGGAGGTCTGCGAACCTCAAGCAGTTATTTTGTGTAATCGCAATACGAACTGAAAGTGATTTAAATATTACAATTAAAATAATATTAAACAGTAATCACAAACGTTAGGTAGTTTAATAACGTAAGAAAGTGAAAATAACGGTGATTGACGTTAATAAAAAGTGTATAGTGAAAGTTAATAGGAAATAGATCTGGTTATAAATAAGTAGTGAATAAAACATGTAATTTATGTAAAACAACTATATAGATAATATAGTAAGATCAAACAAAGTGTACAATAATTAAAAATAGTGGAATAGTGCACTAGAAACTAATTATATACATCAAGGACTAATAAAAAACAAGATTCATCTGAATCATGTTAATTAAAAAATATGAAAACAAACCTGTGACCAATAAACATGTCATAGTCAAGAGCATTACTAATTGCATCGGGAGTTTTTTAAAAGAAATGGTGTTGTTGAAATATATTTGAAATAGATCAGAACACATTGCTGGAGATTTTCTACAAAAAAAATTATTACTACACAATGAATTAATGAAGGAAGACTTAAAAAATAATGAGAAGCATAATGGTTTAATATAATACACGGAAAACTGAAGGCCAGAAGATAAATATCAAGAAATAATATGTAGACTAAACTACAAATTTGGTGAGATTGTTCCATCATGTTAAAATATACCTTTGATCAAACTTTATTCAATTCCAAGCACAAGAACAGTGAAATGAAATAACAAACACACTATAAAACTTATGATTATTAATTTTATTTGTTCATTGTAAATTTTTAGTTATTAGTTGTTCCTATTAAGGTTGTTTCTTTTGTATGATCCAAAGAACCCCAAACTCAACACACATATACAACATCACTTTCCCTAAAACAGATTTATAATTATTATATTTTATTTCATATCTACGACTTTAACTGTACATAGAATTTAATTAATTTTCTATTAACCCTGAGAAAGAGTTTTCATGTTATCGAACCTAATGGAAGAGAAGGGCATTGTATGTTAGTGAATCTCAATATATGTTAAGGAGAAAAGAATATTAAAATTGATTGAAATTAAAACAAGACAGAATAAAAGAGTTCAAAATTTTAAATTCACATAGTTAGAAAATAACTGATCTAACATAATTGGCGCTTACAACGTGAGACCTAAGTAATTTTTATTAGTGATATTGCACGTAACAATATAAGAGAAAAAGTATTTTCAATAAAAAAATGTTTTTACTCATTACTGTTTGTTTATGTTTACAGAATGGTAGAAGTGGCAGTAAAAATGAGATAAACACAACAAAACTCACTTACCTATAGCCTGAACGTTTTCTTGGAAGTACGTCATTATCACGTCTGTAAAGTAAGAGCATATATATTAATGACATTTATGGACTAGAGTTTGCTAATGTGTTGTAACTGTCACTCATGCTTCCTCAAAATTATAACAAAATTTTCGGTCTCCACCTGTATACTGTTCACCTTGTATAATAACTACTGCATGTTGATTAATGATTTTAAAAAGAAATGATATTTTCTGTACATGATTGGTAGTGTATATTAAAAAAAAATGAATAAATGTATTATGTTATAGTAATATATGTAGATTAATGCGAATGCATATACTGTTTGTAATGCATGCGCGGTTACACATCATGTATCCAAAAAACATACGCCTTTAGCTAATAGCTGTCAGCTATTATATTTGACTGTACTGGGGTCTCGATTTGGAACAATTTTGCGTACTTCATTTAACTTTGATTCGGTACGAAAATATTGCGTTCGTTATACCATATATAACCATATTTATACCTTTTGTTACCATCTAAGCAGTGTAGGTTGCCTTTGTGAGTCATTCGAATAGTGTGGCCAGCACTATGCTTCCACCGCACACCATAACCCGAGCACCCCAGACTGTTATCCCAGGTAGGCCTACTCGTTTCCAAAGGCTCAGGCGTTCTAAGGACTGAAAAACGCACCTTAATTTCATGGTGTGGCCCGAGATGGAAGTCGGGACCATTAGATTATCAGCCAGACGCCATTCCCTCTGGTCTACTAAGCTCAGATTATAGCATATTTCGATCATGACTTATACCAGTTTTATGCCTCTAACAACACAGGATAATTAAAATAAAAACTTAAATTTGATTGAAATTAAAAATTAATAATTTTATCTCAAAAACTGAATTTTATTAACGAAGGATTGAATTAATGGAAAACAAATAGGGAATGACCGTTGCAGCATTCGCTTAGAATGGGAGGATACAACCATTTACCCACAAGATACCATTTTCGGTACCATTTTAGGTGTAATCCTTGTAGAAGAAGAAGAAGAAGAAAAAAATGATGATGATGATGATGATGATGACGATGGTGATGATGGATGAGATCTGCTAGCAACCTTTTAAGTTTCTCTTAACGTATCTGCGCCCACGCTAAATTTAGAAAATTTAAAGCAGGCAGCTTTGAGACATAATTTGTAGTAAGTTTATTATTGACACTGCTGAATTTTTAATCTATTTGTAAGAACAGAGACCCAGTGTATCCTAAATACCAAAGTTATCTTAAAAACAGTTTGTCCAAGGCAACAATCATATTAAAAAGTTCTAGAAGTAAGGTGACTTTGAGGTATATAACACAGTGAATGGAATATAAAAATAAATTACTAGTTGTAAATGGTATTAACTGACACAAGACTAAGAAAAAGAGTATCATAATGCAATATAACACACGCACACAAACACAACATAATAAAGTATAATATAACAATGATATGTTTTGTATGTACTGTGTGTGCGCGTGTGTGTGTGCGTGCGCGCAGTTACATGTAAAAAATACGTGAAACAAAATGAAAGAAATAGCTTATCTTTCTACTTGATCTTCGTTGTTCCCTCTTGATCTGAAAATACATAAGACAATAGTCGAATTTAAGAGCGGCAAACGTTATCACTAAAACTATTTTAACAATACATGTAAATTAGAACAATTTCATTGTTGAAAAATTGAATTTTACATATGAAGCAACTTGCAATAATAGAATATTTTCAGTTATGTATTTTTTCTCTATTATAGTTTATGATATATTTGTTGTACTTTATTATCTGAAACGTTGATGTCAAACTTTTCAGAAAGTAATGTAAAACATTCAATTAAATTATAATTAGATTATATAGAACACACACACACACACACACACACACACAACCACATATCTGAATTTCACAAAATAAAATTAGTAAATGATTATGAGAATATCGGATGACAAGGTCTACTTGTAGACATTAAACTATATCGTGTTTATATAAAATAGTTCTCTAGAACGCCATATTTGAAATTAAAATAATTCCTAAATTTGGGTATCACGTAGAATAATCAGATTTATTTAAATATACAAAGCATGTATATGTCTTAAAATTAGATAAACTTCTGATACCAATGGGGCAACAAGTGTTGAGATTTAACTGGGTAGCTCGCTCCTTAATTTTCATATAGTGCAACCAGATTAACTTCAATATTTTTTCACATTTTACTGTGGGTGAATAACTTTTGTTACTCCATATTTTTTTTGATTGATGATACGGGCACCCAATATGGTCCATTTTATCAGTGCTGTGTACATACTCACGATCATATAAATAGTGTTCGGTTCAACGTCCTATTCAAAGTAGTTAGGAATGTTCTTATTATCTTTCCAGCGTAGGCCTAACAAGTTGCGCCTAATGTCAGGGTTACTGAAGTAACCCTATCAGCTTACTGCGTGACCTGAAATACGGAAGTGGATAAAGTAATTTCCAAATCGTGTAATGAGTGCACTTGCACACCTCATTTCGCATACCAATTATGTGTAATCAAGGTGTGACTTTCAGTGGTTGGCAGAAATATCGCTTTACTCTGGCCTTATTGCACACGTTATTGATGACGAGTACAGCGACCGCTCGCGTAGACGACAGTTGGCGTACAGGTAATTGTTCAACTGGCGGCCCATGACCTTATCTTGGTAAACTAATATCGTAATTACTCTATTTACTTATAAAATATCATTTTACATTCATTTGTTTAAAGTGATTACTTTTTTAATTCCTGTATAATGTTCTTTGAAGAAATGAACTGACCTGTTTTGCAAGCTTTTGGCAAATAGCAGAAGTGTTTAAAATTGATTAAATTCATGATTTTGTTCGGAATTTTGGGCAAATATGCAAGAAACTAAGACGAGTTTATCATAAGCTTCAAATAATTTTAAATTCTGTAAAATAGTGATGTGCTATTTAATAATCATCTTGGTACAGTCACATCAGAACAACCGACATTCAGCTAGAATTGTGTGAAACTGATCCGTTCCTTCAGACTAGGCAAAGAAAGGGGTCAGATTTCTTTAGGATGTTTCTTCATGAACTATTCCAAAATCTGCAAAGTATTGGATAGAAAATAACGTCGATGTTTGTTAGAATATGCACCTGTGAACCGAGTTTCCTTATAATGGAGCTAATCAAGGACCACAGCAGAAGTCGCCTCACAGATCCTTCTCTGCTTCACGTCTTGAGATTAGGAACACTACTCAACTCGATCTGAATATTCCTGCTTCACTGGCATCAGCAGATCGACCTCACTTTTCACATACAAGATCACTATCATCATCATCATCTACAAGAGTTAAACCAAGGATGGCTTGTTCCTGTCTCAAACAGTCAAAGAGTCTAGAGCTGGTCACTCCAGCGCTCCCTCAGAAATCTCACACCTCTCCGTTCCTTCGGCTTATAGTTCCATAGTTGTTTGGGGATGCGGTAGTCATCCATTCGGCCAGGATGTTCCCACCAATTCAGCCGATACAGGGAAATTCTGTTGAGTATACTCATAATATTCAGTTCCTGCCGTATATCTGTGTTTCTTCTATGATCATGGCGAGTATACCGTGCCACGTGCCTGAGAAATCTCATTTCAGCCGCTTGGATACGACTGGCCTGCCCTTTCGTTTAAGTCCAGTTTTCAGACCTACAAAGAAGTGTGGAAAGGGCCATCACCTTGTAGAATTTTAGGCGTGTTTCTTTACTTGCTGACTTAAGAGTTTGACTGATGGCCCGCACTTAAGATTGAACTTGTGCAACTTATTCACAACGTCGTTGCTTGTATTATAAGACACATTACAGCCCAGGTATTCAGAGTTACCAGGTATTCAGTGGTCACACTTGTTCCAGGTCAGTACCATCTACAACAATTTTTGCCCGTACGGGATCAGTTCCACGAAAAGCCATCACCTTGGTCTTAAGTGTGGATATTTGTAGTCCAGACTCTTTGGAGATTCGATTTAAGAAATTTATAACCATCTGCTACCTGTTTTCTGAGTCTAACAGCATAGCCTAATCGTCCGCAAACAACAAAGTGTCAATTGTAAAGTGACCAATCATAATATGCTCTGGAAGACACATCTGCCAGTTTTATATGACATCGTCAATATATTGTTACGACGGTCTTTAAGACACCAATTAAGTCCCTAATCACCAGCTTTAGTTTCACAGTTAAACAGTTCGTAATCAACAACACTGTCTCTTACAACAAATCAAATAAAAATTGTTCACAAGCAACAAAATGTCAACTAATATAAAATACAATTGTGTAACAATTATACCACCCGATTATAAAACACAACACTTCACTAATAACCACTTGAACGCACACAGTAATATCGCCCGATAATAACTCGAACCGCACGTAATATATCGCAACTCTAACTGAAAACTAAGGCCGCTGACGCCTTGTAATTATACAACGCTCACAGACCAGAATATTCCAAAAAGGCGCGTTAGCACCAGTGTGTACGACGTAATTAATTGCGGTCTTGACAGTCCGCGCGGCTGGTGGCTTCCAGAAAAGTCTCGCGAATGAATCGAGAATCACGTACGCTACACAGATTCCGCTGGATTCATCTGGAACATTCGATAAACACATAGATTGTTCCGTGATGTCGTAACACTGCCCCTCCTTAAGCCTGTTCGTCCCGAACTGGCAAACCGTCTCTGAAATAATACTCGACCAGGCGATGTAGGTGGAGGTACTTGGAAAAAATAATTCTCCTGTTCTTCGAATTCAGTCTCGTGTGATCCGAACATCAAGTTCCCAGGAATGCGAGTCTTCTGCTCAACCATTAATTTTACTGGAATCACTCCCGTTGCATCATGTCATGATGACCTAAACACCACTGGCTGATTCAAGTCTGTTTTGTTCTCGTCAACAACCTCTCGCGTAACTTCATCTTTAGCAACTTTTCCCCCGGGCGCTTCTAACAGCTCAGAGACAAGCAAGAGTCTTGTCTCGACACCCATAGTTGTCTTTTCAATCACCTCTTATGTCGTTACACTTATTTGTATTTCCTCTGCTAGTTCTTCCTCCATTTCCGCTTGCAATAGGGACGGTTCCTCTTGACCAGACCTATTGACTTTTTCTTCGTCCAATGCCACCCGCTTAATCAAATGGTTGGTAGACCCTGTCATTTTAGCCATGCAAAGCTTTATCTTGTCTTGGCCGACCCTAAGGACATTCTCTCTTAAGTCCACAATGAATCCGTAGGCATTCATAACGTCCGTGCCAAGAATCACTTCATCGACAATGTCTGCAACGAGTATTTGGTGGCTAAACTCGAGAAGACCCAGGCGTACACGTACGTCTAGCTTTCCTAGCACCTTGACGGGGCTTCCAGACACAGCCTGGATTGTACAAGAGCTAATTAGAGGCTGGCGGTTGCTGACTAAGTCAGGGCGCACAATGGAAACTGTTGCGCCCGTGTGAACTGTAAATGATGTTGGTTTACCTTCAGCAAATCCATTAACAATCAAGTTTCCACTGGTCTTATGTAGCGTGGAAACTGTGTGCTGTTCTGGGGCTTTACTTCTCCAATTGGTGCGATCACTCTCTTCTCTCGGTATGTTCTTCTACCAACAGTCTGCTTGTAGATGACCACGTTTTCCACAGTTGTAACATTTTGTTCTTCTGTCTTTTTCCCATCGTTCAAATCGTTGCGACTCTCGTGAACTTCTGAATTGCTTGTCCGACAACATTGTTTTTCTGCACCCATCGTAACGGCATTGTGATACAGGGATCTTCTGCCTACAACGTGATGGCACAAACCCATTAATGTAGCGGGTCGCTAACTTGGCAGCTTCAAACTCTAGGGCGTGAGCAAGAGCTTCTGAGCTATTTCGGTGTTTTGCCATTCGTAAAACTCGCTGAAGTTCACAATCTCCGATGCCATCAATAAATGTCTGCAACGCAAACCTTATTCGAA
Organism: Magicicada septendecula; assembly: GCA_034769895.1. Lineage (NCBI taxonomy): Eukaryota > Metazoa > Arthropoda > Insecta > Hemiptera > Cicadidae > Magicicada > Magicicada septendecula. Next base: position 288,397,534 of record CM068370.1, on the reverse strand, counting down.
AATCTTCTGGTGCTTCAGGATTGGCCAATCTAATTAGTCTGTCGATACTTGCTTCAAACACTTGAAGACTCTCCCCTGAACGTTGTCGTCTTGTTCTCAACTGAGCGTAATACACACCTCGCAAATGTTTATCACCATATCGTAATTCTAGAGCTTTTATCAATTCGGCATAGGTGTTCTGGCTGTCAGGTAGCACTTTCTGTAGTAGTTCTGCCGCAGGTCCTTTTAATGCAAGAACGAGTGAAACAGCCTTGTCTTTGTCTGTCCAATTACTTGCCCATTCAATAGCTTCAAATTGGCGGAGGTACGTTGCCTAGTGACTGCTTCCGTCAAAGGTTGGAGCTTTGGCATGAACTGTCCCTACTGCAGGCAAAGTGATTTTCTCTTTTAACTTATTTCCTGTGTCTTTTTCTGTCTTTATCATTGGTACAGTGTGTTCAGAAAATTGTTTTGGTTGCATCTTCAGGCACTGCTCAACTTCTTTTAATTTGTTCTCTTATGTTTTCCATTGAGTTTTCTACTGCAGATACTTTATTTGACACAGATTCTTCTATGACAGATAATTTTGTAGACATTGATTCTTCAACAATCGAGACAGATTTTTCTACTTCAGCTACTTTTAATGTAATTGATTCTTGTACTTCCGATATTTTAGTAACTTGCATATTACGCTCAACTCGTAGGTAACCCAACTCTGCAGCGGTTTGATCTTGTGTCTGCTTTTGCTCCTGTATAACTCCTTGATGTCTTCTGTTTCGCGCTTCCGTTCTTCTTCTGTTTCTGGCATTAGTGCTTTCTGACGTTCCTCAGCTTCTTCTCTTTTCTACCTTCGTTTTCGTTTGTCTTTCCCGTGTCTGCCGCAGCAGCGTTTGGAAAGCTTCCATCATCTTACTGGCATCCATTGTTTACCGATTAATTACGAATTGCACTCGTCTTGTATAAAGTGTCCACTGTTTTCAATGTTAACGGTTCTACCCACTTCTGACACCACTGTTGCGACGGTCTACTTGGTTGTCGTATGGTTCAGTTGGAAACAGGATAAAAGAGACCAATTAAGTCCCTAATCACCAGCTTTAATTTCACAGTTAAACAGTTCGTAATTAACAACACTGTCTCTTACAACAAATCAAATACAAATTGTTCACACGCAATAAAATGTCAACTAATATAAAATACAATTGTATAACAATTATACCACCCGATTATAAAACACAACACTTCACTAATAACCACTTGAACGACACAGTAATATCGCCCGATAATAACTCGAATCGCACGTAATATATCGCAACTGTAATTGAAAACTAAGGCCGCTGACGCCTTATATTTATACAACGCTCACAGACCAGAATATTCCAAAATGCGCGTTAGCGCCAGTGTGTACGACGTAATTAATTGCGGTCTTGACACAGTCCGCGCGGCTGGCTGCTTTCATAAAAGTCTCGCTAATGCGTCGAGAATCACGTACGCCACGCAGATTCCGCTGGATTCATCTGGAATATTCGATAAACACGTAGGTTATTCTGTGATGTCGTAACGATATAAATTAAAAAGAGTAGGTGAAATGGACACCCTTGTTGTACTTCACAATTGATCAGGCCAACTCTAGGAGGCCCTTAGACGCGTAACGCTTTTAAGTACGGGAAAGGTTTAAAGTCTGGACTATGCACACAATCAATACCTTAACTACGTATTTTATTTACAATCAATTGCGGCATACACCTCGTGTTTCCAGTCGTTAGGTTTATAAGTGTACGCAGTTAGCAATTAAATAACTTACATTTCAGCCACAATTGCATTGTCGAATTAGGTTGTAGTGAAAAAATAGAAATAGTTCTTTACAATTCAGTCCGGTACCGTTTTAAATACGGTGTTTACAACTTTTTATTATTACATGTGTAGCAAGAAAGACTGCATTTAGCAAAGCTGGGGAACAGGGTCACAATGAATAAGCAGATTTAAAGCGTACGGATGTTAGCATTTTAAGCTATTGCTAGAAGCGAAATAACTAAAATGTGAGAAACTAAAGTATTCTAAAAACAGGAACACTAGGGAGCCAAACGTTCACAAGGATTAAAGACATGTATTAGTGTTATGTGTACTGTTTTGTAATACTCGTAATTTATTACAAGCGAATGGAAGAGTTGAGAGAGGAATGCATTGTGACGGAGAGACCGCGGAGATCGTGGAATGCATGATAGCATGTAAGCAGACGGAATAGTAGTGGGCGATGACATGGATAGATGTAGGTGATGGCTGAGAAAGGGGTGGCCGCGGAGATCGAGTAATGATGGTGTGCTGATAGCATGCAACCAGACGGAATAGTAGTGGAGAATGGCATGAATAGGTGTAGGTGACGGCTGAGAAAGGGGAGACCGCGGAGATCGTGGAATGATGGTGTGCTGATAGCATGCAAGCAGACGGAATAGTAGTGGACGATGGCATGAATAGATGTAGGTTGTGGCTGAGAAAGGGGTGACCGCGGAGATCGTGGAATGATGGTGTGCTGATAGCATGCAAGCAGATGGAATAGTAGTGGACGATAGCATGGATAAATGTAAGGTGATAGCTGAGAAAGGGGAGACCGCGGAGGTCGTGGAATGGTGGTATGCTGATAGCATACAAGCAGACGGAATAGTAGTGGACGATGGCATGAATAGGTGTAGGTGACGGCTGGGAAAGGGGAGACCGCGGAGATCGTGGAATGATGGTGTTCAAGACAGCATTGAAGCACCCGGACTTATAGTGGACGATGGCTTGGATAGATGTAGGCGGTGCTTTGGGGGCGTAGAGAACACGGAGCACGTGTACTGTTACTGGACATTGATGACATGGATGAGAGTAGTGACGGAAAGATGCTGAAACGCTGTACAAAACATGTTAAGGTGAAGATTTTTACCGTTTCATTCCAAAAGGTCCTGATGTCCGTTTCCTGTGATAGTTTATCAAACGACGTTTGTATGGATTGCTGCGTTTCCTGTAAACATATGACATATCTGTAAAACATTTATCTAATTGTCTTCTAAACTTTTTTAGTTTTCTGCTGCTCTGACATATTCTTTCTCTTCTTTGATTTTCCACTTCCATTTTGATCTGTCTCATTAAAACACACAAACATGCATAAACTGCATACGTAATCAAACAAAATGACTGTCCTTCCATCCCTCTTATTTTTTAAAATAATTTATTTGTTCATGTTATATCACTAAATTAGATTAGAAGTTAGGCTGCGTTATGTGTGCAGTTCGGCACACGAGGTAGGTAGTAGCATTACAGTTCAACCACCCTATGTTATCCCAAGATATTAACTCCGGAACTCACTGCCACAGGTAAAGGCAATCATGGGGTCGAAAACGAATCTTAATGTTATACTGCTCCCAAGATTCGACCCCAAGACCAGACACTATACCCACTTAACTAAGAGGTCTACTGAGGTTCTTCTTATTCTGTAATTTTACTGTTAGTCTACTCTTCTTAATAATAAAATTAATTCTTATATTAAATTTTATAACACACAGGAAATGTTTACATAAGAGGCAAATTAGGTGTACAGTCAATACCAGAAATAGAAAAAATTAATTAAGGAAAGATAAGTGTAATCATGTAGTGTGTATGTCGCTATACAGAATAACACATAAACCTTAAAATGAGCAGGCACATGGAAAGAGAAATGGAAGACGAGGATGAGAAGGTAAAATCAAAACAGGCAAATGTGTCTAACTTGAAGGAAGCATGACAAATGATTATTTGTTGGGAAGTAAAGAGCCCTCTGTGTTCATTTCTATAACCACAAGCAAGCAACAACGATTCAGCGAATAAATCAACCCCCGATTTTAAATACGAAAATATCTAAACAATTAATAGAAATTGACTCAGGGAGACCTGAAATCGGGAGTTGATTTTTAAGTAGTGCTAATCCGGGAAAGTATAAGATTGTCCGTATAGAAATTAAAAACACTTGAAGTTTAATTGGGTATATTGTGTAAGCTCAATACACAAAATAAATAACGGTGAAACATTTAATTAGCTACAATTTATAGAATTGCTCAACCCGAGGACGACCTTGAACGCCGGACACCAGGAGGAGCTACATCTGTACCTGTCCAGAGGAAACGACCCACACCTCTGTTCAAGACGGGATCATCAACATCTCGATCTACATTCGTCATAAAGCGAAGTGGCTTTATTTTTGTTATAAACGTTAATAAACTTACAAACTAAAAGACAAAAGAACTTAAGACAGATTTGATGAATAGATTGTAAGAGAAAATTATTTTAAATTTGTAGTTAGATCAACAAAGACATTATAATTAATTGTTTTTTTTATAAGCAGTATTAAATCTACAAAGTGGAATTTGTAAATATATCATTAATCAATCCGAAAGCATTCCAATACACGTTTCAACCGACTACTTATTCAATGCGTCATTTGTACATCACAATATATATATATATATATACTTAGGATTAAAAACAATATGCAAAAATAAAATTTAGGAACACACAAGACAGAAATAACTGTACCAGCAGCCTACAGTCCACCAAATTATCTGCCAACTAAAAATTTATTGGTTGATTACTTTAACGACCTTGGAAACAGATTCCTAGCAGGTGGAGATTTTAATGCGAAACATACGAGCTGGGGATCAAGACTGTCGCCACCTGGAAGAGGCAGAATATTGTAGGAAGTAATGAAAGAACTCAGACTTGGTCACTTATCAGAATGCAAGCCAACCTACTGGCCTACCGATCCTCGTAAACTTCCAGACTTCCTGGACTTTTTTGTTAACAAAGAATTATCTTCAAGGGTCGAACCAAATAAGAACATTGCATCTGACCACTCACCAGTGATAGCTACAATATATAGAAAAAAAGCTAGTGATAGCTATAATATATACAATATATCTGCAAAACTGCCAACAAAAGGACCGACTGGGATCTGTACAGAGACATACTTTCTAACAAAATTAATACGAAAATTAGCCTCAAATCACCAACAGAGGTTGAAAATCGAGTGGAATCCTTCGTGTCACTAGTACAGGAAGCTGCGTGGGAAGCTACTCTATAATATCCACAAAAACGAAAAACATTCACTTGTCCTCTCATCATTAGGGAAAAGATTGCCAAAAAAAGACGTCTCAGAGAAATTTGGATGGCATCAAGACATCCACAGGACAAAATATTATACAACAGAGTAGAGCTATTACCCTTACCTTAAAGAACTATAATGGAAACTGAAGAATGACTCATTTGAAGAATATCTGTTGAACTTAAGTCCATCAGTAGATACAGACTATGCTCTGTGGAAAGCTACAAAAGAGATAAAACATCCGCGTACGCAAATTCCATCCATAAGAAATCCTGACGGAACTTGGGCAAAAGTAGATAGGGCAAAGCCTGAAACATTTGCCAAACAACTGTATGATGTATTTGAAACATTCCCATCTACCGATAAAACATTGACGAAGAAATTTACGAATTTCTTGCTACACAGCAAAAACAAAATAATAACTATGTGCGGCCAGTTATTGCTAGAGAAGTCCAACATATTATAAAACCAGAGGTCAATCAAAAAAAGGCGCCGGGCTACGACCTCCTAACACGTCAAATCATGAACGAACTTCCTTGAAAAGGAATAGTGATGGTTACACAACCTTTGAACGCCGTATAGCGACTGAAACACTTTCCTGCTCAGTGAAAGGTGCCGAAGTTATACTCATACCCAAATCTGGGAAACCACCAAATGAGGTGATGTATCGACCTACGTATAAGTCTCTTACCAATAATGTCTGAAATCATGGAAAATTATTGGCGAAGAGATTAACAAATACTATCATAGACAAGGATCTTTTATACCTGATCATCAGTTTGGGTTTAGAAGACACCATTCTACGATCGAACAAGTACGTCAAATAGTAGAAGAAATAATGAAAACACTTGAGGAAAAAAGCTATTGTCCATCGGTGTTCCTTAATGTTAGGCAAGCAATTGATAAAGTTTTGTACTTGTTAACCATATTAAAGTCATATTTAGAAGAAAGACAGTTTCGAGTACGCCACGAAAATGTAACTACTAATTTGTTTCCAATAAGAACAGGAGTGCCGCAGGGAAGTATTTTGGGTCTTATTCTGTATCTAATTTATACGGCAAATCTGCCAACTATACTCGAGAACACATATGATGGCGAAAGTGAAAGCGTATTGCGCAGAGAGAGACAGAGTGATTCACTACACTCAGCGAATTGCGTCACAAGCACTCATGTAAACGAAACGATTGACTGGCTCTTATTGGCTGACACATCGCGTGATACTGTCTCTTGCCTCTGCGCAGCTGACACGTCTCGCTTTTGTATGTGCTCCCGAGTATAGTAATGATGTGATTACTGCTACGTACGCTGATGATACTGCAATTCTTTTTGTAAACAAAAGTCCGGTGGAAGCAACCATTTTACTACAGAATTCGCTACATAAGATTGAAAAATGGTCAAAGAAGTGGAAAATACAATTAAGTGAAACTAAATCAGCAAACATCACTTTCACAAAATGCCACGGGACAACATCCCTGTAGCCGACTCTGCAAAATATTTGGGCATCCACCTAGACCCCAAAACACATTTGGATGAAGAGAAAACAACTGGTCACCAAGTTTCGCAAGTATTATTGGCTTATGGGCAGAAAATCATTACCGTCAATGCAAAACAAGCTGTTGGAGTACAACACTGTCTTCAAGCCTGTGTGGAAATATGGCATACAGCTTTTGGGAACTGCATTTAAATCCAATATCGCCATAATGGGAAGGTTTCAGACCAAGGTGCTGCGTGCCATAATCAGCTCACCGTGGTTCATCACCAAGAGACATCTATAGCGACCTAGACCTGCCCTCTGTCAGTGAAACCATTGCGATGTTCAGCGAAAGATATGTGAAACGGCTTGAAGAGCACACAAATCCTTTAGCCATATATCTGCTATACAACATCCTGCAGACAAGACGATTAAATTTAACATTTATGCTGGACTTATTTAGACTTTAACACTCTAAATATATTGTACATAATATGTTACTTTTAAACTACTGATACAGAGAACTAGTCAATGGGCTAGTTCTCTTCATGTTATGTATTCTGTAAACAATTATGCTTAATGTTATGTATTAACCGATTGCATAAATAAACGTAAAAAAAACAAGACAGAAATATATGCCTACGAGGAATGTACATGTAGGAGCAAACACCGTCTTTTGAAGTCTAACAATATGGAAAAATCGATAAACAGAAAATATATTACACCAAATGTAACGTAACTTACGCAGTGAAGGATACGTTACATAACGTAACGTATGGCAAACGACAGGATACTGAAGAAATGCTGTCAACAAGTGAAAGATAAGAGGGAAAATCGAGAAGAGACATGGCTGGAAATAGTGGTTAGTCACTATGTAGGCCTACAATCCTTTTCAACAATACATTAGTTACCTTAGTCAGACAGAATAATTCAGTAAGTGAAGCCAGACAACTCATCTGAGATGACCATGAACAGATGATGCCAGAGGACAGATTGTTGAAACAAGTTGCTATATAATGATCGCAATGCAGGAAAGGGAAAGGAAGACAGAGAGAGTGGGAGAGTGAGGGAGAGGTGCAAAAGAGAGAACTCCTCTGTGAAGAAACAGAGGAGCATTGCTGTTTTGAGTCAGATGACGCCAAAGAACGTTGTGAACCGATTGCAGAGGGAAAATGACATAAACTGTACACCTTTCGATAACTTTGGTACAATCTAAACCACCTTTAAGATTGATAAAAGTATTTGAGGTGGGCTATACTTTTTTCGCTTTTTCAGTAGTTACCACCTGCCTCTAGTGGGAAGAACCATAATGACTACTAACACAACAACTAACAAAACAGTTAATACGTATTCTTTACATTCTGGAGCTACTCTCAAGCTGCTGGACCGAAGACAGTGACGGCTCTTCAGCCCCCTCTAAAAGCTGTTGCTCGTAAATGCCTGTAGAATTTTCTTCAAGCCTGTAAAGAAAGCAACATTATCATTTATTTTAAAACTCATTAATACTAAAATTTTTATTACATTGTATTATTTATTAATGTTTAGTTTTATGACAGTACGTACTACCTGATTCAAGACTGATTATATCTCACTCATTCTCCTAGACAGACTAAAAGTATAAGTGTATTTCTCTGTTTATTTTAAATATTTTTTCTATGTGATTTATGTTCTATTTTATATATATATATATATATTATCGTGTTTTCAGCGTTGAGATTGAAGTTTTTATTTGATGAGTTGTTATTGTATTTCCGTATATATTACGTATATAGTTTTAGTACGGTATGTATATTCGTACTTTTTTGAATTGAATGAAAGCAATTACCGAGACTTAAACGTTGAGTCTTGAAATATAATTATACCAACTGTCCAACAACATGTTGTATATTATACTAGCTGCCACCGCAGATTAGGCTAATCGACCATACAATTAAGTCTTATTGTTATTTATATTATAGGTACTCAGGAATGAAATAATAACACATGTTAACAAAAATTTTTTTTGCTTGGTGCTTAAGATTTTATAGCTGATTTTAACTATATTTGTCGTGCTGATTATAAATATAAAAACCATTTTTCTGTAGCAGCTATACTTTTTGAGATACAGCGTTACTTACTAATAAGCACTTTCACTATAAAGTCTGTTGAGTTGTGGTTAAGTGAAGGTTTATACATGTGTTAGTTCCTCGTTATTTTCCCTTCTTCTTCTGTGTACAACAATCAGCTGACTGCAGGCTTTATTAAGACGCCATATTTGTTTATATAACCTTGTGTTTGCATCCAACATAACCTCTAAGTTCTGTTTGTGTAGTTCTATTGAAAAGAAAGAAATGTATTCAAGTCGAAGGAGCTGTGTTAATCATCCTGATGTATTTTGCTACGTATGTGGTGAGTACACACTGAAAGAAAATAGAAAAACTATTTCTGACTTTGTGAAAAGAGCGTACCATGGATACTTTGGCGTTAGGCTTGGTGACCAAGATGACCAAGAACAATGGGCTCCACACATTGTTTGTAAAACTTGTACAGAACACTTACGCCAGTGGACTAACGGAAAAAGAAGGAGTCTGAAATTCGGTGTGCCGATGGTTTGGAGAGAACCCAAAAATCACATTGATGACTGATATTTTTGTATTGTAAATATTAATGGCATCAATCGAAATAACTGCAGCAAGTGGACATATCCTGATTTAGCCTTTGCAAGACGGCCTATTCCTCATTCAGATGAAGTACCAATTCCAACGTTTCATCAGCTACCGGAGCTCTCGGAGGATGAGTTTAATCTTTCTGATGCTTGTTGTGATATAGATCAAGGTAACGATAGTGATTATGAGCGAAAATCACCAATTCCTCAACGTTTTAACCAAAGCGAGTTAAGTGACCTTATCAGAGATCTCAACCTCTCAAAACAAGCTTCTGAAGTACTTGCGTCCAGGTTGAGTGACAAGAATCTACTTGATCATGGAACAAAAATTACATTCTACCGTACAAAAGAAAAAGATTTGTTACCCTTTTTTTCTCAAGAAAACGATTTTGTATTTTGTCAAGATGTCAAAGGGCTCCTAATGAAAATGGGCCTTCCCAAATATTGTCCAGATGATTGGCGTCTCTTTATTGATAGTTCTAAGCGGAGTTTAAAGTGTGTACTTTTGCACAATGGCAACAAAATTGGATCAATACCAATTGCTCACTCAACTAAAATGAAAGAAGAATATGATGCCATAGCCTTGGTCTTGGATAAGGTTAGGTATCATGAACACGAATGGGTAATTTGTATGGACCTAAAAATGGTAAACTTTCTCCTTGGTCAGCAAGGTGGCTACACAAAATATCCTTGCTTCTTGTGCCTTTGGGATAGGAGAGCAAAACAATATTACTGGGTAAGAAGAGAGAGGCCTACGAGGGAGAACATGGTTGTTGGGGTAAGAAATGTTATTCATGAACCCTTAGTTAGACGGAACAAAATCATCTTGCCTCCACTGCATATAAAGCTTGGTCTTATGAAACAATTTGTGAAGGCTCTTGATCAGGATAGTCCATGCTTTGCATACAGTTGCCAAACGATGCCTGGGCTAAGTACAGAAAAACTTGAAGCTGGAATTTTCGATGGCCTTCAAATCACAGTTCGTAAATGATCCTCATTTCATAGATTCTATGAATGAGGCAGAGCGAAAAGCATGGACGTCATTTGTCTTGGTTGTCAGAAACTTTCTGGGCAACCACAAAGCTGAAAACTATGAAGAACTAATTAACAGTATGCTCAACAATTTCAGAGACCTTGGATGTAACATGAGCATAAAGGTTCATTTCTTACACAGCCACTTGGACCGTTTCCCTGAAAATCTAGGTGATACCAGTGAAGAACAAGGTGAGAGATTTCACCAGGATATTAAAACGATGGAGGACCGCTACAAAGGAAGATGGGATACTCCTATGATGGCAGATTACTGCTGGAACTTGCAAAGAGACTGTCCATCAAAGTTCATTCAAGAATGTCCCAAAAAAGAAGCTTCTGGAGTTTAAATTAACTTTTCCTTGTCTTTTTATCTTATTATTTTGAATATTAATTGTTATTTTAGCTACTGTAGGGATAATGATATGTTACTATGGGGTTTTTCGAGTCAATAAATTAAATTAGAAATTGAAATAGGGCTGTTCATTTTAAATTTATCACCTATACTTTAGGCCTAATTTAAATGGGATAACGTAAATCACGGTATTGTAATTTTTTACAAACAAGAGCTCATAGGCTAAAACTAATGTCAAATTCAAATTCAGCATATCAAATACACGCAAAATCAGCTGAAAACGCCCCGGCACCAAAACATGTGTTGGGCTGTGTAATCAGTAACAGTTGTACGACATTTTGACATAATAGTGAGTTTCATCATGAAAGCCCTCTTTTTATACCATGTATGCAATTATATTTTCGTTCAACGTTTCATGTCAATACTACCTTGTTATATGAAGTCGTAAGAAGAAAGTAATTGCCTTCTTTTAAATTCTCACTTTGTCTGTCAATTAAATTCATTCCCTCTTTCACCCTCTTTCCTTCTATGTATACCATCGTAGCATCTCATTCTCTTCACACACACACACACTCTCTCTCTCTCTCTCTCTCTCTCTCTCTCTCTCTCTCTCTCTCTCTCTCTCTCTCTCGCTCTCTGTATCCCTATCTATCTATCTATATCTTATTGTCTATATTAGTAACCTGTGCAATCACAAACAGCATGTAACATTTCTAACTTCTAACGCACTCTGGTGAATCCCCGCAGACACACAAAGTAATTGTGCCATGACTGCATGTATTAAATTATATTGTAAGCAGTAACGAGCTCGTTATTCACGAGTTCCAGTGTATAATAAAAAATATTTAATTAATAAACTTGTGTTAGTAAATTACCTTTTGTCAGGACTAGAGACTTGATGTTGTTGGTCGTTTAGCGGATCTTCCACAGTTTCGGAAAGCTGACATAAACTGCATAACAGAATAAGCGGTGATGTTACATTAACTAATCAAATATTAACAAAATCGTGTAATACCCCAACAGATAGCACCAATAATATATATAGCATAAATACTTGACAGTTTCCTTGCATATTTTTAAATATTTTATTTTATTATAAATATTTTCTTATACAAGTTATAATTTTTTTAAATTCACTTTCATTACTCATCATACGCACATTTTTTCAACATTTTTACTGGTCATAATCATCACAGTAATTCACAAAATATTTAATTCTTTTTATGTAGTTTTTATCTTTAGCTACTAAAAATTCCTTTTCACAGAACACGAAACAGAGAAGATACATGTTGTATCTATATTAATGAACGAAACCACACACGTCTCAAATAAAGTAGAGTGTTGCATAGAGAAGTGAAAGACAGGTTTGGAATTCACAAGTGACATAAGTTGAGATCAATATACCCACAGCTCATCCGCCAGTTTTCGATGACTTTGACTACAGTGCGAAACACATTAAGCATACGGTAGCACAGTAACCATAGTAGGAAATTTAATTGGAGTACAGACCATAATAACAAGTAACAGTTCCCAAGCTTGAAACGTTACTGTGTAACTGTATCAAAATTTAATATGTATGTAAATACCTATAATAATCAAGCAAATATTAATGACAAATATAACAATATATAATAATTTAAAGTATTGAAATGTACGTAGATTTAAGTAAAAATATAAATGAAAAGTTGAATCTAAAGAGGCTCGGCAGTACGACAGTCCGACGCCGGCAAAAATATGTACAAGAGACCTAAAACACCCTTACATGTCGTAAACGCATTAATTGTTTTGTAGTGTAAAACTAGCAAAAAAGTCCATATACCGTTAGGTTAACGGTACTGTGTCCTTCGACAGACAAAAGGTGCCACGCCAGAAAATATGACGATTTTAGAAAGTCGCGTCACTTTTTAGGGTGTATAACGAACACCCGCTTAAAATTATCGCCCGCACTCTGGAAACCAATCACCAATAGCGTCAGTAGTGAGCGCGAAATAGATACGGCACCGGACTGGATACATTCAAAAATACCGACAAATATTTGAATGTCAGACCAATGAGAGATGATCAACAGAAGCTGTAGTGAGGGTAGGATTCAAAAAACTATAAAAATAACACGCGAAACAAACAACGGGGGAGTCTAAGTCTAAATTTCACGCAAAACACGTGAAACCTGCGTCACTCGATGTGAGCAAGTTTAATAAATACTCTAAGTTCAAATCAATATTATCTCGGTTTAATAGTGTCAGTCATCAAGAAGTTTTATTTATATATGTGCGCGAAAGTACGTATGGACAAGAAGCTATTTAATTTGTGCGCGTAAAGTGCAACAAAAGTATATTTATTCATATGTGCGCGACGTATAGTAATAACGCGAGCGTGTGAGTTGATTAAAGAAAGCTAATCAAGCGCGATCAGTGAAAAGTGTAGTGTAATGGTTAACGCAGGAATACAATTCGTCATTCGCCTGTCAGGAATCCAGCAACAAGTAACAATATCTCATTTATAATTTACAATACAATCAATTAACATAATTTTTACATCTCAAATTAACTCATCTCATTTTAAAAAAGACCCACGAGTTCAGATACTAAACATTCAATTTATGCTAGATGACATGTTTGGGTGAATTATGATATAGTAAAGGAAGAAACAAATACTAATAATTATATCCTTAAATTTTTAGTGACCGTCAATCAGTGAATGTTTTAGTGGATGGTTAGTGAGGATCGGTCAATAATACAACTTTTAGTTATTTTGCGTCGACGTTTCGACAATATTTATTGTCATCTTCAGGACCGCATGTTGATAATACTTTCGTAGACTCACGCTACCACACATATCTGTTTATACCTAAGGTCCAAGATTCGTTAAGTGAAAGTGCAGAAACATTAAGATTGTACGAAATAATAAAACTGATTACCATTGCCAGGTGTGATAAACGCTGTTTTAATTGCTACTTCATGCAAAGTTATTACTATACGTCGCGCACATATGAATAAATATACATTCACTGATTGACGGTCACTAAAAATTTAAGGATATAATTATTAGTATTTGTTTCTTCCTTTACTATATCATCCACTAAAACATTCACTAGTAATTATAATAATTATTGAAATGATAGATGAATTAAATAATTGAATATGTTGAGTTGTATAGAAGTCGTAGCAGTTAAGAAATGATGATATATATATATGTGTTTGATTGATAGTGATGATTTAAATATGCTACTGGAGTAAATTTGAATATACTAAGAACTCCTATGAATATTACTTGACTAATATAATATCAAAAAGAAGCCGTAACTAGAATTATTAATAATATTTTGGTTTTATTATTGATTATAAGGTTGATATAAATGATTATGTTTCAGATGTATTAAATGATAAGAATCTAACAATACAAATATTAGTATCTGAACAACTTGTTATTATTTCATAAACAATCCTGAGATCTCCTGCTCTGGCGCCCAAGTAAATAATTAATAATATAAATTTGAGTGGAGCTCTTTCAAAATAATAATTATATTTGCTGTATCCAAACTGGGAGAACAAAGTTTTTAAAAAATAATAGTTGACGCCACAAAACGTGGAGCTTTTAAAAAATCTTTATATTTCTCGCCATCAACGTGGTGCAGTTGTTGAGAATTCTTTATATTTGGCGCCAACGTGGGGCTTAATTGTAAATTTAAGTAAGCTCGGCAGAATGAGATGAGTTAGACACTAAGAAATAAGAAATGTACATGTAAGTAGATTTAGTAATTAATGATAACAAGGAGTAGAAGTAAGATATTAAACAAAAATAATCAAACAACTCAACCAATTAACAATCAACTAAAAATGGCTAGTGGTAGAAGTGAGAATAATAGTAACGAAGTAGAGTTTGAAGTAAACAATCAGATGGGGGAAACGGGTATATTTGAAGAATTAACAAATAACGGGAACCCGCAGATTTCTTCAGAGGCGAGGGGACCAGATGAAAAAGACGCAAGTACTGATGTCCCATCACCACAAACACAATTAGATATAGCAGCAATGCTACAGCAATTATCTAAACAAATGGCAAAAAATATGATACAATTAAAGAGAGATATTAAAGAGAACAACACCCGATTAGAACAAAACATTAAACAACAGTTAGACGAGCATAAGGGTCAGACAGAAATTTTTGAAGAAGTAACGGTAAATAAACTCGTAACGGTTCCTTCAGAGGCAAGGGGACGACCAAAAATAAACATATTCGAAGAATTAGAGAAACAACGGGAGGAAGATTATAAAAGTTTCGCACAAGAATGGGCGGAAATAAGGGAACAATCATGGAAAGAGTTAAAGGAAGGGTATAGAGAAAGAGCTAAACTAAGAGCGAGAGGAAATAAACAATTAGAGGAAAATTATATGAGAAAAAAGATTAGAGGAAGAAGAAGAAGATGAGGAAATGGATGAAGAAGAAGAGGATGATGTTGATGATGAAGAAATTTTAAATTATGATGATGAATGTGTTGATAAAAATGATGATGAAAATGAGATTGGAGAAGAGGTTGGTGAAGAGAACATGAAGCAAGATACTCAAGGTTCTGGTGGCACCAAAGTGGCCCCTGTGGAAGAAAAGGAAGTTCAGGAATTAAAGAAAAGACACAGGCCAGATGAAAGTGATGAGCGAACTTCAGAAAACGTAAATGAACCTAAGCGAAAGAAAACAAAATTGAATGAGTGTAAAGAGAGCATTAATGAAAGCTATTGTCAATTAAGAAAAGACTGTAATGTTACTAATAAACCCTTAGAACGAACAGTGAAAGAGGAAAAAGACTAAGAACAGTCTAAGAAGCTCAAAAAGTCTGGTTTTAAAGTTTTTGTACCTGCACTTTTCAGTTTTCAATGTCACGTGTGTGATTATGTCTGTAAGAATTGGAATGCATTGTGTACACACTGTATGGAATTTCATCAGACTCAAGCTCAGATAAAATGTGATAAATGTGAAAAATTAGTTCACAGAAAGTCTTTGTTGAACCGTCATGCTAGGTCTCATGTGACAAAAGAAGAACGCATTATTTTTCCACACCATCTACGTCATAAAAAGTTTAGCAGTAAGTCAGCAGTAGCAGCACAGTTAAAGGCAAGTTATCTTAGAGAGAGACCATTTGTGTGTGAGCAGTGTGGATACAGTTTTACATCAAGAGGCATCATGCAAAGGCACTTAACAATTCATAGTGATGAAGCCCCATGGAATTGTTCCAGGTGTAACAAAAACTTCAAAACAAAGTACAGATTAAAAATACATATGGGTACTCATCAAGACACAAAGAGCTGTTTTCAGACAAAAACCATGTTCAACACCCTATGTATAGAAGAATCAGACGAACATGCGACGTTATTAAGAGACAGATATTTATCAGAAAACAAAGAAGAAATGAGAGATGGTGAAAGGGTGAGATACAAAACAATAATTTTAAAGATAGTAATTATGAATGCTTTGAAAATGAGAATTATGAGATGGTGCGTATAGAACCAGAATGTGTAACAAAAACAAGAAGTAGGAAAAGGAAAGTTGTGGCAGAACGTTGTAGGGAGAAAGCAAGAGGCAGAGGACGTCATAGAAAATGGGAACCTACTGTACCCAGAATCAAAATACGTGACATTCCTAAGTCTGTGAAACAAAAAGGAACATGTAGCAGTAAGATATCAAGTGTAGAAGGTGTAAGACTGATACAGCCTATTGATATTGACAGTCCAGAGGAATCTGTAAAGAAAAAGGTGAAAAGACCAAAATTACGTAGTAAAGGAGTTAAAGGGAGGGGCGACCTATGTACTAGCCAATCCCAACAACACAGAGTCAATAAGGGGAGTTTTCAATACCAGACAATTAAAACCGTTTTATAAAAAAAAAAAAAAAAAAAAAATGTAATTAAATTAACTTGATATGGATAAAGTTTGTCAAGATTTGTATGTAATTAACGTAACTTAAATATTATGTATGTAAAGAACGTACAAAGAAATTTTATGTGTAAAGCTAAATGGACAAACTTTTAAAGGTAGTAATCTAATATTATATGGTAAGGGGAGAAAGTAATGTAAATGTTAAAAAGGGATAGTGATTGTTTAAAATGTATGTTAACGTAGCGGGTAAGCGAGGGTGTGAAAAGTAGTGTTATGTAAGTTAGAAGTAAGGGTGGTAAGATGTGAATGACCGCGCCAACCCTCTGAGCGAAAGCGAGAGTGACGAGCTGAGGGGGCCGGTTTTGACTACGGTATATTGTTAAAGTGTGTCACACCAAAAGTGTAACTTTCATTGAATGGTTGTGCTGTTAAGAGGCATACGAAATGATTTCACAAATTATATAAAATAATTATTTAAATCATTTCGGGGGAAGCTTCGCTGCCCATTGCCACCATGTTAAATCGTATTCTTTATCAAAGTTTCAGCCAAATTCTCGATTGGAAAGTAAATTTTAGCACAGTTAGTGGGACTGGTGTATTCTATTCGAGATCCCCAAAGCAAGCTACGATGTCTTTTTGCAGCGACAAATTCTAGACTGGCAAATAACGTGTGAAGCAACAGAAGTTATTCTTGTGACGAGTTATATGCTATGTCAGAAAACCTTGAAGAGACTCAGTCTGACACTGAAGCTCCCATTAGCCTGTTTATTTGTCAGTGTTGGAAGACTTACTGTTTTGATCAGACTTTCCAAGCATTTCCTAAAATATTCGCTTACTTAACATTTTTCAGATGCAGGTCATGGACATCTCGTTATGGTGGAAGAAAATTGCACAAACTCAACAGATTATAGCATTTCTCCGTGACGACTTTCAGTGAATTGTGTCTTCAGTATGAGAGTTGTCAAATGGAAGGAATCTCAACAAGAAACGTATTTATTGCTTGATAATTGTTTGACAAACTTGACAGTCGCTTAGACGCACGTTTTCAAGACTACTCAAACCTCAGATTTTTGTATTTGATGTGAAATAAATAAATGGACAGTATATTAAAGACATTCCTGTGTGTCTACATCAAAGCCTCTTGGAATGTCAAAATTTCTTTGACTGTGTATGTTTAAAAATCGACCTAATTGTTCTGAAGACTACTGAAGTGTTTGAAGAACAAAGCGTAGGGCGTTCTTTTAGGGCGTAACGAAAATAATACGTTTTCCGCAAACAACTTTGCTTTTTTCATTAATATACACAATTATTCTGAGCACAGTCCTTTGTAGAAAATGTCTTTATCATTGAAATGATGAAATACCTATGGTATAAATTCTACCACACTAAACAGACCGTATAGTTGAAATATAATTTTTAATTAAGAAAGTTATGTTAGTGGTTATAATCACAAACAGAATTATCACTGTTGCACACCACTATAGAAAAATTATTCCGATTAGCGCTTTCAAGCTTCTCAGATCATCGTCAGATCGGAAATCAGATCGGATTTCCGATCTGACGATGAGCTGAGAAGCTTGAAAGTGCTAATCGGAATAATTTTTCTATAGTGGTGTGCAACAGTGATAATTCTGTTTGAAATATAGTTTGTTTAAAATTAATTTTAACAAAATTAAGAACGCAATAATTTAATATTTGTTTTTTCAACACACGTTTCATAGGAAACTAAATATTCCAAAATATTAAAGAAACTAATTTAAAAAAAAATTCAATAAATGTTATGAAAATAAAACTATTATCCACAAATTGATTTTCTTATAAATTAAGATGTTTATTGTTTTTACATTAAGTAAACACACTCACACAGATGCACAAACATGAAGACAGATAAACAATGGAATCATAGATTGTAACATTTGAAAAACGAGTTAAGAATTAATTTAATTTATTATTTTTGTACTCTCCCCATCAAATAAGTGATTAACGACATGTAAATATCGTGGACGACCATTTATCGCGGACTCGTTTTTCGGAAAATACGATCAACACTTCTACTGGCGTTGCAGCCCAGTAAGGGTTTCAGCCTTTCAACAATTTTTCTCCATTCAGCACTCTCATTACGTAGTTTTCTCCATCTTCTTATCGCCATATTCCTCAGATCCTCATCAACGTCCTCGATCCATCTCTTCCTTTGCCTTCCTCTTGGTCCCCTACCTACTGGTCTCCATTCTAAATTTTTTTGGAAATTCTATGTGTTTCATTCTCATTGTGTGTCTCAGCCAGGCTATCCTTATACTCTTTACAAACTTTACTATCTCAATTCCGTATATTAAATTATATATTTCATCATTGGGTCTGGCTTGGCTAGATGGTATTCATGGGCAGCAGGATGTACACTTAGTGCGGGGGTGGAGCACTCCTAGCGGCTTAAAGAACTACTAAAGAGTTCTTGCTCTTTGAGTCTCTGAAAGCCAGAATATAGATATGTACGTAGGTACGAGCAAACAATCGTATTCTTAGGATAGATTGTTATAAATTTGAGTATTTCAAACTGTAGCCTAATGTAAAAGAAGGGTAGATAATAAAAGTTTAGTTATGAAATCCTAAATAAATGCTAAGATTTCTGAAATTATGATCAACCTATAGTTAGGGCACCGAAGCACTTTTTGAAGTAATTGCCTTGGGGGCGGAGCGGTCAGTCAGCTGTTGAAACAGCGCACAGAACTGGAAGCGAAGTCATGTTAATGACTTTGATCACGTCAAGTCATCAATACTATTATGACTAGAAGATAGGTGACAAATGCGCTGATGATTTTCAAAAGATCAGAAATAAGAAGGAATGTGAAACAGTTTTTAGTGACAACAAAATGGTAGTTACGTAATCATTTATTTACTTTCACCTGTATTTCTTTGGGCAAGCGCTGCTTGCGTTGCTTGCTCTGAGGATTCGCCTCTACTTTGTAAAATATCTGACGAATTGTTTTTTTTATTAAACCTATTTTGATGATTACTTGGGTTATATGTGACAAAGAGAGGACGTTTCTCTCATTTAATTCTTCTTGGAGAAGAATACCCGACCTTTTTCGGACGACTGTAGCAATTCTCGTTAGTAAATAGTATGCGATACACTTTATTTATTTGAGACACGAAAGTTCAAGGAAAGTGTTTCAAATGGCTCTGTAGATTTTGCTTCTTTCTATCAACTCATAGACCGTATTCTTAATTCTGCGTTGCAGAGACAATACAAATTCTGCTTCATCATCACAATCACAAGCTTCGTCTTCATAATCATCGTCATGATCACAATTACATTGTTACGACGGTCGCACGGATAGTCGTCTTTAATAAGTGGAAATAGAATAATTTAATACCAGAGGATTTATTACTCATTACTTCAAATACAGTACCGACAATCAAACTACAATGGACACTAATAAACAACTGTTCAAGTTTACGATTCTCAAGCAGTCACTAATATAACAAACAACAAATGTCACCTGATTTTCTCTGTCGTAATAAGTAATACAAGTCACTAATTATAGAAATGAGTCTGCACTCAGTAATTCACAACTATGACTTAACACTCAAACCTGTGTAAAACACATAGTTGTGTGTGTTATAATTTATATAATATACTTCTGGATGCTTTCTGAGAGCGACCATTTCTTCTAGTTTATTTCATTTTATTTATTATTTATTATTCTTATATTCTTTTTTATTCTTATATTCTTTCTTATTCTTATTATTTACTTCTATGACATTTTATTTCTTTATGTTCTTTATCGGTAGTTTTATCTAACAAATTCTGTCGTTCTGATCAAATCAGCTTTCGACATTATTCCATCAACGGGTCTTATTCCTTTGGATTTGCTGCCGGTTTCAGTGTTCAGTTTAACACTGGTTGCACCATTTTAACAGAATTAAATGTTTCTTCGTTGTATAACCTACATTTCTATTTGGCTATGCTTGACTAACTTGAGTAATTACACTCCCGATCTTCTTCGGAGAACCACTTGTAATCTCAAACCGGTCTGTGCTCAAAATTTTAAAATCGTCATTTTATTCTGTTAATATCCCACCTTCTAAATATATTTTTTATACAATATAATATTAAAATATACATTTATTGTTTGTTGATTATATAATTTTAAACTATTACATAATGTATTAAATGTATATTTACAATTATAATACTTCTCAAATTTGATGTTTATTCTTATAAACACAATGAAACTGGAACATAACATTAATTATAAAAACATGAAATCGGGAAAGAGAATATGGACAAACAGTCCTTCAAAAAAAAGACCTCTCTGTGTGAAAAGAGATGAAAAACGGTTTCTATTAAAATACGATTTTGAGTGTAAGAGAATATTTTGACCACGAAATCTCTATTGGCCAGACCACAAGAGAGAATTGAATAATTTTCCAACTTACCAACACGTCACCACTAAAGCGTAGAAACACGAGAACTTCATTTCGTAAGAAACTACCGACGATTCCGACAAACGAATGGCGAGTACGTATCACTACTAAATTCCCTTTTAATTTATTCTGGTAATTTCCTGTAAAATCAGCATTAATTACAACGATTATAAACGAGATATAAAAGTTTTATTGCCAACTCACATCTACTATACCTATAAAATTAGTTGAATTGAATATTTTATTACGCCATTTAAGAACAGATTTTCCTTGTTCTCTAGAATTGTGACGACGTAAACAATTTTTACCTGCGCAAACTTGTGAAACGTATTAAAATTTGCGTTATATGCATTTTTATTTTTTAAAAGTCTTGAGTAGTTATTATTTCTGTATTTTATGAAGGTTAAGTATGTGATTATTAAATTATGCTCAACTTGCATAATTTAAGTTTACTGTGCATAACAGTAATTAAATTTTAATGCATGCACAAGTTACACGTTTTAATGTACATAGAGTAAAGTTTATTTATAAATTAAATATTTCCACACACACACACACACACTCGCGCGCACATGTGTAACAATATTTTTATTATTAAAATGTTTCATTGATTAGTTTTGGTTATAAAATTTAAGTCTCGAAATGTCTCAATCGATGATGCTGGTGTCCCTGTGTGTGCAAAGTATGCCTATTCATGTGTATTTTTCAACCGCATGCAAAATGCTAAAAACGAAAAATGTATCATGTTAAAAAAAATCGATCGTTTTGCCCTCTAAACACAGGGATACAGGTACGTGTACATTCGCTTTATGGTTCATGAACATCTTATGGGGTTTATACTTGTAGTCCACGCTCATTAAACGTGTCTACCAAACCGCAGGTATCAGGCCTCAGTACTATGACGGTGAAGTGGAAGTCGAAAGTAACCCGACTTGCAGCTGCAACAAGTCGTAACCTAGTCTCAACAAGTTTCAACATGAATCCGGCCGTTCAAAGCAAGATTGTTGGATGTATTACAATCAAACTGTCGTGTGAAACAAACGTCCCAAACGTTTCTTTTCCCAAGTCCGGTCGAGAACTAGAAAGCCCTATTCGCTAGATGCAACAAGCTGTGCACTTCTGCTCTACGTGTTTAATAGAAATCACCGCCCCCTCCCCCCTGTGCAGTGGCGTACCTAGGCTATTTGGTACCCGGTGCGGAGCTCAGATTTGTCACCTCCTCATAATGATAACCCCCGTCCAAACGGCCAAACATTATAATTTAAATGGTTTTCACATTTGAGTAAGCTAATAACAGAATATAATGTCTTTATTTTCAACATAAATAATTTAGCTTTTCTTTCAACAATGCAAGTGCAGTATTTAATAATACAGTAACTAAACAAACACAATATTAACTACAGTCGTGGTAGCCTATGTATATTTTCTTACATATTAAACTTTACTAGCACATGCGACTTACAGATACTGAAACTACACTTCAAACTACATTAAAATTGTTATCAGTATCAATGTTCTGTTGCTGAATGTTAGTAAAATTATAAGAACAAACAGGATCTTCATTAATCAAAATACATATTTCGATTTAAAAATACCTTAATATCTTCAGTAATTTGAGATTTGGTTAATGCATAATTCATTGTAAATACATAGGCTACATCACATTAATATTTTCTCTATAATCTTAGAAACCTCACATTTTTTGTCTTCGTACTTTAATTTCAGCAAATTTACTGATTACATCATCAAAATTAATTTTATCACCTGTTTTGTGGTCGATTGAAATAATATCCAAATTTGAAAGCCTCGACTGGCTCATAGTAGAACGGAGATAACTTTTAATTAACTCAAGTTTAGAAAAACTTCGTTCACACGTAGCAGTCGATACGCAAATTATCAAAAAGAGTCTTAGTGCTAAAGCCAAGTTTGGACAGAGTCTGAAAATTCCATTCCAATTATGAGTTCCGAAAGTGTCAACGATGACCACTTCTTGCAGTATTCTTGGTCGATTTCAGCCGCTCGCAAATGTCTTCTCAGTCGCCCGATTTCACGATGATATCTTCTTTGGAGAACTGATCGAACGTTTCAATAAGTTTTTGTGATAAAACTTGCAGATCTTTATTTGAAGCACCAACTAAGTTATTTGTTTCTGCACCAGAACAGAGAACGATTTTGACACTTTTTCCATTCATTTGGTTCTATTATCAAGTTCTGAATAGAATCGATCCACACAATCAAACATAGCTCTTTTCAATTCTTTTGTTATTGTAAGACCATCATCCCTACACTTTTCGCCTGGCATCATCTTCTTGAACATTCTTCTATCCTTATTTTAACAGGAATGTCCATTTTTTCACACATCTCGGTAGCAAACGTCATCGCGTTATCGACGATAGTATTACGCTCATCATTAAAATAAAGCTTCATGATCGCATTTTTATCACACACCTTTATGAAGCTTATTCCCTTTATTTCAAATATTTTTGGGTATGATTAACTTCATCCAGTACATCACTCCAGAGGCATAGGAAACATAAGAATGAAAAGTCGCAGACAGCATTCAATAAGACCAGTGCTGAGCCCCTCGTTTCAATATTTTCTTCTGGGCTAGACACTTCTTCAATTGCTTCCACTACTTCAGTTAATTCTGCCTTTACAGGTTTTACCGTCTCATGGTACACACTCCATCTTGTTTCTACCTATCTCTTGACAGAAATCGTTACATGTTTCTTCAGTAGCCTACATCCCAACGATGAGGTGAGGCCGAGAAAAATCTGTA
The DNA here is from genome assembly GCA_034769895.1 of Magicicada septendecula. NCBI lineage: Eukaryota > Metazoa > Arthropoda > Insecta > Hemiptera > Cicadidae > Magicicada > Magicicada septendecula. Next base: position 288,373,872 of record CM068370.1, on the reverse strand, counting down.
AACACTCTCTATAGCTCCAAAAAATGTTACAATTCTAAATGAATGAACTCCTCACAGGTTTAAAGAGTGGTTAGTACAAGGCAAAAATAAAGCCTTAGGATTCATCTCTTGTGTTCTTGCCTGAACACCTGTGTTGATTCCTGCCATAGTTGATGATATAACTTCTACATAATACATATAATATTTATAAATATCTAGTACTCTAAGAAAATTTAAAAGTAAAAAAGTAAAGATTTTTTCTAAATTGAGAAAAAAATTCATATTTGAAAATGGCACCCGGTGCGAATCGCACCCGTTTGGTGCGCCACTGCTTCTGTGGTGTCCTGAGTTACACCTGTTTGTTGCGAAGCAACCTGCCGCCGCGCAGTTGAATCTATCTTAAGCACATGCACCACAAACATCAGTACAATTGATGAACAGAGAGGAATTATAATTAGCGAAAGAAACATGTATTATTAAAAGTGTGTTGAATATTAGGTTACTAACATTTATAAGTAAACATCAAAATGTTATTAATTTGATTCCGATGTTGGAATAGAAAACTATGGTCGTTTCAAGCGTCATCATATGTCGACCTATAACGTCCTCCGAGTTTAACGATTTCTAGTCTCCATCTTCCTTAGCAGTTCCATAGGTCATTCTCAAAGTCTGTCTCCCTACATAACCATGGATATGAATTCTCTTAGTTACTACTTGGTTTCCTTGTGCGTTTGGTTTGCTGACTCAACATTTGTTTCTTTTCTTTATCGTTCTTAACCTAGCTGCTTTTAGTCTATAATTTGCTCTTAATCACTTTTGTACGTTGTCTTATAATACCATATTTCCGAACTGATAGTTACTGATTTCCTTATTATTGTATTGTATTGATTTTACTTTTCCTTTTTGGTGTTATTATCGCATAGAATACTGTTAAGTAGACTTATAACGTTCCTTTGCAGCCTGTTCTTTTCTTTTATTGTTACATCCGTAGTTTCCTCGTGTAAAACTTTCATGTCCACTGTTTTATATTCTTCTATTGGTTTATGTTTCCTCAAACTTTCAGGATTAAAACGAATTATAGATTTAACTTAATTTTAAATTTAATGCAATGTTAAATCAAAACAGTGAACAGTGAAATAATAGTTGTCACGCCTGATTTCGAAACGAAATATAAAAGCAGAGATTTACATGAATAATGGGGGTTCCATCAGTGGAGACATCTTTACTATGCACTAAGTGGTTTGGCAGTAAAAGTGCTTCTTGTTCGGTCTTAATTATTGAATGTTGGATTTTATGGCATTAAAAACGGGCCAATAGAAAACATGTGTCACTGCAGCAATCCGTTGTTGAAATTTAAAACAAATATTTTTGCAAGCTTCTAATTTGTTGGTGTTTTAGCAAATAGAGTCTATGGAGTTGTCTTGTATAACATTGACTCTGTGTGTGTGTGTGTGTGTGTGTGTGTGTGTGTGTGTGTGTGTGTGTGTGTGTGTGTGTGTGTGTGTGTGATGCGGGGAAATAAATGTATTCTATACGTATGATGCGAAGAAATGTACCAAATGTCACCGTAAGAACGGAGTAATGAATTCCAGACTGCATAAACAGTACAGATGTATTTTATAAGAGACAAAAGTGTATTATTAAACAGTACTATAGGCTTAAATTATTAAAGAAAAGAAGAAGGGATGTCGTATAAGGAAGAACTGATCTTTGACTGTATGTCGATGTATATTGCATGTACATGAAAATAAATATACTGTAACGTAACGGGACAGACTAGTGACTGCACGTGTGTCGTAAGATAGTGTATCTGACGATGGTAAAATTAAGTCAGCTGTCCTTAGACTGGATTTTTGAATTTGCAGTTCATCGTTCAGTTCCTGCAGATGTATGTAGTATTAGCTGTTCAGTTTCACTTATTCTTAGGCTTTGTCAGTACGTAAAGCGGATAAATTCGCTGTTTGACACACTGCCAAGTGTTCCATCTGCTTTAAAGTAAAAGGAAAAGATTTTCAACGACGTATGGTGACTAAGAGTAAAAAGTATTAACATAAATAACTATTAAACAAAACATTAAACTGAGCTTCATTCGCAAACTTAACTCAAAGAATTTTTGTAAGCCTTGTTTCATGTTCACAATCTCTTACAAGGACACTTGGTAACATTAAGCAAAACGTATAAGTTACAGAAAAGAAAATGCAATACGTGTCATGTGGAAGGAGGACGTAACCTTAGTCTAACCTAAATTAAAGTCAAAAAAGTCTATTTGGTACGGCCCTTTGTCTGAAGGGTTTCGTTGCTTTGTATATCCTGAGTCATCCAGCACCTTCCTTCCTAGGCTACTAGTCTATTTCTGTACCTCGTGTAATGATGTTTAATTTCTCTTATTTCGCTATTAGGCCCGTATCACAGGGCATCGTCTACTGTCCTGAATACCACGTTCTGGAAACGATACGATGAGATCTCTGTGTTTGAGTTATCTGCTTTCCACTGTGGCAACTACCGGAACTATCTGGATAACTATCGTTATGTCCAGATTGGTTTCACAATGGTCTTATAGAGGAGAGTTTTATTCTACAGTGACTGTCTTCCGAGCAACCAGTACATATGTCTAAAGGTGTATACCGAAGCTGTTGTCACTGTGTGTTTTCGCCATTTACGACGTCTGTTCACATGCATGCCGAGGTATTTAACACATTCCGCCTGTGTATGGCCGGCTCTAGTAGAAGGCCGGAATATTAAACGTGGCAACACTGGAATCAGCTGTTATTTGAGGCCGACTAGACGATCTCTTAATTTATGTGTTTCAATAATCAAATCGTGTCATTTTTAATTGCCGGTTAACAGCAGTTTTATAATTCTTCACTTTTGCAAATTAAAAGTTAATTATATAAAATACTGTTATATTATTTAAGAAATATACTAAAAAAACTCATTCAGTAATTCGAACAAAATTAATTCATTAGGTCTAACACTACAATTCACTAATTTCTTCCACTTAAACTTATAGTACTAAGTGCGTACAGGCCTATAACATAGATTTAGCTATAAATAGGCCTACTCATGATTTTAGTAATGATTTTAGTATTAATCAAAATATAACATGTTTAATGTCACAGGAGGACAGTTGTCTGGTCTCAGGCTACATGTTACATGACTCGATTTGGATTCGGTTGCCTTTATTCGTCATCCCTTTAAACAGCTTTTGGATTTCATTTATGTTGTTTCGTAGGTTTTTTTGAAGCAGTAGCAGCATTTGTATGCGAGACCAGGATGACCGGACCCCTCCCCATCCAAGTCGAAAAAGTTGAATTTTCTTAATCTCTGAATTTGTAGGTTATTTTATTTGATTTTTCCGCTGTGTATCGTAATAAAGTAGTTTTTTTAAATATACAAACATATTTATTACAAAACATTTGCGTGTACGTTTAAAATATGAAATAGGCCTATAGGAAAATCAATTTAGTCAATAAGTATCTTCTAAACAATGTTTACAAAACGCGTATTTTTATTGTGTTATTGCCTTTTACAATAATGAAATTGATTTCAGATGTTATAACACGGTTTTCAACCACATGAAATATAGTAATGTTGATTAGTCTTAACCTGTTTTTATATTTGTATGAAACCGACTCGACCGGACCCCCTCCCCCGGGGAAGCCAAATTCTAGATACGTCGCTGTGTGTATGTTGCCATCGCAGTTGATTTGGATATTGGTATGACCGCTGTATATTGCGAAATGGCGAATTGAGTATTGGTTATGTATGTAGTGGGGAGTATTCTGACAAAAAATGAGAAGCTAATGGGAATGTGATAACAAGAATAAGAAAAGCAAAACCGTATTTCGTACATTGAGGAAAATGTGATATTCCGGGATTGTTTCTGCAAACACAAACATTAGAATGTTTGCCTATAGCATGCTCTCTGTGTTATCGTAGAGAGGAAAGTAACAAGTACAGTATAGAACATAAACTACAAAATTATTTAAATTATTATCCGTTCTCTAAGACCGTGGTCTTCCGAAGTCTTCGGTCTTTGCCACAGTACTGTGGTTGACTGACCTACATCTTCTCAGCTTTTTTAAAAACTTTTCACTGAAGATGGCCTGTAGAGGTGGGGCCGTAACGTCTGATCACGCAAATGTCATCAATCGACAATCAACATGAAGATTTTGGAATACCACGGACATTGCCCGGATAATAATTGCGACAATGGAAATAGGCATACCTGAGAGCTTAAATGAGAAAATATCCCGGTACAAAACTGAATGGCGGACACGGTACACGTAGAGAGAATGGATCTAACTAGATTTTCAAAAAAGGCCTTGACTATCATCCAGGGTGGAAGAGAAGTGTCGGAAGACCCCGTAAGCGATGGTTGGATGACTTCCATGGAGACTGGAACAGGCTACTATCCTAAGCTGTAAAGGATGACGACGATAATTATAACATCGGCCGTGAACGTCTAAGAAACACACTACAGACTACAAATTTATTAACAAATGTTGAAAATTTGTTCAAAATCTGCTTCACTATGCCTAAGTATATGTCATACCAAACTGTCTCTTCTCCCCATAAGTCTTCCACAAACTTCTTCTTTCTCCAACTCTCTACAAATCTTCTTCATTCCTCGCCCTGTCTGTCCAACCGAACCTCTACCTCACTCTGTAGCACCATTAATTTTTATTCTGTTTTCCTAAGGTACATGCATGGTTGCCATTAACAGCCATACGGCGTACATATAGATTAAAAAATTATTTCATATTGTTTATAATTTATATATTTACTAGCCGACTTACCCAGCGTTGCTCGGGTTCATAATTTATTCATAGACTCATAGGCACCTATTCTTGTTCTAACGTTACATTACTTCTATATTGTATAATCTTCCTTATATTGTTACGTTCGCCTTCTCACTGGAGGAATACTCTGTAGCGCACCTGTTTAAGAACATGTCATAAACTTTATTCGTATATCTCGAGAAGAATTCTGTTGCGCGTGACGCTCCTGCTCGATTTCTAACTCTGGGAGAGGGCGAACAGCTAAATTAGTTTTCAATAAAATGTCTACAGTACTTGCACGAGCTGCGTATTTAACTGTCGTTTTATAATTCACTGTGTTAATGTTGAAATAAGGTATCTGTTAAATTAGTGTCTCCTAAACTTATTCTAACAATACAATACCTCTATAGATTTCATCTTATCAATTTTTAAATTCAAACCGAAGCAAGCGCATTTATATTGTCTGAACACTACGATATGAATACATTCGCTATCAAAACGTTTTTTATACTCGCTTATAACTTACTTCGATCTTAACTTGTCCACTTTTAAATTCAAACTGAAACAACTCTGAATTCACGCACTATTAAAAAGTTTCTTAAGATGCATACACCACCTTCGATATCATAACCTATATCTTTATTTATAAGAACCGTGGACTCTGGCCCGGCCGCCTTTCGCGGGATCCGACCTAAGACTCCCCGAGTTCCGTGGACGGACTCCGGGGAAGGCCCGTCGGACGACTTCCGCGCTATACCCTTAGCGGGAGGCTTCCACCTATGCTGGGACACCGCCTGCTTTTTCCGGCATCCAGGCCGGTCGAACTCCCGAGCTAGGACTTGGTCAGAGACTTCCCCAAGGTACGAAAGGTTCTCCGAAGCCCGGAAAAGCCGTCGATATGCCGAGCGAGGCGCTGGAACTCTGGCCCGGCCGTTTTTCGCGAGATCCGACCTCAGACTCCCCGGGTTCCACGGACGGACTCCGGGGAAGGCCCCTCGGACGACTCCCGCGCTATTTCCTACGCGGAAGACTTCCACCGATGCTATGGCAACCAGAATCTATTCTATTGGGTTGCCATGGCAACCAGATCTAATAGATTTTAAGACACAAAAGACCCCCCAGAGGATCGTATCGAAAAAACACCTGTCCTATGTTGGTTCTCCCGTCGCGTAAAATATTTGTGCCAAGTTTGGTTGAAATCGGTCCAGTGGTTTAGGAGGAGATGTGGAAGACCCCAAAGGACCCCCCAAAGGACCACATCGAAAAAACACCTGTCCTATGTTGGGTCTCCCGTTGCGTAAAATATTTTTGCCAAGTTTGGTTGAAATCGGTCCAGTGGTTTAGGAGGAGGTGTGGAACATACAAACATACATAGATTTATACATAGATACAATGACTTTTATTTATATTAAGATAAGATAACAAATTATGTAGTACTAGCCAATTTACCCAGCGTTGCTCGGGTTCATAACGTATTCATAGGCTCATAGGCACCTATTCTTGTAACGTTATATTACTTCTATAGTGTATAATCTTCCTTATATTGTTACGTTCGCATTCTCACTGGAGGTATACTCTGTAGCGCACCTGTTTAAGAACATGTCATAAATTTTATTCTTATATCTGGAGAAGAATTCTGTTGCGCGTGACGCTCCTGATCGATTTCCAACTCTGGGAGAGGGCGAAGAGCTAAATTAGTTTTCAACAAAATGTCTACAGTACTTGCACGCGGTGCGTATGTAACTGTCGTTTTATAATTCATTGTGTTAATGTTGAAATAAGGTATTTGTTAAATTAGTGTCTCATAAACTTATTCTAACAATACAATACCTCTATAGATTTCAGCTTACCAATTTTTAAATTCAAACTGAAGCAACCGCATTTATAATGTCTGAACATTACGATCTGAATACATTCGCTATCAAAACGTTGTTTTTTATACTCGCTTATTACTTACTTCCATCTTAACTTATCCACTTTTAAATTCAAACTGAAACAACCCTGAATTCATGCACTATTAAGAAGTTTCTTAAGATGCATACACCACCTTCGATATCATAACCTATATCTTTATTTATAAGAACCGTGGACTCTGGCCCGGCCGTCTTTCGCGGTATCCGACCTAAGACTCCCTGGGTTCCGTGGACGGACTCCGGGGAAGTCTCGTCGGACGACTCACGCGCTTTCCCTACGCGGGAGACTTTCACCTATGCCGGGACACCGCCTGCTTTTTCCGGCATCCAGGCCGGTCGAACTCCCGCTTGGTCAGAGACCTCCCCGGGGTACGGAAGGTTCTCCGAAGCCCGGGAAAGCCGTTGACATGCCGGGAGAGGCGCTGAAACTCTGGCCCGACCGTTTTTCGCGAGATCCGACCTAAGACTCCCCGGGTTCCCTGGACGGACTCCGGGAAAGGCCCGTTGGACGACTCCCGCGCTATTCCCTACGCGGGAGACTTCCACCGATGCTACGGCAACCTGAATGTATTCTATTGTGATGCCATGGTAACCAGATCTAATAGTTTTTTAAGACCCCAAAGGACCCCCCCAAAGGATCGTATCGAAAAAACACCTGCCCTATGTTGGTTCTCCCGTTGCGTAAAATATTTGTGCCAAGTTTGGTTGAAATCGGTCCAGTGGTTTAGGAGGAGATGTGGAACATACAAACATACATAGATACTTTTTCGTTTCGCTTCGTAGTCCTTCAGTCTTTCGACTGGTTTAGACCCTACCCGCATATACCCGTGGTGCGTGTGTTTGGGGAGGGATTATACTAGGCAGGATACAATGATACAATGACTTTTATTTATATTAAGATTAGAAAGAATGTTTAGACCTATAAACAAAACATAAATATTATATATATATCTTATTTATAACTTTTGATGTTTCTTGCAGAATTTGTATGTTATATACTTTACTATCAAGTAATAATTATTTTTGCAAGTGTACTTTTCTTATTTTATTGTCACTATGTTTGCACCTGACTCATGTTTCACGGATCTGTACTTGAGAGGTTTCTATATAAATCCTACATAAATGTGTGTGTGTGTGTGTGTGTGTGTGTGTGTGTGTGTGTGTGTGTGTGTGTGTGTGTGTGTGTGTGTGTGTGTGTGTGCGTATTTCAATCCACGTTTTATATCAGTGTTTCACTTCCTTCATCTCGTAAGAACATAAGTATATTTTTTTTTATAATTACGTTCTTAAAAGGTATACATGGCACCCACGATTGAAATAAATCATAAACTGTTATAATAATATCGAAAATAATGTATAATGTAACGGAATCCATAAATGCTGACATGTAAACCTAGGACGCAGGAGCATCGTTTGAGTATGCGTATATTTAAGCATTCATACTTTTACTTTTAAAATGGATAACAATAAATTTGTAAGCATGCGTCAGACCACTGCCGGCTCTAGTAGAATGCCGGAATATTAAACGTGGCAACGTTGCGTCTGAAGCCTATAAGCATAGTGTAATAAAATAGCTTAAGTGAAGATGATATATTTTGATTTAATTTAATAGCATTACTAAAATCATGAGTAGGCCTATTTATAGCTAAATCTAAATTATAGGTCTGTGCGCACTTAGGTTTTAGTTGAAGTTGAAGAAATTAGTGAATTAATGTTAGGCCTAATGAATTAATTTTGTACGAATTATTGAGTTCGTATCTTATGAATGACTTAATTATTATATTTCATTAATAATATAACAGTATTTTACATAATACACTTTTAATTTGCAAAAATTTAAGAATTATAAAACTGCTGTTAACCGGGAATTAAAAATGACGCGATTTGATGATTGAAATACATAAATTAAGAGATTGTCTAGTCGGTCTCAAATACCAGCTGGTTCCAGTGTTGCCACGTTTAATATTCCGGCCTTCTACTAGAGCCGGCCATGGTCATACCCATTACAGCATACTGCCGCGCGAGCATGTGTGTGTGTCCGCGCGCAGATACTACTCGACTATAGGCCTACTATATACTACGCAAGTGTAATTTATATTACACACACGCACACACACATACACACGCAAAATATATATAGTGTGTATAATAATTATACAAATCAGCACGGCCAATAAGAGAAAGTAATAAAATTAATACGGAAACCAGTTTAGTCACATGAGTCTAAAGGAAAACAGATGGAGGAAAACATAGCTTATATATTCATTACAGTTAAGTGGGAAGGACACAGTCAATACTGAGGCAGTCTATCGCAGTCGTAAGTAATGTTATTATTGTCGTTACTGTTATTATTGTTGAAAATCTTGTTTTATCATTGTTATTATTGTAACTATTAATATAGTTTCAAAAAATCTTTCTACATATTTACATTGTTTACTCTGATAACACTTTGGTGAGAAAGAGCTATCGATTAAGTTTAAAAAATTTACACCGTGTTCCTTGAAGTTTGAGGTGGTTTTAGAAAAAAAAAATTTTAATCGGTAGTTTTAACACTTTTCACAAACAGAGCCTTAAGACGGTCCCATGTGATGAAATTGCTTTGTTAATTTGGGTGTAGTGAAATTTTCGGCATGCTACAAACGTTTGTTTTATGAGAGATAGCTCTACGGTGTTAACAAGTGATATTTAGAGAAAATCCAATTTTTATTTTAGTAAAATCTGTCTTTCCCTTTTTGAGGTATTGTCGGTTTTGTAAAAACATTTGTTGTTTGGTACGTGCTGCTGGTACAGTGTAAACTGCTTCTCATAAAGATTTTCTGAATATTAAATATTACCTCAATGCAATTTACTTTTTTGATATTTATTATATTATTACATTGAATAATAATAATTTCAATTTTACGCAGTACCTTAATATTCTATTTCTGTTTTGAAGTCAACAAGTCCAAGGCTATTGCCTGGGTGAATTTAGTAAACTTGTCTCTTTTGACACCTTTCTTGAAGCCTTGATGCCTTAAAGGTCTTCTGTTTTATAATACGTGCACTTAGAGGTATATCGCACGTGACCTGCAATGTAAACAAACTTATCAAACATTATAAAAAAAAGTTACTAAATCTAGCTTTTGTTACGCGTAGTTTAAAATAAACATGTCACGTGTGTAATACGCCCTATTCATAGGCTCGTAGTGTAGATTCACTTCAGGTAACAATAGTTCAATGAAACCTACTTAACACTATTTTTAATAGTGACGTATTCATTATGTGAAACTTAATATAAAATTACGTAAAGCTCAAGTTAAAGTGCTCCTTGCTAAAGTGGAACTTAGTAAAATTTCATAGAGAATAATTTAAAAAAATAAACGTCCCTAAGTAATTTGAGAATTCAACATTAAAAAAAATTAAATTTATCAAAGAATTTATAAATTTATATTGTTAATATTGATTTATAAAATTTTTTACAACCACTTTCCCTTAAAAATAATAAAAAATATTTTGGACGTTTTGTGTAGACATTAAATATAGGAGAGACACAAGTATTGCCTTCTTATCTTTTCACTGTCGCCACATTGAAAGTTTTACGAAAATACACATCCGTAATTACATGTAACATTATATTTCTTATTGTAAGGAGACGGTTTATTCTGAAAAATATTCGCCGCCTTATTTTGTAAAAATAACCGTTGTATTGACCACCATAGTCTTCTTACTATGAGCCAGTATTATATAACGAACTGTCAAGTTTCATAACTTTCAATTTCTCGTGTACAGTGATAAAACACTACACCCTAAATCTAAACCAACCTAAAAGGTGCCTTTTGAATTATGTCAAAGGGGACATAAATTGCTTGACAAAATGCACCTTTAATTTAATTTTTGCTTTTAATTTATTGTGATAAGAACAAATTGGGAAAAATGAATATGATAGGATTTTAGAACTATTTCAGTGAACTTGATAATTATTAATGTAATGTAGATGGACAGATAGATAAGTATTTCAGTAAGTATTTGACAAATTTTTATTAAGGATAATAGCCTATAAGTATAAATGGATACTTAATAAATATTACCAGGAGCTCGGTACAGACTTTCTCCAATGCAACTTTCACACATCTCGTTTCTTGCTTAAATCACACACACACACACACACACACACAAACACACACACTACAGTGTCCTCCTAGTTGTTAACAGTGGCCTTTGAACCAGTTTCATTTGTAAATACTTATATAGGTAAGTAATTTATTGTTGATGTGAGAGGGTATTGCTTGGGAAAAATAAGTGAGACGGATTATGTTTTTATACCTGATGTGCCAAAGTTATGATACTTTTTTAAAGACGAATGAAAACTGTAAAATTTGAATTTTTACCTGTAAAATTACTCAAAGAAATTTTGAAATTAATATTTCTTACGACAACAGCTACGTAAACATTGCCTTGACATTACACAATGTCTTTCTTCTTATTCTTTGTACAATTTTATTTACTTAATATTCTGTTAACTCATTTCATATATTTCATTCACTACATTTTTTTAACTAGATTACTAAGTAGGCCTATATTTACTAAATTAAATTCTGTTTAGATGTCTTCGTTAGTATTCGTACCACAGTCAGCTACGCTCCCCACCATGCCAGACTTACTCTATCATCCTAGACTCGGCCCGTAGAAACTAGTCTTTTTTCCAGCTGCAATTTCGTGTTAACATCGTGCAAATCTCTAGTTATTAAGCGACTTCGTATATACCACTACTGAAATTACTTCCACATGTCGCAACTTATAGACTTTCTTCAAGTTATTGGCCAAGTCAGCGGTTGCTATTTATTCATAGTTTCTTCGATAGTTGACATAATCATATTACCCGTGGTGACTGTAAATCAAAGAATTATTGGTTTTCCCAGTTTTTTTGTCAAACATAACGATATAAGTTTAACTTTCTTTGATCGCCATATCAATGACGATCACACTATTCCTCAAAATCTGTCTTTTCTATCGGTAATTCTTTAGGGTGTGTAAATTTATAGTACTTAAAACTACAATAATTAACGATTTCAGTGTTTAAACGAAAGAAACAAAAAATTTCAAAAAACGTAATTCAATCGGAAATAAATATATCAATCAGTGGGTGAAATTTGGATATTCGTTTGTAACTAATCTTGTGTATGTAAACGGCAAATAATTATTGCCTCACGTTTTCACGGCCGGGGTCGTAATTATTATAAATACTTTTCGGGCTATCAGGCCTTGGTCCTGTGTTGGAAATGCAAACGTTTCGGCCACTCTATTGGTGGCCATCTTTAGTGCCGGAAGAATTAAAAAGTAGGCTACTGACAACGGTGTCCGTCAGTGAAACCACGGTTGGGCCTACTGTGGCTAAGGCCGCCAGTCACTTGACTTGATAGTTTTCTTGTATTTGGTCAGACGATTAGGAGTAACGACAATAACTACACGCGAAGTCGGCATTATATTAGCTGTGCAGTATATTAGCATAAATATGAATTTATCTGTTCCGTAGTTGTCTTATTACAACCAAAAGTTACAGTTATCCTAAAATATGAATTTCTCCGTTCCGTAGTTATGTCTTATTACAACCAAAAAGTTATAATTTTGTTGTAAAGAAAAATTGAAAGTTAAATGCACCAATGAATTTGTTTTGTAATGTTATTCTGAACAACATGTTATCAGTTTAACACACGCTTTATTTTACTTTTTTTAACATGATAATGTTTTTAGGCTGGGGGTCATTCCACAAAATGCGTGATGCAAAATGTGTAACGTCATCCAAATATGTAACGTTTCCACGCTTTCGATTCCCCACAGTCTAGAAATCTTCGGTCTCTGTCGTTTTAACATGATAATGTTTGTTATATAGTAAATATATTTGTTATATAGTAAATATTTGTTATATAGTTATATAGAAAACATGATAATGTTTTCCACAAAATGCGTGATGCAAAGTGTGTAACGTCATCGAAAAATGTATCGCTCCAGGTGATGTTAGTAATAAATAAATTTGGTCACAGTGAAATAAGATGCATATCAGTGTATATTTTTTAGTGTTAGTCGTGATGTCTTCCACTGAACGTGTGCGACGCCTGCGTCAACGACAACGCGAAGACAGGGATCGTGAAGAATTCAATGAATTCTTGACGAATACTCCGTTCTCATCAAATATAACTGAAGATGAGAAAATTCGCGCGATTCAAACATTACGTATAAACATTACATTTAGTTTATGCACATTATACGTTTCAAAAGCCTAAAAACATTATCATGCTTCGATGTTCAGGTTTCGTTAAGTCTATCGTAGTATTTTTTAAAGTTGTGAAATCAGTTGGATCCGGAGCCAACACCAATTTAAACTTGTCGTTCAAAAACTGTTTCAGACGATCGTTCGACGTCTCAATGTTAAGGTCCCCGGTGAGTTAAGTCACCGTGACCCGGTCCCTGGTCAACATACATATGGAGAAGGTATATGTTGGGATCCCAGGGCCAGTCGCTAACTATTGTTCTGACATGCTCTGTGTAGTAAAGTATCAGTTGAAAGAGAAACATCTCGATGTAGTTTAGTGGTGTTTGTGTGGATGAATATAGACTGACACTAGAATTAATTTGAATTGTTTGGGCATTGCAACTACCACTCATAAGCCTCAATGTTGGCACCTTTCCTTGTTTTACAGATGTCCAGCAGTTTGAGCGTAACACAAACTGTTGAACGTCTTAATCTGTGAATTTTTGTTGTAAGAATTGCAACATAGCTGCACTGGGCCGTTTTAAATAATGTTAGAACCATATACGATCACAAACTCCACAAACAAAACCCAACTTGCCGTAGAACGACTTTTCAAAGTCCTCCGTCGCCAGACGCCAATGGGTTTTAAACACTAAATCTAGATTCTCAAACGTCTCATCTGTTTGTATTTCGTAGCATTCCATCAGTTCTATCTCACTGTCGACATTCGTTGTTTGTGAACTGGAGTAGGCGTTGCGGCGACTGCGCACTTGGTACTCGCCTCGATTTTTTGACGCTGCCTCATCCTCCACATTCGTTCTGGTGCTGTCATAGGTGCCTTTTTGGATTCCTTCGTTATCCTTCTTTTAATTTGTAAGCGTTTACATAAGCATTTAACTTTTGTTATGAATATATTTTGCCATTTTTGAAATTTGAATGAAAATTTGTCCACGTTCAACACTTTGTCACTAAAGATTCGTATTTTATTTTATAGTAATCGTAAAGATTTATAAAATTGTAACTCAAATAATGTGCTGCACATACGCGTTTCCGAGCTATGCTAATTTTTCCGCGCGGGAAACCGGTGATTTTCCACTCCAACTGGACGGGCATTTGTCGTGGCGTGTGACGTCATGCGCTCTAGGCTAATATTCCGTGGCATTTTCTCATCCTTGGCCTTTAAATCGTGTATTGCTTATTTAAATGAGCGATACAGTTTTAAAGATATTAAAGTTTGTCTGGCATACTCAAAATCGTAACATCGACTTTCGCATAGTTTCCCTCCACACCGGACCCGCGGTGTAAGACGTATTCTGTCAAAAAATGAACGCCACAAAGGCTTCCGACAGAATATTTGTTAACTTCTGATTTAGGTTTCCTATTTTTTGATTTCTCTTTGTTCACAAAAAGACTCCAATTTTTCGTACACTCGAATGTGCTACTTTGGAACAAGTGAAAACTTACCTAAGAATCGAGTACAACTGTTTTTCTTTCAAATTTATATTTCTTGAATGTGTACTTTTTACGTATACGAGAGATCTAATTAAGACTACAATAGTAGATGTTAGTTTGTATGCAATATTCCGCATATGACTGTCTGTCTAAGGTGGTAATATTGAAAGTCCTGCCACAACTAAACATGTGTGTTACACACACACACACACACATACATAAACATTTATTACTACACACAATGGCCTACTACAATTTTCATTTTCAATAGACTTGCTGTAGACCTTTCCGAGTTACGCCAATAAATTGCTGCAAGAAAGACAAACTGGTAATTACGTTAGTGTTGCGGTAAAATATGGATTCGAGTACGTAAGTGATTTAAATTTCAAAACAACCTAAAAGTTAATTGTATTATAGCGAAAAAATTCTAATGTTAAATCTGAATTGCACGTCCTACGTTAAGTAGGCCTACACATTTCTTACTCAGTAGTAGTCTGTAATATTAGTAAGTAGTCAGCTCCATTCAATACATTCAACAGTATTCAATAGTGCTGTACAGTATTCAGTAATAACCAATATTATTATTCAACAGTATTAAAGGGAAAACTCGTACTGGTAGAGAGTACGAGAATTCAAAACGTTAAGTTAAAGCCACACGTTTGACTTCACTGCGACCGGTTTCGCTTTTTTTTTTAACAAATCCGGTCCTGATTTGGTACCGCGTTCACGAAACAGTCGCTAAATAGGAGAGATGCTTTAGAATATAAGAATTCCAAATAACTCTATCACGTGTTAAGGGGACATTAACATGCACCGCAGTAGACATCACGCATTTTTTTCTTTAAATTGTCTAATAAATCAGATGTTAACGCTATATTCACAAAAGTTGGTATATATGATTAGTATCGTCTAATCTTAGGCCATCACATAACACAAACAATTTTCCTACACAAATTCATATATTGTTATAAATAATTGCATACACTATAATGAACAATGTACCTTTTCTCTTTATTTTTTCAGCGTATTACTCTGACATTTAATTTTTCCTAAACAATAACAATAGTAACAAACTCAATCAATCAGATATTTGATCGCATATTATATTATAAATAACAATTTTGTAATCAACGAAATAATTTTTAAAATATGTTTGTACTGTTAGGCTATACTTTCGTTTAATGTGTCACAATAGTACATGTCAAAATGATTCAGACTGTTTTAAACTGCATGGAAATGAACCATAAAAAATATCAAGTCATTAGATAGAATAGTTTATAACAAAGTGAAAAGTAAATAGAAAAATTTTCTAGTTAATAGAAAAGTAAAGTGAATTAATAAAAAAAGTTTGCCAAAAATGGCAAAAAAAAACTGTTGCAACTTTTAATACTATTCTTTTTTCTGACCTATTTTATTGTAATGTCGGTACTCTCCTGCTCTATCATCGGCTTCCTTTTGTTCTTCTACATCATGTTTTCTTTTTAGCTACTATTATTTTTACTCTTCTTTCTTGCTGAATACTGCTTTTAGTCCGGAAGTCGACTTGCTCAATCCTGGCCTTATCGACGTTCTGCGGTGTGGTCACACAGCAGGATCCAGGAGCAATTCCATCTTGCTTGGAGCTTTACTCCTTATAATATCGCCATCATTGAAACTAGCTGTTTCATCATTTACAGCTGATTCAACGGTAGATCTGGGTGCAAAATGTGTCTTAGGGCATCGCTCCTAAATCATAGCATTCAACGCTTTATATTTTGGGTTTCCCCACCCAAATACGTTTTGAGAAGCTCTGGATTAGAAAGAGCTTTCTGAATAGATTTTAGAGCCTCAATTATTGAAGTACATTTCTGTGTTTGTATTGGATTTTCTCTAGTCTTGACACCTCTAGGATTGTGTTCTCTTATATTGACGCCATGGATTTTCTTCTACGGGACACAGAAATGCTGTTGGTGACATCAGATGAAGTTTCATATAGGAAAGTGGTCCGTACTGCCTATTTCATGTTAGATTAAATAAATAATCTACATTATTTAGATTATCCCTTATAGCGTTTCCATAATAATATCGCAAACAATCTATCTGCTTGTTATCAGTAAGACAACCTTTCTCTGATAACCCACTGCCATCGTCAAGTTTCTTCCCTTCATGTCATTTCTTAATTTTCTTCACCTGTCACTCGTCCTTTTTTTGATAAATCCAGTACATTCTTACTTTGTTATTTCTGTATCCCCATATGGCTTCATTTTAGTGACAGTTTGTAGGTTCTGCTGTCACTACCGTCAATACAACTGATGTACCTACGTGTCTCAAACTGCCAAACCTAACCTACCCTTATTGTTGTTTACAGGGTTATTCTCTTCTAAAAACTATTAGAACAACGTTTTGATTCCTTGCCATAGAATTTTTTTACACTAACGAATAACACTGGCTGTCATATTGAAGCGAGATTACAAACACCACCACTAACAAAACAAAACATTCAAGAAAGGTAAACTCCCGACAAGTTGCTTTAAGTGTAACCAACCAAGTAGAGTATCCAACATATAAAACAAAAATCAGCCTAATAATAACCCAATTGGTTACAGACCAAGCATAAAATATAAAAGGGTGTGTGGCTCTCTGGCCCAGTCATTTAAATGCGTGTTACTTCAAAATTTAAATTCCTAAACGATAGTGTAAAACTTGAGATTTTGTAAAAAAAATTTGTACTGAATTATTTTGAACTATTAATAAATTGAAAAAAAACTACATTTCAATAACTTTTTAGGTTTTTCTTATTAATAACCCCGTCAAGATCAGCCGAAGGAAAATACCAATTATTAGGTGGGGCGATAAACGAATGAAATAGATAATTTGCTTGAATTATGTGTTAGAGATTATAATAAATAGTCAATTGGTATTAGCAGTAATGGTAGATAGAAAAAAGAAGTCGACCTACAAATACTACGGCAAGCCAACGGCAAAAAATAGAACAGGGAAATAAGCAAACACTGGAGAGAAAGCATAGATAGGAATATTGTAACGAGAATACCATCCAACAGCGAAGAGCGTCCTCTACCCGTCCCTCCACTAGTCGAGCAGATGTAGCCTCAGTCAAGGCCGCACTAATGTACGTTCCAGATTGTTCAAGAACACTTGAGATACGCATTTAGCTGGCGTGCAGTAAGGATGGAAAGTTTTTCTGGAACTCTGCGCGACCTACAAAAGCAAGAGTATCTGGCTTAGTCAATCAGTTTACGTTGAGCGATTTTCGTAGTGCGGATCGAGTGATTGTCGAAGTACTGTGAAAAGTGATTACTGTGTTACATTTAGCGTGGAACTCTATTATTTGACATTATTATTGCGTGTGTACGAATTTAACTTGAATTATTGTACGAGTATAACATTGTTGAGTAACTTGTTGATTACAAACTGTTATTTGTGATTGATTAAACTGGTGATTAGGACTTCATTGGTGTCTGTATTTTGTTTTCACTGTACCATACGACGAGCAGGGAGACCGTCGTAACAATATGAAGGAAAGAGGAAGAATCATTTGAAACGTAAAATCAATGGAGAATTTATTAAACCTATGGGTCACGATGAAGTCAAACATATGGCTTTATCCAAGTCGTTGTTTCTAGTGCTAAAATAAAATTAAAAAAAAAACATTTTTAAATTAATTTAAATCACATATTTTATGGTGTAAGCTAAATGTTCACATTGTTTAGGAACATAGACAATTTTTAGGAATATTGTTTCACCACAGTAAGTTGAAATCACTCACTTACAGATTGTTATTACTATTGTCGGCTAATGGAACAAATCCATTGATTGGAACTAAGATTGTTTTTTTTTTACAGGTGATTACAAAACCATGGCCAACGTCGTATTCCTTTTGCTACTGGCTGCAGTAATCGCTAGAGGTCAGCTAGATGACAATCGTATGCCGGTTGTGCCTAATAGACCTGAGGAACCTGACGTACCTTATAGCGATGTATCAATTACTCCACGTATTATAGATAGTCCCATGCGGCTCTTGGTTTCAAGAGGCTGCGAAAAAGGTTTCAAGAAGGACCCTTATGGAAACTGTAGAAAAATATTCGGATGACAATAAACTTCTTGTGTTTTGTAAAATCAGAGTTCTTAAAAATTGTTTACTCCTTTACGTATCCACGACTCCTGAAATATTTCGACGATAGATTCAAAATATTTAAATACAATAGAATCTCAATCATCCAGATAGATGAATCGAGTAAAAAAATATTTCGTTTATTAAATGCTTGTATTAACATTAACATTTAATTAGCAATGTGTAATTGCAGTAAGCAGTGTTTGGGGTAAGTGTGATCAGAATCTGTCACGATTTTGTACGATTCAATATTACTGTGATAATTCAATCGCAACGAATTGTTTTAAATGATTTTAAACGTTATCAAGTTCATTGTGACTAAAATTAAATTAACCTAATTTGGTAAAGGAATTACAGTGACACACAAAACGTTAAGCCTATAATACGTTAGGTGAAGTAAGTCTCCGTTAAAGTTCCATGGAACTTAACCTGTTCAGTGAAACAGACACACACAAATACGTGCAGTTTTATTGAATTATATTCATATTTGCTCAGTATTTCTTGTATATATATTTTTATAAATAATAACAAAACTTTTTGTACAAGAATATATTTTTTAATTATTTTGTAAATATTACTATGTTATAGTAACTAATATAATTATGTATGTATATATATGTTTATATATAGGTCTATATATATATATATATGTGTGTGTGTGTGATATATATATATATATATATATATATATTATAACTACACTACTATGCGTTATTGTAATGTAATATTGTGTGTGAGTACCCACCTGCTGTCTGATCTTGCAGATTCTTCCGACTAGGGCGTGTGGATTTTGGATTTGAAGTTCGCAAGCTAGTAATCTCGAATTATTACAACAACACACAAAATGGGTTACTTTAAAGGGGGAGAGTTTTGTGAGACTGGTAGGCTTTATCGTACAACAATAAAACACTGTTATATGGGGTAATAAAACGTTGTTTATTACACCAACAACACACAAGAATAGAATGGTTATAATCTTATGGATTTTCTTATAGTCTATACAATGAATCGATGTTTTTCGATTGATTAATAGTTGAAAGAAACTGAACTCGTTCTTTGCGAGTTAATTGCAATTTAAATTTGACTTTATTAATTGATTTGAATTTAATTAAATTTATTTAATTAATTTGAATCTACGTGTTCATGAAACAAAATATAAAACTCTAAAATGAATTTGCATAATTAGTTAAAATAAATTAGACGTGACAGTCTAGTTCACGTTATTTCATTTCTAGTGATTCTACTTCTGATCTACTGCAGTATGATCTAAGATTAGATTGTCAGTTAAGATTTGTATAGCGCTTTTATACTACTTCTATTTCTTAACTATAACTTACTAAAGCCTTAAACTGCTATACAGATTATCACAACGAATTTACTTTTTAATTACTAGAGTCTTTGCTTTTTGTTTGGCACCTGAATTATTTGAATTACAATGTTTTAATTGAAAAATAGAAAATTTGATCTGAAAAATAAATAAGTAGATTTTGCTTTCCTGTTACTGAAGAGGATGTCGTCCCGATTTGTCCCTCGTCGATTCGAGTCCTTGGTTAGAGAAAGTAATCTGCTTAGAACTGCTGGATTCGGTCGTGGAGTTCAAAATTCGGCAACACTCTGCTTCCCTGCTGTTTGTGAATATTTTAACGTCTGCTGTTGTCTGCTGGAACTGCTTCCTGTTCTCCGTCGATTTGCACGTTGCACGTCAGCGTGTGTGTGTGTGTGCTTCGTTCGGGCGGTCGCTCTGCTCGTCAGCTGTTAACCAATAATTTAGACGGCCTCTCTGCTGTATTCTTGAAGTCTGGTCTTGAAGTCTGGTGGATCTCTTGCGTGCTTATGACTAACTGGTAGTACACAATAAGCTTGGTTGATGTCTTGAAGAGTCTCTCGCCTTTACGTAGCAATTACGAGCTATACAGATGATCTGTAGTTAGTGTGTTCGTAATTGCGTGTGTGTTGACCACGTAGAGTCTTCTTGTTGATCTTCACCACTTTGGCTACTAGACGATCGAAGGACTACGTCTTAACTTCGTGAGTACTGACAGAAGAGTGATTTTTTCACCAGAAAACATCGCACTGGCCGGGGCTGCATGAAATGATTTCATTGGTCGAAACACTCTCCCTACCACATAAAATTTAGAATTCCCTTAGTCCGTGAGAATGAAGTCTGGTTCCCACAGACGGAGAATAGAATTATTATCTAATATATAATTATCTGGCGGAACCACTTTGTCGCTAAGGATAACCTGTACTTAATTAATTTTGCAATAACTTGGTTGCAAATCAAGTTGTGTGAAATCTAAAATATAAAATCTGTCACAAATTATTATCTTTATAATATAGTAAAATCTCTTTACTGTAACTCTATTTTTACAGAAGTTATTCAATTATTTTAATTAACTCTTACATTCGTTAATTATATTGCATCAAATTTCCACACGTCATTATTAATATCTCGGCAAACATTTTGGCTATGTTAGATTTCGCCTTTATTTATTAGTTTCCGAGATATTAATAATTAACAGTTTGGGTGTGGTCGCTTCCTTGTACAGCGAACTGATTACATAACGACCACGTGTGCGTTGCTTTACACAGCATTATTTTCAATGCGCTACATTCAAATGGAGTTTTAACTGTTAATTTTTATTTAAATATGGTTTCAGCATGCGGTAAACATATAACCCCAAATAGTTAATATTTGGTTCCGTTATATATTCCCACACCCGCTTAAAAAAAAAATGAATGTAATAATTACAGTTATTTTTTTTTTCTTAATCATTACACACATATTCTGTAATCATTATTCTTATTAACTATACATTGTATTACTTATTCTGAAGACACGTACACAAGTGTTAATGTTATTGCATTATATACAATCTAACTCTAAATACATGTATTAAACTATCATATTTGCAACTTATTGCGTATAATGTTTTTAAAACGAGTAGTAGCCTTTATTTGTAAACAATGGCACGCGTACTAAGGAATTTTGCTGACAGTATTTAGAACCGTTATCGCCCGTCGCGCGGCTAATTGCTTGACCTAGTTTCAAATGTGGGTCAGGTAGTCGTTATCGCGTGACGTAACTGTTTCCTGCCGCGAGCTCGTTCACTCTATACGCTTATTATTTACCGCTATAGAAAAACATTATTATTAGTTCACAAGTTACCTATAATTATTATTAATAATATTATAAAACACAAATTACTTATTTTAATTTTAATTATTATAATACAATTATTATTAACTCTAAATACTATTTATCTTTTTAAAGTCTTTTTATTTCGTCGCGACGCGCTTTGGAACGCCATGCTACTCAAAGTATTTTCTCAAAGAGCTCGCATGGAATTTACCGATCGTTTTCGTTCGGTCCAGCGTCGTAACGATAAACGTGTGAGGTGCGAGTTGTTGAGCCAACAGATAGGGTCCATTATATAAACGAAAGAACTTTGCAGCCACATTTATGTCTCGTCGGCCTACAGGATTCGCCTTGAGCAATACTTTCTCGCCTACTACAAAGTTCGTTAGTTTATGCGTCGTATTAAATTTGTCTGCCCTTTTTCGCCCTTTTTCAACTATTCTTTCCCTCACAAGTTGATTTTTACATTGCACCGGCAGAGGTAGATTATAAGTCTTTGGCTTACTTAAATAATTATCCCAAAACCTCTCTGGCGTGGTTCCAGAGTCTAATTCTGCTGGTGTGTATTCCGTGGTATCATGATAACTCTCATTTATTGCCTTTTCGAAGAATGGTAAGAACTCGGGCCATTTACTTTGTTCCTTATAGCAATAGATACGGAACATTTTACCGATTTCCCGATTCACCCTTTCGGCAAGGTTTCCCTGTGGTCGTCGTATCGAGGTTAGGACTGCTTTGATACCGTTACGTTCCAGGGTGGCTGCCCAGTGTTTGTTTTGGAACTGTTTTCCCTGGTCACTAAGTACGTTCCTTATTGGTCCATGTTGTGGGATATACTTATTAAGTATAATATTTAAAACGGACTTTGTGGTGGGCCTAGGGATCGCATAAAGGCTAACTTTTTTAGTAAACACATCGACGCAAACTACCATGTGTTTTAGATTTCTGGTAGCCTTGGGTAATGGTCCCAGAAAGTCGATGGCGATCATCTGTCCCTTACCTTCCGTTATCACATTGGCCATGGGCACGTAAGTGTGTACGTTTGGTACTTTCGCTGTCTGGCATGGATAACATGTTTTTAGCAATTTCTTTACCCTACGGTACATGTTGGTTATTGTAAAATCCTCCTGCAATATTTTGACACATTTTACAGGAGATGCGTGCGCCATTTTTATATGTAAAGATTGTGTTATACACGCAAGCATCGCTGGAGACAATACCACTTTCCATTCGCCCTGTAACAATGTATACAATATATTGTCTTGTATAAGATAGTGAGGATTTGGGTGAGCTGCTAACATTAGCTTTTTAGCAAGGAGTGCGAGGTTATCATCCTGCTCGCGTCCTAAGTTCTGTAGCATATTAGTAGCTTCAGGCGCGACAGTGTATTGCATGTTTAACACTCTCAACTCGTCGTCAGCTGCTTCATATACTTCCTCCTTTTCTACAGGCGGATATCTACTTAGAGTGTCTGCGGTGGTATTCTCTGATCCTTTGCAATATTTAATCGTGAATGAGTACTCCTGAATAGCTAACACCCATCGTGTTAGTCGGGAATTTGCTAATCGACATTTTAATATAAACGATAACGCCTGATTATCAGTGTGAATCTCGAAATGGGTACCGTATAGGTAGTGTCTGAATTTTCTGAGTGCGTTTATTATGGCGAGTATTTCTTTCTCGGAAGTACAATAGTGCAACTCAGCGCCTTTGAGCGTCCTATTGGCGTATGCTACAACATGAAGACTACCTTGTTCGTCTTCTTGATGCAACACGGCGCCGATAGCGTACTCGCTAGCGTCAGTGTACATTACGTACTTCCTACCCTGCTGTGGATGGAACAATTGTAAATTAGATTGCAACAGGCCCTTAACCCTCTCAAACGCATCGTTCTGTTCAGAACCCTATTTCCACTTTATATTTTTGCGTACCAGCTGTAGCAACGGGACTGTATATTCTGCGTATTTGCTGGTAAATTTCCTGTAATATCCCGTGAGTCCAAGGAATGCTTGCAGTGCTTTGAGGTTCTTGGGCACCGGGAACTCCATAATACTCCTGAGCTTCTCTGGGTCCGTACTGATTCCTGTAGCTGAGATTATATGTCCCAGGAACTTCATTTGGGACTTTACAAACTCGCACTTGTGTAGTTTGAGCTTGATGTTTGCTAACCTCAGCTTCTGGAAGACGCTCCGCAGATGCTCGAAGTGTTCCTCCAACGTGCGGGATATCACGAGGATGTCATCCACGAATATTACCGTGTATGGGTCTACCTCAGGTCCTAGAGCTCTCTCGAGGCATCTTACAATCGCAGCGAGACTCGTGCTAAGGCCAAAAGGTACCACCTTGTGTTGATAGCATTTGTTATTAAATATAAATGCTGTATACTTACGATCTTGCTCACCCAGCGGGACCTGCCAGAAGCTTGCTGTTAGATCTAGCTTCGTGAGGTACCTGGCTCCTTCACATTTAATGAAGAGGTCCTCCGCTGTCGGTGCGCAGTCAAACTCTTTCTCTACGAGACTGTTTAAGTTCCTCATATCCAGGCAGAGTCGGATCTCTCCAGTCTTCTTGCGGACGACCAGCAGTGGGTTGAGGAAGCTGCTATTAGATCTTTCAATAATATCTTCTTCTAACATCCGCTGTATCTCCTGCTGGACCTCGGCCTGGTATTTTATAGGGACCTGGTAGATTCTCCTTATGAACTTCTCTGGCTCTGTGAGGTGGATTCTGTGTTCATACACTGACGAGATTGAATGTTCTTCACTGAAGATATCGCTGAATTCTTCTTGCAGCGACGACAATCTCCGTTCAGTTCGGGAATCTAAGGTGGTCTCCCCCTCTTCACATTCTTTATAGTGAATTACTTGTTTTGGTGGCCGTGTGATTTTAATTGGGTCACCATGGTTTTGTGTGTGTGTATGTGTGTTCAATTTAAAAGTGTAACTAACATTGTCTATGGTACATTTTAATAAGTGTTCACTGGTGTTAATTTCCGCACGTATTTGTTCCAATACATCTACCCCCAATAACATATAACATATTAAATTGTTTATAGCCACTACACACACTTCAAATTGCACTTCGTCTAGCATGATAGTTAGATAGTATTGAGTGTCAATTTTTTCTTTTGTATCGGTAGCGGTTCGTATATAAAATTGATTGATTGGGAGTGATGGGGCCGTACGAAAATATTTTTTATTGGTACGCAGGAACCTTTCACTGACGCCGGATACAACACTACCGGTATCCAACAGAATTCTCGTGGGAACGCTATTGACAAAGGCGTGTAACACCGGACACGCCGCGCTCACGGGCCTTTGTCGCGTGGGACCGGATTCTAGCAACGGATCCCTGACATCCGGTGGGAACACATTATTAACGGGCACACAAGTTACATAATTAAAAGTACACATTTCACACAATATATAATCCTTACAATTAACATGCTTATATTTACACAATTTTGCCGAATTTATAGCGCGTCCTTGCTGGATGCGCATTTTGGCACGTTTTTTGTAGCTTGGTAACTTTTCGATTTATTGTTCGAATTTTTATTGCCTTGGGAGTCGCTGTCTTTTTCAGTTGTATCTGCTTTGGCTAATTCGACCGTTTGAATCGCTCTAATTTGTGCCCCGTCGTTACCCTTACCCTGCCCCTTTGGTCTACCAAAATTTTGTTTTCCCTTGTACTCAAAGGTTTTATTTGGCTGTTTTGACGGTGTTTGGGGTGGAGTAGAACTGGTACTCGGTTTTTGATCCGTTTGCTGATGGTACTGTAGTCGCGTATTCTGCCCTTCATTATTTCGGCGAAAATCGGGATTATAACGCCACCCACCAAAATCAAAACCGTCTCACTTTGGGACACTAGAATGAGGAGTTCGTCTACCGTGCGAATACCCTGGGTAAATACAGCTACTCTAATGTTATGATTAAAATGGTAGGCAAGCTTGGTGACTATGTCAATCTCCGCAAATGCTGGGGTTAAATGCTTCGCGCGTTCGACCTGCTGGATTATATAATTTTCGGCGGTAATACCCATTTTCTTGTTAAAACGGCCATATTCCAGTTCATTGCGCAGAAGTCTTTGGGTATGCGAGTTCCAGTATCGGCTTTCAAGTTTTTGTTTGAACTCCGCGTATGTGGACACTCTATCGCGTACAATGTTATACCACTTACGCGCCGAATCACGCATCGCGTTAACCACCCACTGTATTTTGTCTTGATCTTCTAGTCGGGAACCTACTCTAGCCATTTCACTCTCACACGCTAATAAAAATTCAATGGGGTTTTCGTTATTTTCCCCCGTAAAATACACGCGATTTTTCTCGTCGACAGGGCCTTGTACCAAAATATTTGGAGCAGACCTCCTTCGTACCTCCTGTCGTACTTTCAGAATCTCGTCGCTTAACGTTTGTAAAACACTCTCCTTATTAGAGTCAATGTTAGATCGCGTCTCTACAATTGAAGCGTCTAATTTATCTACTCGTCGTTGCGTTTCGGTCACGTCCGCGTGAATTTTTACCTCTAGGGATTCCACCTTTTTGGAAACCTCTAGTGTTTGCTTTTCACAACGGCTTATGTGTTCCTTAAACCGGCCCTCCATACGTGTTACTTGTTCAATGAACGATTTTTGCATAGTGGTCTCAAAAACCTTAAACCGTTCATTGATTTTAGTATCGACCGTATTTACTTTTTCGGCGATTTCCGCGACTTTCACCGTTAACTCGGTTACGCTTTCGTCTATTTTCGCAGTTAATTCTTTACTACTTTCTTTATTACTTTGCTTAATCTCGGCGTTTATGTCAGCGTTACTTTGTTCTAATGCTTCGGTTAGACTAACTTTTTGCGCTTCGATTTTAGAAGTTAATTCCGCTATAGTGAGCTCAGCTTTGGCTGCACTCTGTTCAAATTTCGCGTCTATTTTAGCGGTCAACTCCGCGTTAGCTTGTTTCATTTCCGCGTTCGCTTGTTCCGCTTTAGCCGCGTTTTGTTTCATTTCTTGTAATAACTGTTTAAGCATTTTATCAGTTTCCATTTTAAATACACAGCAATCTCAAATATACACAATTTAAAATACACAGAACAGTTTCAAATACACACAATAACTTTACTGTTGTACACACACCAGTCACAAAACTCTTTGGGGATTGTTTAGTTGGACGCCAGCTGTTTTACTAATTAAAACAGCAAAGTTTGTTTTAAAGTGAAAATTAAATTTAAATTGAATTTAATTAATTTAATTTAATTTGATCGTGCCCCACGTTCCGGGCAAGCCATTTATAACTCTTGTTCGGAACGTGAATTCTATTTGACGTACGTTTGTCGGGCCCCACGTTGGCCGACATTTATAACTACACTACTATGCGTTATTGTAATGTAATATTGTGTGTGAGTACCCACCTGCTGTCTGATCTTGCAGATTCTTCCGACTAGGGCGTGTGGATTTTGGATTTGAAGTTCGCAAGCTAGTAATCTCAAATTATTACAACAACACACAAAATGGGTTACTTTAAAGGGGGAGAGTTTTGTGAGACTGGTAGGCTTTATCGTACAACAATAAAACACTGTTATATGGGGTAATAAAACGTTGTTTATTACACCAACAACACACAAGAATAGAATGGTTATAATCTTATGGATTTTCTTATAGTCTATACAATGAATCAATGTTTTTCGATTGATTAATAGTTGAAAGAAACTGAACTCGTTCTTTGCGAGTTAATTGCAATTTAAATTTGACTTTATTAATTGTTTTGAATTTAATTAAATTTATTTAATTAATTTGAATCTACGTGTTCATGAAACAAAATATAAAACTCTAAAATGAATTTGCATAATTAGTTAAAATAAATTAGACGTGACAGTCTAGTTCACGTTATTTCATTTCTAGTGATTCTACTTCTGATCTACTGCAGTATGATCTAAGATTAGATTGTCAGTTAAGATTTGTATAGCGCTTTTATACTACTTCTATTTCTTAACTATAACTTACTAAAGCCTTAAACTGCTATACAGATTATCACAACGAATTCACTTTTTAATTACTAGAGTCTTTGCTTTTTGTTTGGCACCTGAATTATTTGAATTACAATGTTTTAATTGAAAAATAGAAAATTTGATCTGAAAAATAAATAAGTGGATTTTGCTTTCCTGTTACTGAAGATGATGTCGTCCCGATTTGTCCCTCGTCGATTCGAGTCCTTGGTTAGAGAAAGTAATCTGCTTAGAACTGCTGGATTCGGTCGTGGAGTTCAAAATTCGGCAACACTCTGCTTCCCTGCTGTTTGTGAATATTTTAACGTCTGCTGTTGTCTGCTGGAACTGCTTCCTGTTCTCCGTCGATTTGCACGTTGCACGTCAGCGTGTGTGTGTGTGTGCTTCGTTCGGGCGGTCGCTCTGCTCGTCAGCTGTTAACCAATAATTTAGACGGCCTCTCTGCTGTATTCTTGAAGTCTGGTCTTGAAGTCTGGTGGATCTCTTGCGTGCTTATGACTAACTGGTAGTACACAATAAGCTTGGTTGATGTCTTGAAGAGTCTCTCGCCTTTACGTAGCAATTACGAGCTATACAGATGATCTGTAGTTAGTGTGTTCGTAATTGCGTGTGTGTTGACCACGTAGAGTCTTCTTGTTGATCTTCACCACTTTGGCTACTAGACGATCGAAGGACTACGTCTTAACTTCGTGAGTACTGACAGAAGAGTGATTTTTTCACCAGAAAACATCGCACTGGCCGGGGCTGCATGAAATGATTTCATTGGTCGAAACACTCTCCCTACCACATAAAATTTAGAATTCCCTTAGTCCGTGAGAATGAAGTCTGGTTCCCACAGACGGAGAATAGAATTATTATCTAATATATAATTATCTGGCGGAACCACTTTGTCGCTAAGGATATCCTGTACTTAATTAATTTTGCAATAACTTGGTTGCAAATCAAGTTGTGTGAAATCTAAAATATAAAATCTGTCACAAATTATTATCTTTATAATATAGTAAAATCTCTTTACTGTAACTCTATTTTTACAAAAGTTATTCAATTATTTTAATTAACTCTTACATTCGTTAATTATATTGCATCAAATTTGCACACGTCATTATTAATATCTCGGCAAACATTTTGGCTATGTTAGATTTCGCCTTTATTTATTAGTTTCCGAGATATTAATAATTAACAGTTTGGGTGTGGTGGCTTCCTTGTTCAGCGAACTGATTACATAACGACCACGTGTGCGTTTCTTTACACAGCATTATTTTCAATGCGCTACATTCAAATGGAGTTTTAACTGTTAATTTTTATTTAAATAAGGTTTCAGCATGCGGTAAACATATAACCCCAAATAGTTAATATTTGGTTCCGTTATAATATATATATATATATAATAATATAATAACAACACATATATATTATATATATATAACAACACATATATTATATACTGCGTACACGCAGCAACACGTAACACGCAACACGTATATATATTGTGTGTATATATTATATATATATATATAACAACACATTAAATTCGTGTGCGATGGGTATAGTCGTAATAATAATAACACAATATAATAAGGTTTAAAATCATTTAAAAATTTATTAATCAAAACTTTCTTATTTGATTGCTATTTAAAATATCATTATTATTTGCTTGTGTGTGTAGCCGTAGCACACATCTAATTATTGTGGGCCTATTAATAATTATTAATTATATATGGGCCTATTAATAATTATTAATTATATATGGGCCTAAGTGATAATCTCGTATTACACATAGATATAATATACAATCTTATACTATAATAAACATTTATAATTTTCTAATATTGCTCTCGGCTTGAGCATTAGTGTGATAATTATTAGATTACCTAATCTCTTTCTAATGATCTAATTTCTTTTGAATATACTGCATATGCATTGCTTTGTTTTCTAATAAAAATTTACTAATTACGTTTATATTAATTTAAATATCAATGGCTAAGTTATTGATTCAAAATTATAATTTAAAATATTTTTATAACATTACTCTAATTACTATACAAATAAATATTTACATCTGCAACATTTATTAATTCATCTTTGAATTAGATTGTCTCTCTTTTTACATCATTAATTTTATTGTCTTTATGTGAGTCTTTGTTTTACAAATACATGGTTGTTTTTCACCTTATTGTCGTGGTAATAGGCTGCGTGTCCTCATCAGTCCTAGGTCCTCGATCCTGGATGCTCCTCTGTAGTCGTGTAGTCCTGGAGTCCTTGATCCTCGTCCTTCGGATCCTCTCCGCCGTCCGTCGCCTCGTTCCGTACGCTGGATTCTATTTCATGTACTTGGCTGCTCCCTCGTCTCCCGTCATGGCCTCAGGTTGCAGGTGCTCTCACGAAAGTGATGAGTAGTCGTGGAGAACCTCCGGCTGCTGCTGTGGTTGATAGACAAAATTTGTTATCGTGGGGCGGACTCTCCGGCTGCCACGGTAGTTTTACGAGAAAGAGAATTAAGTTAGCGCGTCTCGTGTATTTATATCCTAGGGCGCAAAAATCATGTTTCGACAATATTCTGCATGTCAGAGTCTGTCGTTGGCGTCCCTTTTTAAACACAATTCTTTTCACACTTAATTCGCTTGTCTTCGCGATATGCGAAGTCTTTTGCACATTACCCGATATTCATCTTGTCGGTATTTTTTATGTGTTCACTATTTATATTTATTTTCACTATAATCACACTTTTTATTCTTTTCACACTATTTTTTATACACATGTGCGTCTTATTTTTATATACACTTTGGAGTATTCGGTTTTGTGATATTATGCACACAATCTTTACAAAATAAATAAATTCATATAATTTATAGCGTTCATTAAGGGTGACGCTTTTGCAGGAATTGACAGGTCTCACACAGACATGTAATATACACGTGTACACACAGACACAGCAAAGTGGCGTGATCAGTCTGTCCCAACATGAAATTTGGTCGTTCCTTTTACAGTTCAGATAGAAAGCTGAATTATTATTGCTAACAATAAGAATTATTTATTTACTTAAAATAATTATTTTAATTACTTTGTGCAATGCACAGTACCCTATACATTTGTACTGTTGCAATATACAGTATATATAATATTTAAATTTATATTTATTTTACTTCAAGATGTTATTTTTCCTTATTTCGAACATGTTTCGAGAACTTCTGTGTTCTCATCCTCAGCCTTCGTGATCTTGCGCCTGGTGAAGTATTTGTGTGTTGGCTGGATGCTACTCACTATTTTTTCCAATAAACTTTTGTTTCAATCACTTTCTGCTACAGCTCGTTTCTTGATATATATTGTAACGGTACATAACCCGGTCCCAATAAATTAAATCATGTAATAACATAAAGGTCAGAAATGGGTAACCTATAACTAGCTCAAAATTAAATTGTATCACTAAACATTATAAACAATTCGAGTGATATACAGTTACAAGTGAGTTATAGTGTACCCATTGAGGTAAAAAGTGAAAGTGAAGGGAACTTCTTACAGAATTGTGCTGTAAGTAGGGGAATTATAAACTATGATAGTAGACTATAATGCTACTAACTGATTCTGTATTTTGTTAATTTATTGTAATATTTATATTGTGTAGACAACCAAGTTTAATACCTAAGTTAATTTTAGATTTTTTCAAATATTTGTGTTATAGTATAAGATAACCCAGGGTTCGTTTTAAAACAAACATAAAAGATTTAAATATCAAATGATATAAAACATTAAAATAATACTATATGAGGGAAATGGCAGAAGGAAGTAGTGCAGAGTAGGAATACTATGAGAGACTAATAAATAATATATAAATTCATTTAAAGATAATAAAACTATGAAAAACTTATATCCAAGGTTATAAGAAAATGAACAGAAACCTATTATGTAAACCAAATTGGGAAAGAAACTGAAATTGGAAAGAATTATTTTTCTGTAAATGAAATATAAATTTATAATAATTACAAACTGCCTATATACTAAAAAGTAAATAGCAGAACCAATAAAAAGATATAAAAAAATTATGGGTTACTAAGAGTGACGAAAATAACAAGTATTGTTAATCAAATTGATAAATTAAACCTGGAGAGTTGACAAAAATGATGAGACCACAATTTTATTAAAATATCCTTTTAGAAACCTTATAGAAGTGCAAAATTGGTACAAAATTAAACAGCAGTATGAACATTATATAATACTACCTTATATATCAAACTTAAATTGTTATCCTCCATAATAAAAAGTGAAAGAAAACCATTTTGATGATCCGGCCTAGTTTCGCTATGTTTCAAGTTGACGATATAATATTGGCCAGATGGTAATGAAAATACAACCCAAGACGGACATCACCAGAGAAAAGGCTTCCTTCAAGTAAGAACTGTAAGAAGAGAGGTAATATAAACATTTCGTTTAATAGTTAACGAAGAAAACTCATTCCGAATGGTTGTATAGAACAAAAAACTAGTAAAAATTAATCACATGTTCTAACGAAAACAAACGCACGCTGCTCTCTTACGGACATTTCGGGAACTACGTACTAAACGAAAAATAAACAAAATATTTTAATATTTTTCGGTATTTGTAAAGCGTAGTATAATTATCCATTTCTGACCATCTCATAACAAAAAGAACTTACCCTTAACCCTGGGGAAATAAAAGAATTATATATTGATTGATGTTTTAAAAATAGTATAAAATTTGGTAAACAAAACCATATATGTTTTTTTCTTTTGACAATTCCATGTTTACTCGATGAAGTCGATATTATGTTTTAATTAAGGAAAGATCGATTGTGATATTTGTATTTTGGCGGCAGGAAAAAACCAATAATATAATTAATAAATATTATTGAAAAATGACATTGAATAATAAAAAGGTGTTATATTTTTTGTAGTGGGTAGTTGTAATAGATTTCAGCACAACATAGAAGAGATCGATCCATCGGGTCATATTTTGCCATAGTGTAGTCTGGTTGAACTATGCGTGGAGACTCGTCTCACAATCAGCTGATTTAAATCACGGCGAACAATTTGAAAAATTTCAGAAATCATCTAAACCGAGTGTAAACAATCGGTACTTACTCTCTCTTCAACATAAGGCTGAACAACTTCCCTACCTGACCCAAATCACACACTCTCGATTTCTGCTTAGATTGACTAACATTAACAACCACTTTATTTTTAAACTTCGGTCATTATAATTCATAAGTGGCTACACGCTAGAATAAAAGGGACGTTTAGCTAACACATAGTAGGCTGGTACGTTACAGAATTGGCGAACCCAACATTGAGGCTTAATTAAATAAGACGAACAACCAATAGGCCACAAACAAAGACGGTTAGCTAACACCTAGTAGGCGGGTAAGTTACAATATATATATATATATATATATATAAAATTTTATCAGGAAATCTGTTGCAACGAAATCAGCAAAGATGATCATAAATTCAATATTAATGAAGAAGATGCTAGAGAGGATGTTGAAGTTGCAGAAGAAGAAAAAATAATGATGCATGAATTAGAAGTAGTGATTAAAGGACTTAAAAGTGGAAGATCACCTGGAACAGATAAAATTACAGCAGAAATGATAAAGAATATGGGGAAAAATGGGAAAGAAATACTTTGAGAAATTATCAATAAAGCGTGGACAAGTGTACACATACCAAGAGAATGGTATTATTGATAGTTCCTATTTTTAAGAAAGGTAACGCAAGAGATTGTAATAATTATAGGGGTATCAATCTGTTAAATACAATTTTAAAGGTTTATAAGCAGATGATTAAAATAAATTGGTCCCAATTTTAGAAAATAGTTT
Organism: Magicicada septendecula; assembly: GCA_034769895.1. Lineage (NCBI taxonomy): Eukaryota > Metazoa > Arthropoda > Insecta > Hemiptera > Cicadidae > Magicicada > Magicicada septendecula. Next base: position 288,340,445 of record CM068370.1, on the reverse strand, counting down.
GGAGGGATTGCAGATTGGCTTTACATCAGGGAGAAATGTGCAGGATCACATATTTACTCTGCAACAGACAGGTGAGAAGTCGATACAACAAGATAAATTATTATGTTTGGCTTTTATTGATCTTGAGAAGGCTTTCGATAGTGTGCCTAGAACAAAAATATGGGAACGTTTAAAAAATAGAGGAATAAGGAGTAAAATAATTAAGGTAGTACAGAGGTTATATAAAAATAATGTAAATTATGTAATTGGTAAAAATATGAGGTCGTTAGGATTTACAACAAATTATGGATTAAGACAAGGAGGTCGACTGAGTCCGACATTATTCAACTTGTACATGGACGACATTATTAAGAATTGCTCAATGAAGTTTAGGAAAATGCATGTTGCATACAGGAACTTGCGAAGTATAGAAGTAGCAGAAGGGGCTTTTGCGGATGATGTAGTGCTAATGGCTTGAAGTAAAAGGGCGTTACAGAGTAATTTGAATATATGGAATGAAGTTATCCAGGAAAAAGGGATGAAAATAAATAAGACCAAGACAAAGGAATGGTAATGGGGGAGAAAATAATAAATATAGAGATTGTAGGAGTGAAAATAGAACAAGTCAAACAATTTAAATATCTAGAGGTTATAATAGATAGTAATGGGAAGCAAGAAGCCGCATTAAATGAAAGAATTGAAAAGGCAATAAAAGTATACTATGCATTAAACAACAGATTTATAAATAGGAAGGAGATGTCAAGAAAAACGAAAATGAGTGTGTATTAAACAGTATATAGACCGGTTGTAACATACGGCTGTGAGACATGGGTGCTATCCAAAAGCCAAAAATGTAAAATCCAGGCGGCAGAAATGAAATATCTTAGGAGAGTAGTAGGAGCAACAAGGAAGAATAGAGTTAGGAATACACAAATAAGAGAGGATTTAGATATGCTATCGATTCTGGATTTTATTGAACAGAGACAACTATGCTGGTGGGGACACATGCAGAGAATGGATAGTGATAGAATGGTAAAAAAGGTTTGGGAGGCAAAAGCAGGGGAGAGAAAGAAGGCAGGAAGACCGCGACTGACTTGGGATGGTATGACGGGAAACATTTTGTGAGAAAGAAGCTTGGGCTGGAATGAAGTGAAGACATTGTATATGGATAGAGTAAGATGGAAAAAATTTGTGTATAAAGTGTAGTTGATGTCACCCGACACCAGTATGGTATAAGGGTATTCTGATAATAAATAAACAATACTTTTTATGTCAATCACACCCCAATTGTCCCGGACACCTAATACGGCTGGTCATAATTATGCTTCATGCATTCACATAAGGTGTGAATGTCTGTCACATTGCAATATATATTGTAGCACAACGAAGTTTTTACCTTATTCTACAAATTAGGATCATATAGGAAAAGAAGGGAAGAAGTCATCTGGAAGGAATTATATCAACTTAAATAAAAGTAGCAGAGAAAAGTAATTACAATCATCAATAAAAGGACTTAACAGAACTAAACAAATCGATTCAAAGAATTCATATATAGTCAATTTATAGCCAAAAAGTGTTAAAAAACAAATAGTATGAATATCATATCAATAAAATAATTAGTAGACCCAGTAAGATACGGAGTAGTGAGGAGTAACAGCCCAGGACAAATAAATTAACATGACAATTTTCAAGATATGTAGTAATAAGGAATAATAGCCTAGAACAAATAAATAAAAAGGACAATTCTCAAGATGGAGTAGTGAGGAGTCACAGCCCAGTACAAATAAATTGAAAGGGAAACAATATCAAAATACCCAAAAAACCTATTGTAAAGACAGGAAACTCTATAGCAGCAAACAAATAATTAAAAAAGAAATTAAACTATATCAGCTATACCAAATTAAATGAAACAACTAGCCCAAAAAAGAGAATCCAATACAAATAATGAGAAATGATGTAAAATTAATTATAATTAAAATAAATGTGATTAAGGGGAACACCCCAAACCAGTTTTAAAAAGGACAACAAAAAACAATGATTAATATATAGTTTTAATGTGTTTATTTATATAATTATTTTGTGTTATTATTTTTGTGTATACTAGGAAATACTAGATGTTAGTATATAAGAATTTATTGTATTTGAACCATGTTAATTAATGTTGTATTTTTGTAAAGTAAGGAAAGGCAAAATAATAATTCAAACGACCCATAAATAGTACATCAAAAAATATAAAACTAATAAGATGAATTCATAATGACATTGCTAGTAAAATTGAAAATTGATGACCAAGACAAATTCAACTTTGACCATATAAACTAAATCAGAGAATATAAATTTATAGAACCTAGATTAAATTGATATAAATTATCATCCTCAGAATACAAATATTTTATCCTAATGATAACAACGACATATAATAGTGATTAAAGGAATCAACATGTAAAATTGACTTAAATGGCGATTGTACAAGAGAATGCCCAACAGCAGTAAGCAAGCACTAGTAAAATGCAAATAACTTGTTAAATATTTAAAATAATAGCCAGAAATAAAAGGTAAATTACAAGGGTGTAATTAGTAATCAAGTGTGAGTAAAATTTTAACCTAAAACATATTGGAAACCATTTAATAGGTATTTATGTGAATCAACATAAGGCCTATAGATAAATTTCAAAGAATGTAATTCTGAAGCTTAATTCAAACCAAAACCGGTCAAATTTAGTATTAACTTGTGTAAAACAAAAGCAGGAATATTGTTCTATAATTAGAATTACATAAAAGTACTAAACAAATAATTTGTAGCCAATCAAATATAAAATATGACATTTTTTTTCAATAAGATTGAATTATTTGATAGGAACAGCTGATTCATGAACAATGAGAAATGATACCAAAATCTTATAGAATTTTATATATGAAGGAACAAATATCAGTTTGTTGATTGTTAAACGCCAAACGAGACAGACGTGTCAGAATACTTATCAGAGAATTATGAACGGAATTTTTCAACGCAAACCAAGATATATGATGAAGTTATAAAAGACTATAAAATAAAGTGACGAATACTATAATAACGGTCACTGAGACCTTAAACTAAATTGAACACCATTAAATAGAGCTGTCACTAAGTATAGGCCCGACGGAAGAACGAAATTAAACTCAGATAACCAGAACACGAGTAAAGGGAACCATTTGACACCACACAACTGTTACCGAACAAAATCCAGTGGATGAACACAACTACACACTACAACTGGTGGATATTCCAATAACAACTTCACTGAAAAGGGATTAACCAAAGGAGACGTTTATTTGAAGTAAAATCTTGTAGCTGAGTTAACATCGCAGAACAACCTACGGAGACGGCCATTTTGGTGATTCGCACAGACTGTCGGGAGCAGCACGAGTGACGTCGGAGAAAACATCTGTATCGTAATATTAAAATTTTAATATACCTTATACTTTATTATTTTGTCTATTTCATGAATAAGTTTTTAATAATTTGTTAGTATTGAATTCTCTTGCCTTTCCTGACTATTTCTACATTAAAAGAACCCTTATACTATATTAATTTAATTGAATATTAATTTATATGTAATAATCGAACTGGAATTTAATCTCGAATCAGACTCGAGCCAGTCGCGGCAATTCAAACCATTACTTTGAACCTAATAAACTTAATTCTTGTTTAAACGTTGTTTTATTGATTATTTGAGTCATAAATTAAATTGCATTAATTATTAAATGTTAACGTGAACTTCTGAAGGAAAGGAACGAGTAGAAGTAGAAGAAGTACACATACTGAATCGGCCGCTACATGCAATCGGTTTGGCCACGATAATCCATTTAACGTGAAGAAACAAATAATTCTTCATCAGAGCTAACACAGTTATTAATCAGTATTTTTTATTAATTGAACATAAAAACAATTACACCAATTAAAATTAATTAATGACATAAAAATAACAAATAAAATAATAATTTTTTATTATTATTAACTAATTATTATCTAAATATATATATTTGTAATTAAATTTGTTTTATTACAATATATATATATAATGATGATTGTTAAATACTATTGTTATAATATTTTAACACTGTAAGTAATAAATAATAACACTGTATATTATAAATAATATTTAATAGTATTTACAAAATAATAAAACAATATGTTCTTGTAAAAAAGTTTTATTATTATTAATAATAATAATATAAAAATTTTATTGAAATACATGTTTTCCTACGGATTTATAGTTACTTGTAATCATGGATTATTAAAATTAACATTAATACTAATGAGATAATTTTGTTATGTTGATTACTTTCTAGCATTATTCTTCAGGACAGTGGTTACACTAAAATAAACGACTTTCCCGATCTACACTGTCTAAAAAACTCACTTTGTAGAATTTTCCAAGCAACAGTACGTTTATCAGTAAGTCAACAAATGTTAACACTGATCTACTTCAGACCCTTTTTCATCATCTTCGTTGTAATCATCACCACTGAATGCACCACCATTATTATCATCAGTAGTAACGCGTTTTTATCCTTGTTCTCCAATTTTTGTTTTAGGTAAAGTGCATTTTTCTCAGAAACTGTTAAAACATTACTTTGAAATTTCTTTGCATAGCCTAATCAAACCGTCAAATTCAAACAATCAAAATGTAAATAACGTGATAAACACAATGCTATTAGTTCAAGATGTGCACCAGTAATGTAAGGCATAATAAAAACAAATCGATTCGAGACAACTATTATAGATTGTGAGAAAAAATTTCGCTGTTACCAGCGTGTTGTTTTTGCATTTTAAAAAATCGGCGTGACATGGGCAAATGAACTTATTCAATGTGTATTTATTGCTCGTATGTATTTGGAGTCACAAAGATTTTGGTGTAAATAATTAATATTCAAATAACAGTGAACTTATAATTGAATTAGACGACGACATAGTAGTGTTTATGAGTATTTTGTTATAATAAATCGACATTTATAATGAACAAAAGTTGAATCAAATCACACGACGTATTCTTTTTACTATACTTGCGTATGCAAACAATATGTAACTAACCTACCAATTTTTATATACAAAGAAATTATATGTAACAATATGATTTGTACAATGTTTAGTTAGAAAGTGATACTGTGATACTCACAGTTTAGTAATTCAATTTTTCACAAGAAAATGAAGATTATTGTTTTAATTTAGTTGATTGTGTAATCACCAAATCTTGCTTAGTGCTGCTCTCTGGTGGTGGCTCTGAAGTAAACGTCAAACACTTTGTCATCACATGAGATCAAACGCTAAACAGATTGATTAATGAATAAAATTATTTTTAACGTTCACGTTATTCTGTAGTATGTATACGTTTAGAATATGCTCGCCTTCTTTTTAAAGTATTACGCTTAGCTTAAAGCACACATATTCGTGGCAGTGAGGGAATTTTGGGTAGTTACGTGGGGAAAAGAAGTTTGATTGATCGGGCAACATTGCTTTTTCATGTCAGCTATTTCGTGACGTGTTGAATCAGTTTACTGCCGTAGGCGTGCAAGGGTGTACGGGAGTGAGCCAGGCACTATAGTGCTGTACATGAAGATCTCACCTCAAAAACAGGAGGATGAACGTCTAAGAAGATTAGCAGGAAGGCACTCAAAATGAGACATCAGTATTTATAAGGCTCTTGCATCAAAGTCATTTCGGGTCCAAAGCAAACGCCCCAGTTATTTTTAAAATGAGACAACAACACGTGGCAACAACCGGAAATCGTTGCGACACTAACTTACATAAAATATTTATACACAAGCGTTACTAACATAAAAAATATACTGTATGAGATTAAATTAGTCGTGATTTACGTACATTTATGACAACAAGTTTATTCATTAAGAAATTAAAGACAAAAACTATGAAGGATATTACAGTTTGCTTACAATGCATGAAAAGTCGTTGAGATAGGAAACTAGAACTATTAATACCTACTTTTTATTATTGTACACAAATAAAAATCAGTTTACGTAATCAGAGTTCATGTAAAAATGGAATCAGCACTTAGCCGAAGTAATAAATGATCCAGTGTAATAAATTCGTGCAACAAATAATTTGCAATGACTTGCATAAATTTATGTATTGCTGTAATAGGCATTTTTGAAACTGAAACGTGTGAGTTACCGAGGCGTGTCAGTTGTGTCTTTGTAGTAGAGGCGTTCGCAGTTCTAGCCTTTCCACGGATGAAATGATTTTTCTTTACTTCTGTACTATAGATTCATAAAAAATATGAAGTTGATCTGTATATTCGTATTGGTTGTAACGTGTTGGTAAGTATATTTGTACGGTCGTTCTTACTTTTAACGATACTAAATCGATCACAGCAGGATTTGGGTCTTGCAAGAATGAAACATTTGAGGTCTTTAGGTTTCTTTGTAACAAGTGTTGTAGGCGTATTCGACTGTCTATAACACATTGTTAGGAACATCATAATCCTGTCACTCCTAAAAAAATAATAGTAATAATAATTCGAAGTTATATCTTTTTATATGACGCAGCTGGTTTGACGATGAACATGGAAAAATGTGAGTACTTGATAGTGGGCAACGAAGAAGTTAAGGACTTAAAATTGGATGTGGACAGGATAAGAGGTGTTGAAAAAAGTAAATGCTTAGGCGTTATTTTCAACAAACAGGGAAGCAGCAAAGATGAAATTCAAGAACGTGTTAACAAGGGGCGAACCATTATAAGAACGCTGAATTCGCTCCTATGGGAAAGAAGTATAACCAGAATTACAAAGAAACATATATATAATAGCATGGTGCAAAGTGTAATCATTTATGGAGCAGAAGTTGGAACGTTTCAAATGTAAATAAGAAAAACTGATGGCAGCGGAAATGAACTCCTTCAGGAGGAGTTGTAGAAGATCAAAATTATACAGGGTTAGAAATGCGAATATTAGAGCCGAGATGAATATTGTAACGGTACATAACCCAGTCCCAATAACTGATAACTCTTGTACTACCATAAAGGTCAGAAATGGGTAAACTATAACTAGCTAAAAATTAAGTTGTATCACTAAATATTAGAAACAATATTGAAGTGATATACAGTGACAAGTGAGTTATAGTGTACCCAATGAGGTAATAAGTGAAGGTAAAGGGAACTTCTTACAGAATTGTGCTGTAGATGTGAGAATTATAGACTATAATAGTAGACTATGATGCTACCAACTAATTATGTATTTTTTTTAGTTATTGTAGGATTTATATTGTGTAGGCAACAAAATTTAGTACCTATGATAATTTTATATTTTAGAAAATAATTGTGTTATTATATAAGACAACCCAGGGTGTTTAAAAAATAAAAGATTTAAATATCAGATGATAATAAAAAATAAAATAATACTGTATGAGGAAAATGGCAGAAGAAAATAGTTCAGTGTAGGAATACTATAAGAGATTAATGAGTAATATATAAATTCATTTAAAGTTAATAATAATATTAAAGACTTATATCTAAAGTTATAAGAAAATAAACAGGAAACTATTATGTAAATCAAATTGAGAAAGAAACCAAAATTAAAAAGAATTATTTTTCTGTAAATCAAAAATAAATTTATAATAATTACAAACCGCCTATATACTAAAAAGTAAATAGCAGCACCAATACAAAAGGATATAAAAATTATGGGTTACTAAGAGGAACGAAATAACAAGTATTGTTTAATCGAATTTGAGATTGAAAACCGTTCGGTTGAAAAATGATGAGACAGAAATTGTATTAAAAAAATCCTTTAGAAATCTTTTGAACAGCACAAAATTGTTACAAAATTTAAATAACAGTATAAACATTATGTACCACTACCTTAAATATCAAGGGTAACTTGCTATACTCCATAATAAAAGTGAAAAATCATTTGGAAGATCAGGCCTAGCCTAGCCGCGTTTCGAGTTTTTTTGACGAGATAGTATCTGACAGACGGTCATGAAATTACAAACAACTAAGAACACCACCTGAGAAACAGCTTCACACAAGTAAGAACTTCGAGAAGAGAGGTAATATAAACAGTTCTTTTAATATTTAACAAAGAAAACTCAAATCAAATTATCGTTCAGTACAAAACTTTCCAAATGTAATCACATGTTTTAATTTAAAAAAAAAAATCTGCTCTCTTACGGACAAATCCGGAACTACGTACTAAGAGAATAAACAAATTTTCGAAGTTTTTCTATATTTGTAAAGCGTAGTATAATTATCCATTTCTGACCATCTCATAACAAAAAGAACTTACCCTTAACCCTGGGGAAATAAATAAAAGAATTATATGTTGATTGATGTTTAAATACAAGATAAAATTGTAAAATCGGTCAAAACCTGATTTTATGACGATTCTATGTTTACTCAATGAAGTCGATATCATGTACTAGTTAATGAAAATATCGATTGTAATATTTGTATTTTGGCGGAAGAGAAAAACCAATAATATTATAAATAAATATTATTGAGAAATGATATTGAATAATAAAATGTGTTTCCTTTATTGTAGTGGGTAGTTGTAGTAGATTTCAGAAAAAATAAGAAGAGGACGATCCACCAGGTCGTATTCAGCAACAGTGTCGTTTGGTTAACCTATATTTGGAGACTAATGTCAAAATCAGCTGATTCGGTTCACGGCAAATATTTGAAAAATTTAGAAATCGTCTAATCCGAGGGTAAACAAACGGTACTTGCTCTCTCTTCAAAAGAAGGCTAAACAACTTCCCTACTTGACCCAAATCACACACACACTCGATTTCTGCCTGGTTTGGGTAACATTACCACCAAATTTATTTAAACCTCAGTCTTTATAATTCATAAGTGGCGATTGCTAAGAGGTGTTCTGACCGATACGAGACTGTAAAAAAGACGGACGTCACACACACACACTCTAAAGGCGGTACGTTACAGAATTGGCGCTTACAACAGTGGGGCTTAATTAAATAAGACGAGCACTCAATAGGCCACATACAAAGACTCCGCGGAAAGTACCTCTAAAGCAGTTACGTTACAATATTGACAGAACAATAATAGATGAAATAGAAAGGAGACAATTGACTTGGTTTAGGCATGTGAAGAGATTGGAAGATGACAGATGGCCCCGCAAAATACTGGAATGTATACCACCGGTGAGGAGGAAAAGAGGACGTCGTCCGCGGAGGAGTTGGCGAGATGACGTAGCGGAAGCAATGGTTGTAAGAAATTTAGAACTTACATGCTACGATAGGTTACAATGGTAGTTGGGGATGGAGAAACGGCGACAGCTGTAAAGATCCGTTATATATATATATATATATATATATATATATATATATATATAATTTACTTTAAATTATTGGAATTTCGTATCTCCCATTGTTCTTTTATTTTGAACAACTTGTAGTCCTTTCGATTAAAGACTGTTGTATACTTCTTGATATTATTAAGTTAAATTGTTAAAATACATTATTAATTTTTATGATATAAAGTGTAATATAATTACGTCATTTAATGATTTGTAATTTTATTAAATATATATGTTTGGATAATTTATTTTGAAGAACACAACTATGAAGCGTGATGAATTTAATCTGAAAACTCTTGACATGTTTATACTTCCAGAAACATTTTGATAAGCCAGAAAGAAATTTACTTTGGGATAAAACAAACAGAGAGTTCATAGCTATCTTATTAAGCTCTTAAAGAAGGAACATCAATAAAACTCTGTTCCGGACAGCATTTATATGAGTATATAACGATTAATTAAGAACAGTGGCTACACATATATTTTACCTTCTTTGTAAATAGTTTAACGACTTGCTAAGTATGTGAATGTTAGATATAAACATTGAATTCCCACTACGGCAGGTACTATGCTGCAACTCTAAGAGTATAATTGCCAACTAGACACCATATTGAATACAGCAAGTATTCAGATTGAATTCAGTCAAGAAACACATCTGGTATTCATTCAGTTTACAAAACGCATTTTACTTTGAAACGCATTTAAACAGAAACATATTTTGGAAATAATTAAGAAACATTGATATCCAGGAGAGTTACTTTGAGTAATTCAAGGACTATACGAATCAACGTCTTTTATAAAAATTACTGGTAAGTGAAATCAGAAAACTTGGCCATGCCATGTTTAGGCTACACCTATATTAAGGTGTAGTTCATCCCTACTCTTTTCGTGTACATATTCTTGAAGGCATCAAATCACGGAAAAAACAGTTGACTTTGGAATTTATATTAGAGGTTTAAAATCAATAAATCTATTTTTATATGCTGATGATTTAACCTTAATTCTAAAGCAAGAAAAGGGCTGTAAACATTATTTTCAAACAAATTGCAGAATATTATAATTTAAAATATCTTGTTTGAAAAATAGAGGTGGAGACGTTCCACAACAAGAGCTAATGGTGCCTAAAATAGTTACAGAGGATAATACTATTAAACAAATATTCCATTCAATTTTATTTTAATTGAATATACCATTTATTAAGAGATAGATGTAAATACTTTTAAACAGAGGTGTATAAATATTAATTGCCTTGTGAGGCAAAAATAAAATTTTATTAGAGAAATGCATCTCCACTTTCGTTGTGCAGACACTAAAATTATGTACTAGTCAGCCAAGACAATTTCAGTGAGCTATCTCAAGGCATTGAAAGACTGCAAACGAAACAAGTAGCTTCCTAGGTTTCTGTAATGATTATTCTTACGCTAAAATGACAAATCTTAGGCAATTTTCACATTAAATCAAAAGAGCTATGTAGTTCAGAGCCAGTCGCTGGGACGAATCTACCTTATCCAAAGTCACGTCAGTCTTGGATAAACTCTAATAGTCTGCTGTCCTCCTCGAAGATTCCATTGGCTAACGTAAGGAGGAGGACATGTTCCATGTGTGTAACATCTGTTAACGGAAGACGTTATCGATCAATAGTAGTAGTTGTTGCCTACCGCAAATAACGAAACGACCTTACAAAGTATGACTGTTATCCAAAACTTAGTGTTGACGTTTTGATATACTTGTTTGATTCACAAACAAAATAAAATGACTGATTTCTCGATGCTTTGTAGTTATTTTTAAATAATACAATTTTTGATTCTGTAATGCAGAGCTGTTTTTCAATCTTCTTTGCAACTGATCTTTCATGACCTTACGTAGGTAACCTCTCTTGTATATTTGGAAGATACTGTGATTTTGACAGATAGTTTATGATTGCGAGCAGAGGCAATTACACTACGACATCTCAGGCCATTCGAAGATTGCACAAGAAAAGAGCGACTCAGAAATGAAATAAACTGAGATAAAAATTGAGGGGGTCTACAATATCGATGACAGTATATACCAGTATAAACTTAACTGGTAAAAAACATCATAGAGGAAACAAGATTACACAATGTATTAAAACGTATAACTTAAAAGCAAAGAGAAAAGGAAACAAGGCGGAATAGTAAAAGTTCCATTAAAGCGTATCGAGCACATAATCCCTGAAGTGATGGAGAGGTGGAGAAAGGAAAGAACGGAAAGAATTAAAGAAGATGAGCAGGTGAGGAGGAGGAAGAGCAAAAGAAGAAGGACAACAAGTAGAACAAGAACGACAACAACAACAAGGTGGTAAATAAGACTAGCAAATAGACTACGAAGGGAGAAAATAATTTTGGAATCAAGTCAACCTAGACCTTTACCGTTTTTAAATGAGTCCTTTAAGAAGGGAAGAATGGGGAATAGTAAAAGATCCATTGAAGAAGGTTGAACAGATACCGGTAATCCCTGAAGTGGTGAAGAAACAAGAGAGGAAAGAGAAGTAAAAGAAGAGGGGGAGGAGGAGAACAACAAGACGGTTAAGAAGACTTGCAAAGTGAATGAGAAGAGGGAAAACAATTCTGAAATTGTCAGATAAGCAATAATTTTTCGGTCTTCAATGAGTAACTGTTTTGATTGTTTGAAAAAGATCATCCTATATCTATTCGTAGCATACCACATACAGTAATGTGGGATATGTAGAAGTTATGTAGATACAGGCTGTAGGCATTCAAAGTTTACATGGAAGAGACAGGAAATTCATAGCCTGTACAAGGGTAATTCAATGTGCCCTCAATGACACCAGAACTCTGACGGAGATTCCACCAAAAGAATCAAATGGCTATGACTGATCACAAGTTCGATCCGTAAATACCATAACGTTTAAAACAGCTGTATTAATAGTTTTATTGTTGGTATTAAATAAAATCTCTATACGCTCTTCTCAGCGATGGCCTCCATATTTGGAAAAGCAAAGCCACTGGGTGCTAAATATGAGAAGTGTGGCGTTTGTGGGAGTAATTGGCAACGCAATTCATGAAACTTTGCTACTGATGGAACAGTGTCGCTTTCATTCAAGCAATCCGCTTTCTATTATTCATTGTTTGCACTGTTGTTTTATTTCTGACATGTAATGGTGAATCCGTGTTTCATCAACAGTGTAAATCATTGCAGAAACTCTGTTGGATTGTGTTCAAACATGTCATGTCACTCATGAGAAACTTTATTCAATCGTTGCTATGGATACGATCTTTTGAGATTTTCACAACGTCAGCAAGCTCGCGAATTTTCACTCGCCAAACATTTAAAATAACACTGTCAATTTTTTCAATGTTTTTATCTGTTGTAGTGGTTTTGGGGCGACCTGAAGGGTAATCGTCACAAATAAACAAACAACTACGTTTTAAATCAGCAACCCCTTTCTTTACTGATGGGAACGATGGCGAAGATTCTCCCAAAGTAAAATCCAACTCGTTGTATATTTTCGTTGGCGTTAATCCTTTTATAACGAGGTATTATATCTGTGTGGGCCGTTCAATGTTATCTATTTTTCGAAAACACCAAGCGTGGTTACTTTGGTTGATCATAACATAGTTTGATACCAGTAAATACAGTTCCTTTAAACATTTTGGTAGACCATACGACCGATTAAACTTGTGAAAAATCATGGACATTTGATGTTGCTGGCGCTGGCTCTGCGCCAGGCCGACAACTTTTCGAGCTTTCCTCATATAACTACTTTCTATGACAACTAGTGTCAGTAGTAAAGTGACATATTTAGCGGCTGAAAACAGAGTACGAAAGAGAATATTCTCATAGTTTTATCCACTTAACTTAGATAGAAAAAATAAATGCCAGACAACGTCAAGGCTAGAAGCTTCCGAGTGTTTATCCAACAATGGGGTGACACGGGAACAATAAAATTGTTATAGAAAACTGAGGATCAGAAGAGAGAAAAACAAAGACAGAGATCATGAAATGAAGTTACGTTCACGGATCATTTAAATGCACAGGCATATGGTATAATTTAATATGGTTGCAAACGGCAAATGGTTTTCCATTGCGTTCCAATGTGGGAGCGACCGTCTGGAAACCAGGCTCTGTATTTTCCCGTCACAATTATCAAATTCAAGCAATCTAGTTAGCAAGCCTACCTTAATCATTCCGCTAACGTCACTCCTTAAATATGACATGGATAATAATTAACGATACTAGATTTCACATATATCGCTGTAGAAACAAGGAGGACTCTTGTTTGCGCATTCCAATTCAAGGCTTCCATATCAGCGTCCGGCTGCGTCACTTACAATTACGTTTTTATATTCAGAAGGACGAAGCGGTAAAAATAACCTGAGAAGATAGCAATAATACCAGTGTGCTAAAGAACAAGGGGCACAGGTCAAACAGTACATCTGTAGGATACCGGATCTTCTACAAAGACATGACATCAAGCATGGTCGGTGCAGCGTAGTGTGTGCTGACCAGGTGAAGAACTGTCAACTGACCAGTTCAGGAACAACAGGGAACTTTTACGTTGTAAAGGAACAGAGGCAAATGTAACATGGACGTTTCAGTGCACAAGTAGTGAGAAGCATTCAGTCTACTGGGCGATCTTGTATTTTACGATGCATGGGGTACTTATGGTAGTGCAAGTGCAGTATCTAGATTGTGATATGTCATGCCATATAATGAATGGCCGAAATGTTGTTATACAGTATCAAATATATTTGTGACGGAATAATGGTAATAAATATTATTGATGTTAAAATTTGAAATAAGGTTTGCTCTATTATTATTCATAACATTTTGCTTGATTTTTGGGGCTCCACTGTCAAGGTAGTTCCTTACTACCAACGCATGATGACAAGTTGGCCCATCATGTTGGAAGAACAGTTTCTCATTCTCAGTTATGGAACTACTATGTCTCGCAACGTTTTCAGGTAATTGTTACCATTAACAGTTCCATCAAAGAAAACTAGTCCTAGAACAACATCACTCAAAGTGCATCCCATACTGAGACGTATGACGGGTCAATTGTGATTCGTGAGTAAGAGAGGGGGATTTACATCTGCCCGATAAATACAATCATGCCTGACGACTTGAAACAGGCATCACCTGACCAGGTGATCTTATCTTATTAAAGTTGATTTCGGTTATCAGAAATATGGATACGCATGATTTCACACACTGCAACCACAAGTCTGGATCATCCTCCTGAAGACCACGTTACAATCTTGGGTGGGTTTAAATTAAGTTTATGTAGTAAGCGTGGCAATGACGTTGTCAGCAAAAGTAGTTCCTGAGACACATATCGTGTAGTCTTCTTTGGACTATTAACAAATATCATAGCTACTCGCATCTCATTTCCCTCTGTCATAGCCCCCCCCCCAGAACGTTCATATGTTTGTGCCTTATCACAAACCCGTTGCATTAACTGAATTTGTTGCATCAAACTTGTTTCTGATGCGACAAATTGTCAGGCGTATTGGTACCGGAATACCCATGCTGTGCGCACCAGCTCGACATTCCCAGTTTTCCAATGCTGCTTCAAACACCACATTCTGTGTTCTCTAACTGATTTCCTTGTCATCATTTGTAATACCTATAAATAAAAAAAAAACAACATTACTCTATTACTGTATTCCTACTTTTGGCTTACTCAGTATAAAGTTATTCAAGAACTTCGTGACAATGTTGCTACATTCCAAGTGTTATGGCATATCGATTCAGAATCAGAAGAAAAGTATCGGATCGGAAAAATAATCTACTCTACAGCAGAAAGTCAGAAAACTTTATAAATTGTATAGGCGTAATAATATCCAGAATCTGAAAAAGGCATGATAGTCACGGTGTATACAAGTACAGGGATAGAAACACTATTAAATGTAGCATTAGTTAACAACGGTCGTACTGATTCAGGAATTTGGTGAGGCCTGAAATAACAGAAAAGTTAGGGTGACGAATATCACAGATTAGGGTGTCACAGTGTAGAACAACATAAAACTAGGTCACATTATTTCTAATATTTGGACATTTGGAATAGCATATGCTATTACGAGACGAATTCTACAAACACTTCGAAGCAACCAACAAAGAATCAGAAGAATTGATTAACAGTTCCTTCTAGGCTTCTGTAATGATTGTCCTTACGCTAACTTGACAGATCTTATCGATTTTCACATTAAATCAAAAGAGCTATGTGATTCAGAGCCAGTCATTAGGATAAATCTATCTTATCCAAAGTCACGTCAGTCCTGGATAAACTCTAATAGTCTACTGTCCTCCTCGAAGATTCCATTGGCTAACGTAAGGAGGAGGACATGTTCCACGGGTGTAACATCTGTTAACGGAAGACGTTAACGATCAATAGTAGTAGTTGTTGTCTAACTTAAATAATGTCCTTACAAAGTACTGTTACTAAAAACTTATTGTTGACGTTTTGATACACTTGTACGGATTCACAAACTAAATAAAATGACCGATTTCTCGACGCCTTGTAGTTACTTTTAAAATAATACCTTTTTTGACTCTGTAATGCAGAGTCGCTTTTCAACCATTTTTTCAACCGATCTTTTAAGACTTTACGTAGAGTAGATAGCCTCTCTTGTATATTTGGAAGATAATGTGATTTTGACCAATCGTTTATGAAACATTCAAAGAATTTGAAAGAATTTATGGGACCCTATTTCAAAATTTATTTATGAAACACAAATAACTTAAATAAATATACTTTATTTAGAAGGAAACACTATACAGTATATGGGCGACCTAGCGGATGTACGTCAGGAGCTTGGGAAAATAGACCAAACAAGAAACGTCTACATGCAAAGGTTTGCGACTGAGGTGTAGTTCATCGCCTACTCTTTTACCTTACGTGTTATTGAAGTCATTGAATACCAAAAAGAAGCCCATTAACTTTGGAATAAAGACGTGACATCTAAAAAAATTACATCTATTTTTATGTGCTGCTGATTTAAATTTGATTTCAACTGAAAGCGATTTCAAAATATTATTCTCAGACGATTTACAAAGTGTTAAACAAATTCAAAATATGTTTGACAACAGAAGTGGTGTCATTCCTAAAGAGGATAATATTATTAAACAAATATTCTATTGTAACTTAAGTTTCATTAAATATGCCATTATTAAGAGATGGATATAATGGCTTTCAAACAATGCTAAATAAATATTAAGCAGTTTGTGACACCATTGAACGTATGGAAATAAAGTAAAGAAAGACACAAAAATTAAATTTCATAAAGAGGTGTCAGCTTTACTTATGTTGTGTAAACACGAAAATTAAGTTATGTAGTAGTCAGCATACAATTAAACTGAGATATCTCAGACCAGTCAGAGACTGCACAAAAAGAACGACTCAGAAATGAAAATACTAATATAAAAATTGAGCCTACAATATCGGCGACAGTATATACTAATATAAACAAACTAGAAACAAATTTAATTTAGCTCATCACATACAAGTATCGTCATGGAGAAAGCGAGATTACAATATTTATTAAAAATTATAAACTAAGGATTAAAAGAGATGGAAAGAGGGCGGGATAGGAAAGGAGCCAGTAAAGAGAGTCGAATGGGCAATCCCTAAAATAAAGGAAAAGAAAGAGAATGAAGAGAAGGAGGAGTAGGAGGAGGACAAGACGAAGAAGACGAAGACGAAGAAGAAGAAGAACAACAACAACAACAACAACAACAATGACAGGTGAATAAAAATATAGAAACTGAGTTGAATTAACAAAGAGGGCGAAGGAAGCTTGCAAAGAGACTATGAAGAGAGAAAAACAATTCTAGAACCGTAAAATAAGCTACACTATCTCCGTCTTTAGTGAATAACTATACTTATATTAGAAAAACATTATTCCTGTTCAAATAAGCTTTAGAGTAAAAGAATTCTAATATTATTGTTACGTACTTCATAATTGTTATATACTCATACCATATTATTTACTTGCGAATAATTATTGGATTACAAGTTAATATTGTACCCTATTTGGCTTAAATTTTCTACCTATTATTAAAATTGTCGTACTTGTTGTATTTCGTCTATGTACTGACTAGCCTATTCATTATACAATTTTCTTTTCATTTTTATTTTTGTAGGCACTATATGGTAATAAACTGATAACAATTATAACTCCTGTGATACTATATGTAACAATACTCTTGTTAGTCGTATTTCAGAGATACGTTCAATATGTATCTATTCACACTTGTTCACTCACGCACTAACAATTTTGTCTATATTGTAACGGTACATATCTTCACCGTACATTTAACAACAAATATAAGGAATAAAACACTCATTAACTAACACAAGAACACCCATGAGAGGAATGATACATGAATAACTGTATACTAAATGTTATATCCGGTCCACGAACTAATTAAAACAATTAAATTTATTAAATCAGCAAACGAAAAATAATAAATAGTAATGAAGAAGAAAATATAGAAGACAGCATAATAATGTGATTAACCAAATGACCCAATAGATATGGTAAGTGAGAGGACAAAAACAAAATATAATGACAACAAACCCTGACAAGAGACTGAAGATAATATGAATAAACACAAGTAAAGTGATAAGCGAAGAAGAGTTAACAAGTCCATTATACAATGTGCCAATAAGTGTACCAAGAGAGAATGAAACCAATAAAACAAGGAGTTTACAGAATTAAGAAACAGTAAAGAGACACAGACATGGACAAACTATTACTAAAGACTTGACCATGACAAAAACTCTTTATTCTAAAATAAAAATATTATTAGTCAACAAATAAACACAATGAAATAAGATAGTGGAATATAAAAATGAGTTAGTTATCACAGCAATAACAGAATACCATGCATGCTTTTAATACAAGCAAACCCAATTAAAATAAATGAAAAAAACCTGGTAATCACCAGTAGACATATAAAGATAACGTGAAAAAATAATAAATAATGGTTAGCAAGAACAAAAGTGTAAAATAATAACCTTCAAACATTGAGATCAGAAAGAGAAGCATAGACCATTATTGTTAGACAAGGGGGTCCCAAGTAACATCAATTCTGGTACAAATCCACTTGTAATTAAAATAAAGTAAGAATAAAACAATGTAAAACTAGTTTAGGTTATGCAATAATGAAAATAGACATTATAAAGACAAACCTAGTGCAACGATTTATTAATTATAAGTGATATGTGTGGTGTTTAATCTAATTACACAGACTGAACTTGGACAGAAAGATGTACCCATTAAACACGCTCAGAATTCCCATAATATTGTAAACCAGAAAAGAACAGTGACATAAATGTGTAATGCAATCTGTAATACTACTATTATAGGATAAAACAATTATAATGAAATTTTTAGTAAACCATAATTATGAAAAATTAAGGTAACTGTCTGACTACACTAGATGCAAGAAGTATTAGTGAATTATTCACAATCTCACATATAATAATAGGAGGCTAACCATTATAAAACGCTCTTTAGACTATAAAGACCATTTGTACACAAAAGAACCACTTAAAATTGAGTATATCATTAACCATGAACCAAATCATAATAACACATGGCATACTAAGACTATGAATAATAAATAAAACTAAAAACAAGAAACTAATTATATTTTAAGAAAAGCTGAGATATCCAGAAGTTGTAATGGACATCTCAGAATGACTGTATCACAGTAAAAAATGGACAGAGCAAATTATTTAAATAAATAGAGAGAATCAAATTAACCATGCCCTAGGTCAAAGAAAGGATAGACCAAATATTGTAATTTTATTAATTTTAGGCAATTATTAAAGTAGAAATTATCATAAAAGGACTTGAGAGGAACCATATGATTGAAATGTAATCACCATTTATTCAATTTCCATAATTAATCATGTAAATCATAAGAAATATGTCATAGTCGTAAGTAAAAAACATTAGCTTTTTAATTATAACACTCACATATGTCTTGTGAGGACTTATTTTAAAGAACAAATGAATTGTAATAACATGGTGTGGCTATATCAAGTATTACTTGTAACGCAAGGATGTTAAACCAATTTTAAAGATATTCTGTTTATTTTGGACAAAACGAGAGCGTCATAATGATACTCTCCACACCAAAGTCATTAACAATTTTCTGCAAATTAATTACTCCGCCAAGGAAGTGACCTCGCTATAAGGAACAGCAGCAATCTCTCTAAACCAATGGAACCGATCAAAATCGATCGGTGGGTATGTAATCCCAAAATTGGAACAGCGAAGAGGAACAAATTTGTTCACACTTTATCTCAGACTAGCGAAACGATACGACGGCCATTTTCTGTGCGTGCAAAAGTCGTATTCAAAATAAATCAGCTGTGCGAGAATAAATGTAAACAATTTGGTCAACCTAACCAAAAATTATTAAGTGGCGAGTTCAACGAAAAAACGCTTGTACGATAGCGAATCATAATTGCAAAGTGTATAATAAGCTGCAATAAAGTGAATGACAGGAAGTATGGTGTTTAATTATAATTATTGAATATTAACTGAAAATAGAAATTTTACGATTTTTACATTGAGACATGGAAGTAACCATAAAATCTCGTAGAGGTTAAAAGTGAATAACTAAATTAATTGAAGTTCATTAACGAACATTACTGAACATTATATGAATTTTTTATAGGAAAAATAAATATTTTTCGACCTATATCATGAAGGTCAACCAACTTAGAGAAATAGACAATAAGTAATATGAGCTGGAGTATAGGTTATCTAACACCTTCTGATTTCTATTGTTCCAATACATAAACAATCAATGAATATTTTGACGAAAGCTATTTAAGCAACAGATCCTAATTGTTTACCTGACCAGAGTTCACCATTCAATGGACATGATAATTAATAACGAACATTAACGAACTTATAATTACAATCATTTATGTATTTTTATTATGTATAGGTTAAGGAGTTACATGATATTTTGAATAGATAATACTTTGTTTCAACTCAGCATACCTGAAGTTGCTTTAATGTTGACAACAGTCGAATTCATAATCATATGTTAATAATTTTAAAAACTTTGAATGTCATTTTGTCCCTAAATATCAATTCAGTATGCCTGACGTAAATTTAATGTTGACGATAGTCAAAGATATAATTCCATGTTAATAATTTTAGAAAACTTTAATGTAATTGTTGTTTATACTAATTAATTCCAACTACTCATGTTAAACAGTATTGCAGACATTTTCTGTTATGTATCTTGCAGTCTCAAAGGAACCACTAAGAATTTGTAAACCTAATAAACCAAAATTCAAGGTTATATTTTAAATTTATTTTAAACCAAATTATTTTAATTACCCTGAGATTAAGAGCTAATAAGTAATAAAGTAACGAGGCAAACAGCCAGTAATAAATATAAAACAATAATTTCCAATTTTCTTTAAAAATTGTTTAATAAATTCAAATTGTGTAACCGAAAAAGAGTTGACGACTTTTATTTAATAGACAATACTGATAAGAGTTAGATTACCATTAGTACTTCCACAGGTGGCACCATTTGACTCTGATATTAGAATCGAGTGAACTATTCGCTTGTTAACGAGTTTGATTTAAATGGAATAACTGCTATTGTAGTCCCAAGCCACGTGTTTGTTAACCAAATATACTGTTACTCACCGTCTATGGCCTTTCCGTGATGTTATTTCGTTGTTTACATGTTTCGAGGCACTTGCCTCATCATCAGAACTTTATAAAAACTAATGTATGTCATCAATGATGACATGTGTCAAATTACTAAAACACAATACGGCATTAAACTATGTACAGAACTTGCTTTAAAAATGAGCACGTCAATGTTAGGTGTGCCTTGCAAGACAACACGCGCTGTACTGACGAAATCTAAGTTTTATCTCGACCATATCGCATAGCGGTATCGTACAGTATATTTGCTTTATATTGTAATTGGTCGTTCAACACGTGTGGCTTGTACTGTCGTCGTTATATGCTTTATAAATATCATATTCTTCAAGGGCGTTCAAATAACGCCCTTTATTGCAGAAATGAAGGGGTATTAGATTCGAGCTAAAATCCGTGTAACTGTGATTATTGTCTATAAGGTGCCTGGCGAAATTTGACTTGATGTTGTCAAAGTTGTAAACTCGTGTAGGGGGTCTATGTTCAGAAAATCTTTTCAAAAAACCTCGACCTCGACCCGTCTGGCCCACATAAAAAGCCTCACAGTCGTTGCAGACTAGCTTATAAACTGTGAGGCTTTTTACGTAGGCCAGACGGGTCGAGGTTTTTTGAAAAGATTTTCTGAACATAGGCCCCCTACACGAGTTTACAACTTTGACAATATCAAGTCAAATTTCGCCAGACACCTTATAGACAATAATCACAGTTACGCGGATTTTAGCTAGAATCTAATACCCCTTCATTTCTGCAATAAAGGGCGTTATTTGAACGCCCTTGAAGAATATGAGATTTATAAAGCATATAACGGACGCCAGTACCAAGCCACACGTGTTGAACGACCAATTACAATATAAATCAAATATACTGTACGATACCGCTATGCGATATGGTCGAGATAAAACTTAGATTTCGTCAGTACAGCGCGTGTTGTCTTGCAAGGCAGACCTAACATTGACGTGCTCATTTTTAAAGCAAGTTCTGTACATAGTTTAATGCCGTATTGTGTTTTAGTATTTTGACACATGTCATCATTGATGACATACATTAGTTTTTATAAAGTTCTGATGATGAGGCAAGTGCCTCGAAACATGTAAACAACGAAATAACATCACGGAAAGGCCATAGACGCTGATTAACAGTATATTTGGTTAACGAGTTTGTTAACTAACTAGAACTTTGAATTCAGTAAGTACGTGGTGAGTACATAAATTGTGTTTATTTCAGCAACATTAGAATCTGCGGTGTATTACACCTATCCACGTGCGCTTGCGAGGGAATCAACCCGAATAACTCGTCATCAGACTCTTTTGTTACACATCATTAAAACAATTTTACAAACAGTAACTAAATTAAAATAATTAACTACGAACGAGCAGAATTACAACAGCTACAAAACACTAATAAACAATCATTGCAATATGTATATTGCGACAGTACAATCATTTGCTCTACTGTGCATTTATGAGATAAAATAAATATTTAAATTAAATTAATAAATATGTAATAAATTAAGCAGGTATGAGATTCAAAGCTGAGTTTATGTTAAAAATACGGCATGTAGACATACAGGAACTAACCTGAACGCTCACGTGATTGTCGCTGATGTAAATGATGTATGTGAGTGAGGGCAGTTCGAGCATGAAAGTTTGCAATCTCACCCTAAATAATTGTAAAATTATAGTTTTTAATTAGTAATAAGAAAACCATAAATGGTAGGAAAAATTGAAAGACTCCTAAATATTTATAAAATTAATACGCATGTGTAGTGAGAAAACGGCGTGAAAAGGACGCGCAGTGCGAATTGAGTGCGATTTTAAGTGCGTAGTAATTACACGGATTATTCGATTACGATGGTAATTACGTTAGACATGTGTAATTAAATCATCCATCGTTAGAGCACCCTGTAGTTCACAATAGACTTTGCCATTGGCAGAAATGTGCGAAAATATGAAATTGGACGAGAGTGGGAGAAGTGACGCTACCAAGCAATTTCAAAAAGGCAGAATTCTGTCCCAACAGGTGAGGTACGATGCTCGAATATAAATAGGGCACGGAAGAAGCCAACTTTTCTTCTCAATCAGTCTTCAGTAGCGGCGGGACGCTATGTCCATTATCGACGCGAATTTTTAAATTTTGTTAATTGAACAGTAACTCTTAGTCTGTTACCGAGTACGAATATAGAACATACTTTACGATGTCTACACACACAAACGTCCGTCAGTCAAGACAAGCTACGATGATACATCATGCAGAGGAACGCTATACTGAACAATAGAGGCGTCTGCTAGAACTACAGCAGCAGGTGCAGAGCAACCTCTCACACTAGACTACATCAACCAGATGGAAACATGAGAGACGAGTAACTTGAGGAAGACAAGTGGAACCTGGGGACGTGCAGTGAACTTCATCAGAAGAGGACCTACGGATCAACGGACGACATAAGTATGAGCTACAAAATCGAGGTGACAGATAATCCATTTATAAATTTTAAATGAGAGACTAAAGACATTTAAAAGACACTTTGAAATTTAAAAAAGAATAAGAGTTTATGTAAAATGTAGATAATGAAGTTCAGAGAATCTGATTTAAATTTAATAAAACATTTTCTTTTATGTTTAACGAATAATTTAGTCAATTTAAATTTTATTTAAAGTTTGTAAAGCAATCAATGATTTCTATGTATGCAATACATAAAATAACGTAGTTGAAAGTTATATAGAGGAAAAAATCTGCAGTAAAGCACACTGTCAGACTGAGCAGTCGAATTTTAATATTAAAAAATACATATTTGGAACATAACTTTGTTACTGTAGAATATAAGATTTCTTTAATGATAAATGTACTGCAACATTTGAACGTTTTAAGCAAACAATAATGAATATTTATGGCGAAGTAAATGAGATTTATAAACACGCTTGTGGTTTATAAATAGAACTATAAAAACTCCTTACAATTCAATCAATGACTACTCTTATTATCATTACACCCAAACTCCATTAATTGGTACACTTTACCAATAATGTAATATAAATTTTGGCACTCCAAAAATTAAAGTACATTTAAATTTATAATTTGTTGTGTTACAAAATAAATTGTCGCCCAAAAGCGTGGGGCTACAAAATCCAAATCAAATTAAATTGGTAATTTGTACTGTTATAATATATATATTGCAACAAAACACAGGATGATGATCTATGAATAAGAATATAAGAACATGGATGACGGATATTAACATGTTTTCAATTGATATATGCAATTTTTGTCAATTAGCTATAACTTTTGTATTTAGTGATGGATAAAGACTTGTGTTTTACCAAATTATTTATAAATTTTTGTTCTATAATGTCATGTACTTTGTTTGTGAATATGTGCGCGCGTTTGCGTGTGGTGAACCTTAGTTGTTATATCTTCCCCGTTAGTTAACCTATCGGCGTGAGACTTGGACAGTGAATTATTTATGAATATAGCTACATTTTCTTTATACTCTGTTGTTCTCAGCTATTTTTAAATGTGTTTTTTTAGTAATTGAAAACTCAACTTTTGACGCTTATCAATTGAAGAGTAATAAAATTTCTAGATAAAATCTAAGCAGGCTCTCGCAGACTTATACAAAGATTCGCCTGCAACGCGTCTATCTTTTGTCTAATCTATCACGTAGACAGTCGATTGACCAATCAGAAGCCCCCTAATTTCAGTCAGATCCGTCTATAGTCATGTACATTTCGAGGCAGTTCATGGGAACCGTTGGTTAGTGAACGTGTGTTGTTCGTCAAGATTTTTTCCTGTTCGAACTGGTTAATCTAAAGTAACTCTAAGTATTGGGACTCTTTTCGAGTTGGTCGACTAGAACCAAGCGAGTGAATTACCTATTATAATATATTAAAGTGCTATTATGTGTGGAGTGGGAGATTTCCGCTTAGGGAGATTTATCTACGGTGGTAAATCCTTATTAACGCGGGACACGTCAAGACTAGCCAGAAGGTGTAAGCATTATACACCGCTTTTATAATTATCACTCATTATCACCCTCAGAATCAGTAATTAATAACGATCAAATATTAATAATAATCAATTCCGAGCGATGAAGCTAACGATTCGGAAAGTGACAATTTGTGTGTGAAATCTGAAATTAGTGTTATAAGTTGTTCGACGAACCCCAGAACAGCGAGAGAGAGAGAGAGAGAGAGAGAGAGAGAGAGAGAGAGAGAGTGAGAGAGAGAGAGGGAGCAGAGCGGCGATCAGTGCAGAGAAATCTTAGTAGCGGCGGCGCGAGTGACGTCACGCCGAGTTAAAGGAATTCTACGTATCAAGTAAAACGTATCCAAACTGAACTATATAGACTCTTTTATGACAAATTAAATACTATACATGACAGTTGTTTAATTTTAAATAGGCCTATATCATATAAACAATTATTTCTTTTGTGATAAATAAATAATTTTTCTACACCTCCAATATTGACTTGTGCATAATTTATACACACAAAACTATCCTATGCGAAAATATTTATGTGTATCGTCGCATAGAGATATTTGGCGCCTGTCACCGTGGGGCACGATTTTGTTGTAATTTATTAATATTATATATTTAAATGTGTAAAGACTAGATTCATTTGGACTATTTTGTGTGTGTTTTATTTGTAAGCAGGGAGTGTATATAATTTGTTGAATATTCTCTGTAAGCAGATATTTGAACAGTATTATTAATTTAGTTTATTTGGAGATTTGAATTGTTATTTGTATATGTATTATGTTAAGGATTGTGAACATTTGATTAAGATACTAGATTGTGACGTTATAGAACATTTAAACTGAACATTAATACTATAATATTAAGAGTTATTAATAGTCCCGTTTACGTTAAATAAGGACTGTAATATTTGTTTGAATATCTAAAGCAACTATAAATATAGCTGAGTCACTTGAATTACAAAATACGTTAGCTGCATTATTAGCCAATATGTTGAAAATGTCAAAGATAATAAAGCTAGTAAAGAGGAAGCAATAAAACAGAATAGGTCACTACAGTCACTGCATGACGATAATAAGAAAATTTATACCGCTGTGCATGATCAAGCTAAGCAAAATAATCAAATTTTAGAATCGGCAGAAAAGCGTATCGGAGAGAAAGTTGAGTTAATTCGTACTAACATTGAGCTAGCACTAGAAGCTAATAATTCACGTCTTAGCGACTGTGAAGCTAAGATCAATGTCATAGAAGAAAGGATGGTAAACCATACATCGACGGTAAATGAACTGGTAGCTGAGCAGGAACAGCGGATACAGGAGTTAAAACAACAGCTGACCCGACTCTAGTGTACCTCGACACCAGCGAACCAGACCACATATATTTATAAAAGTTTTGATGATCCCAATTCGCAATTAAAATGCTATGGCAGAGAGACAGAAAATCCCCTCCACTTCCTCAAAAACTGCGAGAGAGATATGGACGCGGTAAATGAATACCTTAGCGAAATGGACAAAATATACCGGGTGGTGAGAAGGTTAAAAGGTACCGCGGCTGAATGGTTCACCGTCATACAGGACAATGTATGTACGTATAAAGATCTGGTGCGGCATTTTAGGGCTAGGCACTGGAACAGCGAGACACAAAGAAAGATCCGGGTACAGCTGGAATTTGGAAAATATTCGAGTTTGAAAGGTGTAAAAGAAAACTATTTGATGCAGCTGATATCTCGAGCCAAGTATCTGGAACCTGAAGTGACAGAAGCAGAAATGGTAATTAAATTAGCTCACTATTTTGGACGCGGAATTCAAATCCCGGTCATTACACAAGGGGTTAAATCCTTAGAGGAACTACTCTTGTTATTGACTAAATGGGATAATGTGGATAACCCAAGTAATAATAGTAATAGTGAGCAATCACGTAAACAGTTTTAGCCACAACAACAACAACCGTTTAAAAATAAACCAAAATTTCAAAGATTCAATCAAAGCAAAGTATCGGCAATTACCGAAACCAATGCAGACGAAGAGCAGAAAAAAAACGTGTAAGGTGGCACGGCGTGGGTCCGTGCAATAAAATTAATAATATAAATAAAAGTAATAATAAAAATACAATTAATACATACAATAACAAACGGTAGTATCAGAAATCATATGTTAGCAATAATAGTGATAATAATGTATACATTGTTTCTGGATTATGCCCTGTTGATGTTAGGAATTAATTAATATATAATAATTGTGATGATGAACGTGTGGAAAATAATAGAATTGAGGACAATAATGACATTGTTGTGAGAGCGAGAATCAATGGTTGTGTTGGTAATGTTTTACTCAATAGTGGTGTGCAAGTGTCATTAATTAATGAAAAATGTATTAACAAACATAAGCACCAATTTAAGAAAACACCTATCTTACCTGTAAATAATAATATGGTTACTACGGCGACTGGTGATACACAAATTATTTGTAAACAAGCACTTATGTCAATAATTACACAAGGCAAATAAATTGAAGTGACGGTCCTTATACTTAAAAATCTAGTATATAGTGTTATATTGGGCACTGACACTTTAAGGAAAATACACGCCATAATCGATTTCAGTAACTAAAATCTTAGATGCACAATTCGAAATAAACTATACACTGTTAAATTGGGGTATATGGATAGCGAATTGAACCTGGCAGAGTAATGTAGGTTTACTGACGTACAAAAGCCAGTTTTTAATCTCGAAGATAAGATAACGATTAACGGCCAGTCCACCGGGAATAAGCTAATAGCTGATCAAGAGAAACAATTAGATAATATTTTAAACAAATATCAATCGGTTTTTAAAAATGAACATACTATTACTAGAGTATATGAGCATAGGATAAACGTACTTGATGAAAATAAGTTTGCCCGGAAAAACTATCCAATCCCATTACACTAACAAAGACAGGTTGTGAGGAAAAAATTAATAAATTGCTACCAATGATATTATTGAACGTGCTGATAGTAACTTCCTAAATCCTATGGTAGTGTTAAAAAAGAAAAATAACGATATTTGTATTTGTTTGGATATGCGCAACCTCAACAGCATAACACAAAAGTTATGTGATTGTGCACCTAACGCCGAGAATCTATTTACAAAATATCAAGGGGTCAAATACATGTCGCGGCTGGACCTCAAAAGCGGGTTTTGGCAAATTCCATTAGCCAAAGATTGCCGAAAATTTACGGATTCCTTTCTAAAAACAAATGCTACCTGCCGGTTGGTGACCAGTCTCACTGCAATGGTTAAATGTCTAGAATTGGCACTAGGACCGGAAGTAGAAGAATTCGTATGCGTGTTTGTGGACGACATACTCATAATATCTAAATCATCTTGATATTGTCTTCCGAAAGTTAAGAGATGCAAATCTTGTTCTTAACTTGGACATGTGTGAGTTTGGAAAATCCCAAATAAAATTCCTGGGTCATATTATTTCGGCGGATGGGGTTAGTACCGATCCTGAAAAAATCCAGACCATCACGAATTTCCTAACCCTAAGAAATCAAAAGATATCTGGGCGTTCCTCGGATTGACCGGGTATTTTCGTCGTTTCACACCTGAATATTCAAAGACCATAGAACCACTTATGGAACTATTAAGAAAAAATACCAAATGGCGATGGGAAGAGCGGCATGAAGCAGCATTGTATAGTAAGAACTTATATATATTCCATCCTGAAAAAGAAGGGACTTATGTACTTAATTGTGACGCGTCGGACTACGCGATCGGCGGAGTGTTATATCAGCGGAATAACCAAGGTGAACAGAAGGTAATCGTTCACGTAAGTCGTTCATTAAAAAGCGCTGAGAGGAACTATTTTACGTCGGAGAAGGAAATTCTCGAGATAGTATACTGTATCAGCAAATTCAGATATTACCTTGTGGGACAACATTTCGAGATTTTATCAGACAATCAGGCATTGTATTTCATGCTCAAATGTAAACTCGCAAATGCGCGCATATCGCGATGGATCATGGCGATCTAAGAATATGATTTTAGCATAAAATATTGCAAAGGCAGTGTAAACAAAATGGCAGATACTGTAAGTAAGTATCCTCCGATAATTGGAGAACAGTACTCCTCAACAAGGAATGAAGTGCAGATCTTGGCAATTAAATATGTATTACCCGACGCATTAAAAACTAGATTAAAAAAATATAAACATTGAGCAACAGCGGGATGCTAAATTAAAGAAAATCAGCTATTACATAAGAGTTCAGGACAACCCAAAGTATAAAATAGACAAGGATGTGTTATACAAGATCATAGACGGACAGTGGAAGATAACGGTACCGGATGAACTAGTTGAAGATTTAACTTGGGCGTGCCACGAGAGTCTGGTGCACGCGGGAGCGTATAAATGCTATTTAGCGATGCGAGAAGACTTTGTGTGGTTAATTATGGCTAGACAAGTTAAATCTATTTTGCGTACCTGCCACATATGCCAAACTGCAAAGTACCCGAATCAACATACGTATGTATATATGGGCAATATTATCACTAAAAACAAAAATGAGTTATTATGTATTGATTTTTTAGGTCCACTACCGCGTGCATCATGGGGTATGAGGAACCTGGTGGTGTGCACGGATGCGTTCTCTAAACATGTAAGTCTATATGCAATAGGACGACCCACCACGGCGGCCGTATTAAATGTCGTCTTAAAAAAATATATCCCTGGTCACGTTAAAAAAATTTTATCTGTCCAGGGTAAACAGTTCACCAATAGGAAGTGGCAATCCGAATTGGAAAAGCACAATATCCAGACTGTGTTAACAGCGATCCGAAGACCGCAAGGCAACCTCGCTGAAAGGGTCAACAGAGAGTTAGGTCGACTGATCCGTACTTATTGTAATACCAAACAAAGTAGATGGCCGGATTATCTCGAGTTTTTCGAGGCGTCCATCAACGGGAATTACAATGACACGACAGGATTTACGCCTAACGAGTTGCAAACTGGAGAAATGCCCAAGCGCGTCTGGGATGGGAGTATCAGGAGGATTGCAACGCATAATTTGCCTATTCCGAGTGAGGTGAAACGGATAGAAGCCAGGAGACGCATTAAGAAATGTGCCGAAGAACGGACTGAAAAATTTAATGGAGACCACAAGCTGGTAACCTTTAAAATTGGCGAGAGGGTACTCCTGAGGACTTTGAATGTCGGTCATAGGGAGGATAACACCGCATCCAAATTTTTTAGGTTGTACAATGGCCCATATATTTTATTCGAGCAAGTTGTTAAAAACACCTATATAGTAACCAACCCTAGTACTAACCGTGTGATAGGGAAATTCCACGCATCATCCCTAAGAAAGTATTATGTCACAGATAATTGTACCTAATATGCCAGGGTAAAGGTGGTATGAATGTTCTAAGAAAATTATATGAAAAATGAGTGTAAATTAAAGAATTTTTATTGAGATGTTAGAATAAATGATTTGTATGAACGGAGTATACGTTCAGTTATGGAAATGACGTCAGAAATGTTGATACGCTTATCTATGTTTGAGAGTATAGATCAGATTGAACCACGTGTATTTGTTTGTATTATTACTATCAAAGTTACATTGGAGGAATGTTTTGTTTGAAAGTAGTTTAGTTATTTATTTTGATTTGCATTTATTATGTTATTATTATATTATGATTATTATTGGAAGAATGATGTTTTTTTAGTTATTTAGGATATGAAGAAAAAAAATTTGTATTTTTGTATGTAAACAAACTTTTTTTATACGTGGTGGGGTTAATCCTACAACAAAACACAGGATGATGAATTATGAATAAGAATATCAGAGCATGGATGACGGACATTAACTTGTTTTAAATTGATTTATGCAATTTTATCAATTAGCTATAACTTTTCTATTTAGTGATGGATAAGGACTTGTGTTATACAAAATTCTTTGTAAATTTTTTTCTATAATGTCATGTACTTTGTTTGTGAATATGTGCGTGCTTTCGCGTGTGGTGAACCTTCGTTTTTATACCTTCCGCGTTAGTTAACCTATCGGCGTGAGACTTGGACAGTGAATCATTTATGAAAATAGCTACATTTTCTATATACTCTGTTGTTCTCAGCTATTTTTCAAATGTGTTTTTTAGTATTTGAAAACTCAACTTTTGACGCTTATCAATTGAAGAATAATAAAATTTTTAGATAAAATCTATGCAGGCTCTCGCAGACTTATACAAACATTCGCCTGCAACGCGTCTACCTTTTGTCTAGTCTACCACGTAGATATTCGATTGACCAAGCAGAATCCCCCTAATTTCAGTCAGATCTGTCTATGGTCATGTACACTTCGAGGCAGTTCATGGGAACCGTTGGTTAGTGAACGTGTGCTGTTCGTCAAGATTTTTTCCTGTCCGAACTGGTTAATCTAAAGTAACTCTAAGTATTGGGACTCTTTTCGAGTTGGTCGACTAGAACCAAGCGAGTGAATTACCTATTATAATATATTAATTTGATATTACTGTGACGATTTAATTGGTAATAAAATATTTAATAATAAAAAAAATTGAGAAAGCAATTAAGTATTTTTAAATCGCACAATTAAACCTAATACCCCTGTACTAACTCAGAATAAGTATGAAATTTAAATGGAAAAAATCTAACTAAACAAGTAATTAAAAGATCGTATTGTAAAAAGTTAATAATATTACAGTTAACCCTTTAGTAAATCATCATGCGTTGACCTGTTTAATTCCGGACACAACGTGCTTAGCGAACCGTCTGCAACTTAGAAATATTTGAAAATCGTAATGTAAGTAATTAATAATTTGAAGGCACAAGTAGTAGTTAAAATAATTCCTGTAAACTAAATAAGTATAAATAATTTGTTTCATCTTGCTATAAGAATGTCTATTTAAATAAAAGTTGGAACTATATTATAGCGGAGTACTCGCTCCGCTTCGTTGTAATATACCAGTCGTATCAAGTTAAGAGTTACGATGCGGCGTTCAGACAGTACACACCTCCAAACGAGGGCTCTTCAAAAGCGTGTTATGTAAACTTTAAAATAACGGTTAGCTACCACAAAAAACGTGGGGAGCTAGTGATTTTTAAATGTATATGATGTAGAAAAAGTTTGTTCAAGAAATGTAGTAATATAAGAAAAATTATCAACACGTAAACAAGTTGACGTCTATACTTAAGAAGTAAACTCCAGTATAACTCTACATGTGAATATGTGACCTGCCAAATTGCACATACGGATGTCTACAACCCATAAGACGCTGACCAGGACCGACGTGGATCAACCCAACTTCATGCAGCATTACATCAATCTCCTCACTAATACAGCTATAAGATATTCACCAGAGACACGACCCAGATGACTACCCCGACTACCAGAATTCCGAAGAGTCACACCCCAGGACGAGGACAGCAAAGCTTATTTTAGAGGTGACTCGATAGCTGGGCTATCGAGAATTAATTACATTTGAAACATAACTTTTATAAATGAAAGAGACTTTTCAAAAGACAATAATTTTCTCTAAGCAATAAATAAAACCAAATAAATGTAAACTGTAGTATTGAAAATCATACGTTGTAACGTTAATATTGAGATGTAAATTATAATCCGTTTAATAAATAATACCATTCTTCAAATGGTTAATGTAATCTTGCAAGCTCCTAGATGAGCATAGTATAATTCAGACGTCTTTACTATATTTAAAGCAGACTGGGATCCGAGGTAAATTACATGATCAATATGATCCCTTGTTTTACAGAAAACCCTTTTTGAATATTTCAGTATAAATTATTATGTTATGGGATCTTTTATATAATTTGTTAATAAAGAGATGTCATCTTATTACACATTGAAGTGAGTGCATAAATCAGTGAAATACCTTCCCCTTGTGTCCTAATAATTAGCGTAAATATTATTGTTCTTTGTGTTGAGTTTAATTTCAGTTCGTTACAACGTAGGCAGCCTGTATAATTGGCTAGCGTCAATTATGATGGGTTCCCTGGCTTTGTAACGTAGCCCGGAACGTTACAAAAATGCGCCACTCTGCTGTTTTATATAAAAGGTTTGTAAGCATCGTGACGCAAACAAAGATGCGCCACGATGCTTAATTTAAAAAAATTAAAAATAATTGTCAAGTAGTAAAATAGATAACTCTCTGCTGATCTATGCACTCAGTTCCTGTATTTCATATTAATATTAATTTTCATAAAATTAATTTCATAAATAAATTCACCTTGTGAATTTATTTTGTACAAGATTACTCACTAACTTGCGTATGATGTAATTTATTTAAGATACTCAAAATAATACAGACTATCATTGTATTACGCCAATGCAAGTACGTACATGAATTTTAGTGCTTGTCAAACTGTTCAGTCTTTAACAGGTTTATATTGTGACAATTCAAGACCTGTAGTTTCCTGAATATGCCTGCATAGAATGTAAGTGTATGTCTGTCGTCACGGTAAGAAAAATATAAACTCCTGGCTAAAGTAGACCCGGTTAATTACGTGTAAAGAAATTCGTAACATAATTTTGTTACCAAAAAAATTAAAAATAATTCCAAAAATTAAAGGTGGAAAGTAAGACAATTAATTACTAAACTCAGACTGTCACAACCGTAATACACCTGTAACTTGTAAAGCGTGTTTCGTTGCATCAGATTCACCCCCTTAGTGCAACTCGCTTCCCCAGTTGAAACCGGTCGAGAAAGATAGCCTTAGCTATTGTTAAAGAGAACAATACTTGAGCGTAATCCTCGCGTTCCCACGCATACAACTACCTTGTCATTGTTTACTAAATAAACTAGGGTGACCTACATTCCAGCGAACAGCTGATCGTTGACTTTACATTGAAGTGTGTGTGGAATTTTTGTCTTTCCCTTAGAAGAGAAATTATTCTCGTGTGAACAATGCAAATGAATTAACCAAGAAATAAATTGTCTATGTAATAAGTGTATAGTATAGTAGAGCAAGTATTTTCACCGTGACAACAATTAAATAATGTAGTGACTTAAATTTCAAATAAATAAATTACTTAGTTAACCCTCTCTATTGTTAGATAAAGTGTTAAACCCCATGCCCCAAAACAGTAAATTTTTAAACTGAGCAAAACTGAAAACAAAGTAAATAAAGTGTCCTAAATAAATATGGTAATTCCAGAGGAAATAATTCTAAGTAAGTTTCTTAAATCTCCCCCAAAGTAAATAATAAATAAATAAAAGAAAAAGGTAAGTTTCTTAGAAAGAGACCAAAAAGAAAATAATAATAAAAGTATAGTTGAATAGTGTTAACACCCGGTCGTGGCCTGTACGAGAAGAATAAAGCGTGTTGAGAAATGTAGTAAACAGCCTCCCTCCCCCTATTGTTAGAAATGGTAGCATCGCTAGACAATGAAAACCTCCCTAGGGTATAGTACATTGCGTCCAGTGTTTGACCCCTCGTAGATTGTAAAAACGTTTGTCATCTCCTGCATAGTTTGTTTAAGTGTAACAGCTGATCATTTAAAGAGAATAAGAATTATCTTCGTGAAATTCCGCTTCTCTCTGTAGCGTAAGAAATTAGGATTAGAAATAATCTAAAGTGGAGTATGGGATCCGCTTTAGGTTATATTAGAGATAATTAAGAAGTGATTATATAAGTAACGTAACATAGTCACAACGGCGCCGACTGAAAAGGGTAATGATGGGACAGAAAGGTGCCAAGGTAATCATTAAAGACTGCTGAAAGCTAACTTGTGTAGTTAGAGTAAGCCGTTGTCAGTCGGGCCACGATATTGTGAGTTACGGAAAGTAGGGAAATTAGTATTAAGAATTAAAATTAAAGTTAGCATTTTGAGATATGAGATAAAGGGAATTTCACGAATGAGAACAAGATCATTTAAAGAGAGATAGAGAAAACAAACCGTGTACTAAAATAAACTTCACACAGTAACGGCAAGCATACTCCAAGTCCCCACTTTTGAATTTTCCTTACTAAAATTCCTAATGTGGATTTTAAGCGGCGGAGTATGTGACGATTTAATTGGTAATAAAATATTTAATAATAAAACAAATTGAGAAAGCAAGTAAGTATTTTTAAATCGCACAATTAAACCTAATACCCCTGTACTAACTCAGAATAAGTATGAGATTTAAATGGAAAAAAATCTAACTAAACAAGTAATTAAAAGATCGTATTGTAAAAAGTTAATAATATTACAGTTAACCCTTTAGTAAATCATCATGCGTTGACCTGTTTAATTCCGGACACAACGTGCTTAGCGAACCGTCTGTAACTTAGACTTTTCAAAAGACAATAATATTCTCTAAGCAATAAATAAAACCAAAGAAATGTAAACTGTAGTATTGAAAATCATACGTTGTAACGTTAATATTGAGATGTAAATTATAATTCCTTTAATAAATAATACCATTCTTCAAATGGTTAATGTAATCTTGCAAGCTCCTAGATGAGCATAGTAATTCAGACGTCTTTACTATATTTAAAGCAGACTCGGATCCGAGGTAAATTACATGATCAATATGATCCCTTGTTTTACAGAAAACCCTTTTTGAATATTTCAGTATAAATTATTATGTTATGGGATCTTTTATATAATTTGTTAATAAAGAGATGTCATCTTATTACACATTGAAGTGAGTGCAAAAATCAGTGAAATACCTTCCCCTTGTGTCCTAATAATTAGCGTAAATATTATTGTTCTTTGTGTTGAGTTTAATTTCAGTTCGTTACAACGTAGGCAGCCTGTATAATTGGCTAGCGTCAATTATGATGGGTTCCCTGGATTTGTAACGTAGCCCGGAACGTTACATTACGTGTGAGTGGAAGATTTCCGCTTAGGGAGATTTATCTAACGTGGTAAATCCTTATTAACGCAGGACACGTCAAGAGTAGCCGGAAGGTGTAAGCATTATACACCGCTTTTATAATTATCACTCATTATCACCCTCAGAATCAGTAATTTTATTAATAACGATCAAATATTAATAATAATCAATTCCGAGGGATGAAACTAACGATTCGGAAAGTGACAATTTGTGTGTGAAATCTGAAATTAGTGTTATCAGTTGTTCGACGAACCCTAAAACAGCGAGAGAGAGAGAGAGAGAGAGAGAGAGAGAGAGAGAGAGAGAGAGTGAGTGAGAGCGGGGAGAGAGAGAGAGAGAGAGAGAGAGAGAGAGAGAGAGAGAGAGAGAGAGAGAGAGAGAGAGAGAGAATGAGCAGAGCGGCGATCAGTGCAGAGAAATCGTAGTAGCGGCGGAGCGAGTGACGTCACGCCGTGTTAAAGGAATTCTACGTATCAATTAAAACTTATCCAAACTGAACTATATAGACCCTTTTATAAAAAATAAAGTACTATATATGATATTTGTTTAATTTTAAATATATCATATAAACAATTATTTCTTTGTGTGACAAATAAATAATATTTCTACACCTCCAGTATATACTTCTGCATAATTTATACATCCAAAACTATCCTATGCGAAAATATTTAATGGTATCGTCGCAATATATATATATATATATGTGTGTGTGTGTGTGTGTGTGTGTTACACATAATGTAAATTATTACCCAATTTTACAGGTTGCGGTACAATCTGGACGCATTGGAAAACCATGGGCTTAATAAAGAGCTGAAAGAAATTTCGGATCCTGACAAAGGGTAATCCCACAGTTTATATATTCACTTAAAGTCTGCGATTATTTTTCAATGTGTGTGTGTGTGTGTGTGTGTGTGTTCGATCAAAACTCGTCACTTTATCGGTGATCGTAGACATTTGTAAAGATTATTAGAGTTAGTTATAGAAACGATGACAGGTGAATAAAAATTAAAATATAGAAATCGAGTTCAATTACAAAAAGACAGATAAAGTGTGTACAAATTGTTTATTTTTTAATGTAAACTACTTATGGCAGGGGGTAACTAAGGGGGGGTTCTGGTACATAGTACATTTACAACTAAAATTTCGTCTGTCTAAGACGGATGTAATCATTGCTGATAATTTTATGATTGGCTTAATGCAGAATATAGTTCCGTATTTTGTGTAAACATGCTTTCGT
Source organism: Magicicada septendecula (assembly GCA_034769895.1). Classification (NCBI taxonomy): domain Eukaryota; kingdom Metazoa; phylum Arthropoda; class Insecta; order Hemiptera; family Cicadidae; genus Magicicada; species Magicicada septendecula. Next base: position 288,303,428 of record CM068370.1, on the reverse strand, counting down.
ACAAATTAAAGTTGTCAGTGGAAACGGCGTCATAATAATGTGTTGACTTTGTTTACAGACAGGAAATACATTTTGCAGATATTAATCAACAGCACCTAGAGGAAAATGGAAAATCATCACCACTTTCTCTGGCACCACAACTTAAGAACCGTCCACGGAGGTAAAATTATTCCTGTAATCTTGTTTGTTACCGACAACCACCGAAAAACTAATCTGTTTAATACATGGGTCCTGTACGGGTTTTACATTAGAAATTAGGTGTTATTACTGAGTAATAGTACTAAAAACGGAGCAATAACTAACGTTCTATATGAATGTCATTTTGGCAGTTGGTGTAATGGTTAGAGTTACGGTGAGCCTGAAGTCTATTCCTACGGCGACGCACTGAAGCTATAGAACATAGTTGTATGAGAGAACTTTCTGAAATAACTACCAAAGTTACAATTGTTGTATTTCTAGATGTTCGAGTCGAGTGTATTTCTGCTTCTTCTTCTTCTTCTTCTTCTTCTTCTTCTTCTTCTTCTTCTTCTTCTTCTCATGCCTCTACTACCCTGCGTGGGTCTTGACATCCTCTTCTATAGTTGACCACTTCCTTCCTTCTCAACAATTCTTTCTGACTTACGATTACCATTATCCTCAGAGCCTCCTCTATATCCGCAAGCCACATCTTTCTTGATCTTCCTATTCACTCATATCAAAACGTTTCTACTATGTTATTATTCTAGCCAGGTCCACTCGAGAGATGTAAATTAGCCATCTTACCATTTGGTATTTTATGAATCTATGCCTAACTTTAATTTAATTATTTTTTAAGGAATTTTACTCAAAAGATCATCCTAATTCGCTATAAACTATCCTCTTCTACGAGTGGTGTAAGTATTTCTCTCACCATTTGAAAATTCTTAAGTGGTGTTCTTGTTCTTGTTCTTAAGTGCTGTTCACGTGTCATTATCAGACATTACAACCTGTTTAATGAGACCTCTATTTATTTTAATTTTCAATTGTTTCTTAGTTTTATAATGTCAAAAGTGGCATTTTTATTGTTTAGCAGAAAACTCCTATTTCTGTTCCATTGTCGTCTCAATTTTTTTGCTCTAGAATTGCTTGATCATACAACACAACCTTGGTAGGAGGGATTCGATACAGACTCAAACTTACTCATCCCAGGTCACGAAGAAATCGCTTTGCGTTATTATGACTTTGACTACCTGAATACATTCAGACGGAAACAGCTCCACTACATTAACAGCCTTTGTAGCATCCTATTTTCTTTTCTAGCTTTCTTCGTTGTTAACAGGTACCTGTTTTGACCTCGGACAGATAGACAGACAGACAGAGAAACAAATAGACAGATAGACATATCGACATACAGACAGACAGATGGTGAAACATCAAGGGTAATATAAAGTTACCTTATTAAACAGACTGACGGAGAAGAGATATCAAATTAGTAATAATATCTCAGAAGATATGTTTGATTTACAGGAAACGCAGTCCGTCCGGTCGATGCTTGGCAAATGACGACGTGGCAAAGAGAGGGAATCGGATACCAAACGAAAGGTATTTTTAATGTCATTTAACCGTTTATTTTTAAGACAAACATTCAACAGTGTAATTATCGTACACAATTCATTTTCATTCGTACATGTAAAGTGCATTTTTAAAACTAGCGCTAGTTGCTTAATAGTGGTGTTTGTGATGTTACTATTGAAAGTGGTCAACTCGCGTCGGATTCATTTTCTGTTTAGTCGCAGTTCTGTCACATTCGGAATCTCTCACTAACAAGTTTGCTACTGACGTATCTAAGCAGTACTTTTCGTTCTTACACACAACACAAGAATGGATTTATGTGGATGCAAAATTTTCAGAAACAATATTGTTAGCGTATGACATAGTTAAAAAACCACGTACAAATAGACTATGGTTCATAAATAAGATATAAAACATTCTGTCGTAACGATTAATTCGATTTTATGTCGCACAATCATATTTATTAAAGAAATTGTCAGCAACGGTGGGATTAGCTCCTTAAGATATATATATATATATTTTTTTATCATTGTAACGGGTATGTAAAAACGATACTATCGAAGACAGATACAACAGAAAAATTACAAAATAGTTTTTAAGGGGAATGAGAGGCTGCGTTAGAATCGATAGAATGATAAATAAATACTATAAACATAAACGACAGGATAAAAAGCTACAACGAAATTAGAGAATACCGGAAAACACAATGCCATTGTGTATAGTAATACATTATAAACTCCTCAGAAAAAGAAGTATAAGGGGGCGTAGGGAAAGAGGGATAGACTAATTTTTGAAAACTTCAAAGCCGTAATAAGCATGCTGTCCAGTATTGAAGCGCGGAAGTAGAAGAGAAGATAAGGAGCAGAAGAAAATGAAGAAAAAAAGAAGAACAAGAAGACTGTAACAGGATACTTAAACCACATTACCGGGGCAGCGTAAAGAGGAAACTAAGACAGTAGAACGTAATAGACAGGCCTTAGTTTGCTGACCTCTAACAATCGTTAATGTTTGAACTGATGCAACTCTCGGAACCGGCACGTGAATCAATGCACTTTATTAAGAAACTGAAGATCACCTTAGGACTGAACGATATCTTGGTCAGATTTGAGCTGGCGTTACAATTTACAGCGGTGCCGCTGAATGGAAGCTCTGGAACTTATTGAAGATGCTGATGAGACGGCGCTCTTCAATTATGTCATAAACATAACGTACTTCCAGTGTGAATTTAAATTCTACGATCTATGACATTGCTATGGAGACCCTCGCAATTAAATAACTGCTAACTTTGTTGAACAGTATGCGCTGAGGTCAGCTCCAACAAAGGCCGACTTGTTGTCTTTAGGTGGATGGTTCTTCATTCGATGTCAAGTAGAAGAGTTTCTGATTCACCTCAACAGCGCCATCGTTGACACAGTCCAATAAAGAAAGAGAAGTGATCTCGTTTTGGTGATTAAAAAAAGCAGTCTGGCGGCTCAGTAGACCAGTGGGTATGGTGGCACCTGGCTACTAACCTAGAGGGTCCCGGGTTCAATTCCTGGACCCGCACCATAAAATCAAGGTGCGTTTTTCAGCCCCCAAGTTGAATCAGCCTGTTGAAAATGAGTACCTGGGATAACATCCTGGGGATAATAATGGGCGGCTGAAGCTGTATCCCCTCTTTAAGTATTGTATTGGCTTATAAAATTTTTTTTTTTTCTAAAGAGGGGCCACAAGATAATTAAAACTAGGCCAAAAGCATAGAGAAGCCAAAAATGCGCTGGATCCAGTGAGACGGGACTTGCAATTAAAACTCACAAAATTAACAACCAATAAATTTTTAATATAACCAAACTTTAAATATCTATCTCCCAACAAAATCAGTGTATTCTCCCTAAAATATTTTTGCTTTAAATGTTTACTTGAAAAATAAATATAAAATTTAAATGAAATGAATATAAAGATTTTCTTTTCCAATTGGGGTTACTTTTCCCCACTTAGCCCTATACCTAACCCCCAGAAATACACATGAATATACAATACATATAAATGGACATATAAATATATATGTCTACAACTACAACACATACACACGTTCCACATAACAGGACAATTACAACTTTCAACATTAATATCTTGCCACACCTCTTTCACCCCAGGAGGTACATAATTTACAATTCATAAATATTATTGAACGCAACACCTATTGCAAGATCTTAATACATAATAACTCAAATATATATATATATATGTGTGTAACACCAGTGCCCCCAGGGCATACTAAAATTCAGGGGTTGGCATAATGCCTGATACTACTACAAAGTTCTCCCACACTGAGCACTTAGACTTGGAGGAAATATAATCATAATTCAGTTAAAATACAAGTGACCATAATAAATTGAAAAGAATTTAAGCATGATAAATTTTGTGAAATATTAATAACAGTAATGTGCCATGATGCTATATAACCTTTAAGAATTAATTTGGCCCAAAGGCCGACATGTTCCTAGGCAAGATCGTGCATAACTAAACCTGTCCCAGGAGCATGTTCAAGTCTGCATGAAAATCCGCCTATACAGGATTAAACTGGGGACCCAACTGAAACTAACAAAAGAAACTCCTATCCATTATGGGACCCAAACTGAATATAAATATGTGAAATTAATGAATCAATTGAAAACTAAATTTAACCTGTGAAATTACATGATGAATGATAGAATTACTAGCACTAAGGTAACCCTTTTACTGAAAACTAGAAAGAAATTTACATGCCTGAATGGTAATCAGCCACAGATACATGCCAACCTCTGGGCTCACATTTAATATAAACAGTATTACAAAATGTACAAAAGATTCCCCCCCCCCAAGTCCGCGCACTATTCTGTCCGTTAACCGGGAACCCAAATAAAATGTGTAAAGTTTAAAGTCATTGTAGGGTGTGTAGCTATATGCCCACGAGTTCTAGTGGGTTACATTCCCTTGTGTGAAAAAGTAATATTGGGTTGGTGTCACCTGATTTATTCCCTGGTGTGAAGTTTGAAGTCCTGGTCTAAAGCATTTTAGTGTTGGTGTGGCCTGTCCTCGCTGTTCTCCTCCGGCAGATGAAGTTGAGAGCCTTGGATGTTCAGTTGTTCAGGTTGGGGCTGTTCCTCGACGTGAAGCGAGGGACCCTAAGCATACAAATATTATCAGCGAGAAGCTCCAACACTTATTCCCCCAGGACCCTCACACGCACCAAAATCCATTTATAATTTTAAACATTGCTTTAGGCCTACTTGAAATGAAAGTTTGACACACTCTACAACAGGTTATACGGGCATTTGGCACTATCTTTGAAAACATTAAGTTTGGCTAAATTACATATTATTTTGCGTTAACATTATTCAATTACGGGGCCTTAGTTAAGACTTCAATTACTGTTATACAATTAACTCATTCTGCATACTCTAATTCGCCACGTGGCGTGCGTGTAATAGGTTAACAAGTTTCATTCATTCTTGCACGTCTATTAAACAAAACCCCCTTTTAGGTTACTTCAAATTAATATATATAAGTGTACTGCACTCACTTACCGCAGATCTGTTTTAATTTAGTCTGCCATAGGTGGAAGATGGCACAATTAAAAAAACTTCTCTGTCGGAGCAACCAGGCGAGGTGATTAGTTGTAGGACCGGAATCAGACAAGAACAGAACCGTTCATTCTCGCCTTTTTCCACTCGCGCTCCGCGGCGAACGCCAGGGGGGCAGTACCAATCAGGCGCAGCATTATTACCTCCTGTAGATTGTGTGCTAACCGTTAAACACAGTACGGCAGAACGCCCCCCGCTAAATACAGGAACCTATTTTTATTTAGCGTATTCGTTAAATGCAGTAAAATAATTTTTTTTATTCGCGCCGATTTTATTCAATCGGCACAAAGCGTAGTGCTGGCCAAACTGCCTTCCTTGTATGCCGTACGGCTCGCATATAGCAGCCTACCCTGCCTGACTCCTAACCTGCTTCAGTGGTTAAGAAAAATATATCGTGCCAAGTATAAAATTGAAAACTAATATGAAACAGTTGATTGTTAAATAAAATACAATGAAAAGGTAAACATTTTGCTTACCATGCTCGACGATGACCACTGCAAAAGTTGCTAATACTGACGGTCGCATGCCTTACAGTTCCGACCAAAAGATGGTATGGCAACCGTTGGTAGATTGGTGAGGTTCGTTTGGTAAGGTTAGTAGATTTATTGAATCGTATGCTAGAAGTATCAAGTAATTTATAACAAAATAATGGGGTTTGCTGACGCTCTGAGTTGTAATAAGTGAAAACAAAAAGGACTCAAGAATTAAGTGTTACATCAGCGCTAAGAATAGTCCCAAAATATTAGTAAAATTAAATAAACAAAATAAAAAAAGATAGTGATTGGTGGACAAATTGCAACCAAGAGCACAATTACTATAACGTATATCGAGGAATATGTAGTTAAATGTTTAAACATTGTGCAGTTTATTGAAAAATTTAAGATCTTCATTAATGAATTTTCAAATAAAATTATGTATGCCAACGAGTTTTAAATCCGGGGATGATAGAATTTTAATAAAATACTAATCTTTTGAACTTAACGCATCGTTGTAAACTGCCCAAACAGCATTTCCGACTCTCAACTTTCCAGACTTCATCAGAGAAAAAAATATTAAGTTAGAAACTGTAATTTAAAGTTCTACCTGTAGAGCTATTAAATGTTAGAGTTATGAAAATTAAAATGGTTGTTTCATAACAGCGCAGGTTAAAAAACTCTGTAACAAAAAAGTGAATTATTTGTACTTTAGTGCTTATTTTGGTGAGCTTACTGGTTATAATGTTTCGGATGTTGTATTAATCTTCTTCTTCTATTCTTTCAGGTTAGATACATTAGCCTGTATGCACTTTATCATCTAATTGTGAGTCTCCCAATACTTCTCCTTCCTAGTAATTTATAGGCCTAAATTAAACCTTCTGCATAACATACGATTCCTTCTATCTTTCTTTGTGCAATGTAACAATCAATGTTGCATAATTTTGGCTTACTCCAAGTTCTTGTTCGTATCTAGTTTCATATTTTACCTAACTTTGCACGAGCTTTTGTTTCTTTACGATGTACAACTTAGTGGTCTCCGATGCTCCCATTTGTTGGAAAATCCGTTCCTGTGGTTTAGATTCAGATAATAAAACGTGAACTACCACTATTCGTAAGAATTAAGACTGTTTCTTATGGAGTATTTGACTGTCAATAACGATTACAGATTTCATCTTCACTGTTCTGGTTTATTTAACTTAATTATCTGCAGATAGCGAGTGCGCCTTTCTCTTAACAGGCATTTATATTATGAATGAACAATATTAACTGTCGCGCTTGTCGCGCTATTGACATAAAATTTAGTTACATAGTTTGCTGCATATCACGATAACTTACCACGCAACCGCCTTAAAGTGTAATAGTCTTTACTTGCGTCTAAATTAATATTTATTATTTAGTTTTATCGTTAAGACAATTAATGATAAACAAACCAAGACACGGACTTGTCATTTAGAGTAAGGCTCCCACAGTAAGCAATGTCGCGGATAGTTAATTATACGGTATCTGTGCACATAGTAAAAATACAAAATCTGAAAAATGTAATCCATTTTTTGTGTGTCAAGAAGGAATTCTAAGCAATGTTTTTGGTAAATCCATGTGGTACATACGCACTATTACATTCTATAGGGGTAGTCGATAGGAACGTTCTCAAACACGTTCCAAAATAAGTCCTACAGGATTACCAGGAACGTTTAAGAAAAATGGATCCATCCCTTTTGACGAGTTACTGTTTAGGCACGAGGAATTAGTAACAATTTCGCATGTATAAAGAAAAATAAGGCACTCGTAGCCAACGCATTGACTGATAATGGTGACATTACATTTTAAATAACAGGCTAATAGGTTTAAATTTTTTAAATTAAACAATACATTTTTAAACGTTGTAATGTAACAAAATAGGAAGACTAAGTGAATGTAAAACTCAAAAATAAAAAAGACCTATAAAAAAATAATAATTGAAACTAAAACAATAATAAATAACAATGAAGTACAATGCATTTAGTAAATGGAGTAATGTACCATAATATATAAGATTAAATGATAAGAAAGCAGTGATAACTAGCGTAAACCAGTGTTTTGGTGAGTTGATAAATCATCACCATAAAATCACCACAAATATGTGGTGAAAGCTCATAGCAAACTAAGTGTTTTACAAACAACGATCAAAAATCAAGTGATAATATTATGTTTATGAATAACAAAGCTAATAATAATAGTTTATGTTCCCAATTCCTTACTACTATAGAAACAGGACCATATTTAAGTAAAAGGGCAACCGTTAATTATCGTACAAAAGGAGTGATCAATAAATAAAACACAGCAAAGTGGGCTGAAAGGAGACATGGTTACTATGTGTAGAACCATTATATAGTTTAATTGGGAAAAAATAGTTTAGTTATGCAAATGTTCATTAGCATGCCATGCCACATGGGCATGACAGTAAGTTAATATAATAATATATCTTTTGTGTGTTAAAATAAGAATACATCTTTTGTTTGTTAAAATAAGGTTATAGGAATGTAATGAAGACTATAGCTTAAATAATTCACCAGAAGGTAACAAAGTAATAAAAAACAATACAGTTGGTAAAGTTAAAGCAGTATACCAAGCCAACTAGGAACTTGGCAGTTATTGGGTAGTTATTAGGCCAATACTAGTGTTTTAGGATTGGTCATATAACTAATTATGGTAGACTGCAGAAATAAGAATATGTTATGGTAAGTTAAACAGTATTTATAGTTGTTGAAAGTTAATTTAAATGTTGAAAATTTGTTAGAATACCAGTCATGGAAAAACGGCATGAATTTAAATATTTATAAAGTTTGTTAATGAAGAAACAGAATAAGGGTATAATAAATTTTAATACAATATAGTAGAATTACAGAGGAAATTTGTAATTAATCATAAGACTTTAAATTAACAGGACAAATAATGATTGTAAAAGAACAAAACAAGAAATTAAAGAAACAACAGGGCCTAGGCACATGTTAAACATTAAAAGTAGTATCAAAATTAGTTAACAAAAAGTCAAACCACTGTGAATTAGTGAAAGTAAGCCAGAATTGTTAAATAGATTTTCTTTTTTTATGGTAATCACAATGTAGTAATTAGTTTAAGAAATTATAACATGATTTTGTGAAAGTCAAATGACTAAATGGTCTATAAAACATGATTTTGTAAATCACAAAAAATACTTATTAGGTCACACAAACAGGTCATATCAGGTATCAAATTGTTTGTATTAAAATAAGGAAAACCATTATGTAAATAAAAAGAAGTAAAATTAGGTAATAGTTAGGGAGTAATTTGTACTGGAAGGTGAAAAAAACCATTTATTTGAAGTAATACTAGTCACGTGACCCAGAGTTCAGCTGAACTGACCAATGAGGAATTAGCAAAATTTGGTCAAGACCGTTTGAAAGAGTAAGAAAACGAATTAATTGATTGTTAGACTTAAATGCGAGCAGGTCAACTCTGTGGAGCGAAGAACAAAAGTTCAACCAAGTATCAATTCCGAGTGTGTCAAAAAAGAAGAAATAATTATATAAACCAAGACGTTATTAAAAATGAAGACAACATAAATCAACAAGCATAAAATAAGGAAAGAACAAGTAATAAGTAAAGTATAAAATAAAAATAAATTGAAATTGTTTCAACTAAATATGGTAAGAATAACCTTATTCTAAAGACACTATTAACGACCACATAACACCAAGAATAACTTCACAGACACTTTTAAACAACATCACAGTGAAAGAAAAAGTATAAAGAACTATTATTACAGTGAACACTTAAATAAATGAATTTATTTAAATGAAAACGTAAAGGAAAAACACTCATATTAATCGAGGTAGAACGCAGTCGGCCGTCTTTAAAACAGTTCGTCATCATTTCAAACAAAGCCAAACGACGCCATGTTTATGAACTCTGGTTAAATGAATTAAATAACTAATCATTTATATTTTCAAACAAAATCAACTATTTATGTATTAATAAGTAAGATTCATAATTATTTGTAAGTATTGTACTCCTAAAACGCATTTATGACTTTTGGCAGCAGTTAAAAAAGACCCTGAAAATTAATATAATATGAATTAGTATAAAATAAACTTTGTTAAAACCGACCCGAGGTAAAGAGTCGATCCGGGAACGACACTTTCGACTCAAGAGTCTTATAATAAAATAAAAAGAATTAATTACTACTGAATTGAGTTTTATTTGGTAAATAATTTCAATTCGGTAAATAAATAAATAAATTATTTGGTAAATAAATAAGATTTTAGGTATCAAAGGAAGGAAGAACACACGTTGATGATTGGAACGTCTTCGAGAAGAATTGAACAAAAAGATAACCTATATTCTACGAGTCGATTCCACAATCGAACCAAACTTCCCCAAAACATTTCATTAAAAATAAAATTTTACCGAATTGATAGAACACAAATAAGCTTTGAATAATAATTTTTAACAGTTTAATCCCGAATTAATTAATTCGGACAACGAAGATAAAACAAAATTAAAGTAAAATACAAATAATTAATAAATAGATAATTAAAAAAAAATTTTAAATAATATATTTTTTTCTATAAATATTATAACACTAGCTTTTGATAACGAAAGAAGAAGGAAAGTAGTCATCACGTTACAGAATAGCGGTCCAACGCGGGGCTTAACCAACTTGACTCAAGATTGTTTACAATAATTATTCCATATACGAAAACTTGACAGCACGTTACAACATATATATTTTAAGCGTTTCACCAGACTATATAAAAAGCCCGATGGTGTATGAAAAGATATTTAATTATATTTTTAAATCACATTCAGGAATCCATATCTATTAACAAGATATATATATAATATTTAAAATCTATATGTATTTTACCTCAAGATGTTATTTTTCCCTTATTTGAAACATGTTTCGAGAACTCCTGTGTTCTCATCATCAGCCTTCGTGATCTTGCGTCTGGTGAAATATTTGTGTGTTGGCTGGACGCTATTTTGGTTTCTTGTTGGTCTCTGGTATTCCCAGATATAACCAATGTGAAACTAACGAAACATATACCACACAAAGGAACCATAATGAACATTTGGGAAAATTTACAAATATACAAACATAAAACACAAAACAAACTAATACCTGAACAAATGCAAATCAATACAAAACATGACACAATATTCAAAGCACTCAACATCAAAAATACACAAAATACTAATACATACACTACAATCACACACAATAAAATTACGTATTTTTTATATATCAAGAAACGAACACTAGCAGAAATTGATTGAATATATATACACGTATATATAATGCAATTATACAGCCATACACTGTATTAGGAATTAATTTGAATACATATAAAATTTGTAGAATTTTTATAACTTACGGGTAAATGGAGAGGTCTGAGATTGTAAAAATATTTCATTGTTAGATTAGGGTAGAAATTAACCTGTTCCGACAGGCAGTGAACACCTGCTCAATTGTATGTGTGTTACACGTGTATCTTGTGTGTGTTAGTGATGCATGTAAAGACAGGAATCTCAGCAACCCGCCCCAAGTAATTAATAAAATAGTTATTTAATTCACTGTGCGAAAACTAATTAGTGTATAAACAAACCAAAGGCACCAAAGGGTGTGTAAAATTTATAGTTATCCCCAGTGAAAAGATGACGTTAATAGAACACGTTATGCGAAGACAGTGCGAAATAAACGTGCCAAAAAATATGCAAATTACCCTAAGACGCTCAAATTAATATAGTGAGTGCTTAATCGAATTATCTATGATTTGTGCTGTCTCGATTCCGTGCAAAACATTGCTATTTGCTAATAATTGCAAATAGATGAAAAGGTTCGGGAGTGGGGGCTATCACGCGATATGCAGGTATCGACAGGACGATTTTGGAGCCAACTGGCGCGGAATCTCGAGAGGGTATAAATTGAGGTTTCGACCGAAAACCCTTCTCTTCATTTCAAGACACAGTTGCAGTCGGACACGCTGTCCGTCTGCAGAACTGTTTTATTTTTATTTTTATTACAAGTCGCATTAACGAAAGATAAAACGTTCGTTAATTTCGTGACAATATTACGGAAAACGTAAATACCGGAATCGTAAGTCTACCAAGAGTATCTACGGTGAAGCTACCAGAGCGACGAGGGATGCTGGACGTTAGACGATGTTTAAGGTCTACCTTGCAGCAGATAACAACTCTCTGATGAGGACCACACTGCTCTAGAACGACTCTAGACGTATCCAGGACCACACACGCTGCTGGAGAACGATGCTGGACTCTAGACGTATCCAGGACCGCGCCAGGACAGGAGGAATGGAAAACTAACTCTGGACAACGCTGGACCCCCGACAACAAGTCGTAAGATCATCAGAACTCGAGGTGACATGCGTAATGCATTTTAAATGATTTCTAAAAAAGAGCTCATAAAGACTATATCAAAAGACAATAAATTAAAACAAAGAAAAATATATACTTAGTAATAATATTTTTAAAATGTAGATAAATGTTTAGTCGTAAGAATGAGCAATCGCATATAAAGAAATAATAAATAAAAAGAGAATTTAAAGTTGAGAGAGTAGAGTTTGTTATCAAAATAAATAGTAAATTGATTTGATATTTGAATTATAGAAAAGAATAATTTAAATTTTAATATTAAAACAGATGCCAGTCTAAAAGTAATTAATATAAATTAAATTTAATTATAAACATTGGTATAGACTGAGCGAGTTGAGGTCAGATCTGAATTAAGAGAATTCAATTCAAATTATATTTTAATTTTATATTTTATTAGCAAATCAAATTTTTAACATGTATAGATTAAGATTATTAACATGTCGAGATGTAAGAGGTTTTTAAAATATGTGTAACACTGCATAGTATAAGATATAAACATAATGAGCAATATCGTGACCGACGATTATTAAGGATGTTTATGATCATTTATAAGATTGAGTAAACAATAAATATGAATTTTAAATACTCATAAATACAATACTTTTATTATAATTACACCTGAACCCCAAATACACGTACACGTTATATTAAATTGCAACTTGTTACGTTGTATAAATGGCGCTCCAAGATCGTGGAGCTCCACAAACTTAAATTATATTAAATTTATACGTTGTAGAAATGGCGCCCAACGTGTGGCCCGACACGCCTACATTTAATAATTAATGTATGCTCTATGATTACCAATGTTTGATGAGTTATGTGATATAACTAATATTATATTTTAATTAATTTTGTATGTTAGTATTTTAAAATTATTGTGTGTATTGTATTGTAATAACGCAACTGGCGCCCACCCAAATAAACAGGTGTAATTGTAACCGGAGTAAATAAAAATAAATAAATAAATAACAGTTCAACAATAAATAAATAAAAGCTCACATACGGGTCGCTAATAATAAATTATAAAAAATATTTTAATAATAATTCATTATGGCAGTATCAGGAAGTATTATTATAGAGGCAATCATTAAGGTGATGGGTAACATTATGGACGAATATGGAATAAGACAGAATGTATGTGCTAAATTAGATAAACAAATAGAAGAGTTAACACCAAATAAAAAACAATTAGGTAAAACATTCAAAGAATATAAGACAATACTAAAATTAGGACAAAAGTAGAACGAGATATCGTAATTAAGACTGCACATTTAGTACCTACGGATATCGACAATAATACGCGTATAAACACACGCAAAATTAATGTTAAGGTAGCATTTGATAAACAAGCTATTAAAATCAAAAAAGAACTTGAAGGAATGTTAATATTTAATAATTTATAATTCTAGTGAAATACTTAACACTAGGGAAGAATATAACGTAGGATATCGACAGGCATACCTTATTGATAGAAATATCCAACTCGCTGTGCAAACTCACAGTAAAACAATACAAGTGAAACAAATCACACGCGACAATGGTACGCACAGTAATTATCGATTGAACGATAATCATAATGATAAGCACAATAATTATAAAAACTATAAAGATAAACGACGCACAAAAGTATGTTTCACTGTGTATGTTAAACGCATACAAACTACTAAGGAATACGTTCGACAAGAGGGGCGCAGTAGTGAGAATGAGAGAGAAGAATGTAGAAAGAGAGAGAGAGAGAGAGGTGATTTGTGGCTGTCAACTAGAGAAAAATTCTCGCCCTATAGACAGGTAGGTCACGCGACGAATATGCACAATCACGAGGAAGGAATACGAGACGGAAATAACTGTACATGTCGGCTAATATACGACAACGGCGACTACACGTCGAGGTACAATAGATTTCCTGTTGACGGACACAATGCAGTTGTTAACTTAAACTAGGGAGAGTGTAAATTGAATCACACTCAATACCCGAATGTGAACGAATAATTATTTTTAAAAGAAAAACATTACTGTTAATTATTATTAATAAGAAAAGGAGTTAAATTAATAAGAAATAATATGTGTAAAAAGATAAAAGATTAATTAAGAAATGTTATTGTTAAGGTTATGATTGCAAATAAAAAGAAATGTGAAAGAAATATAAGAAATAAGGAATTAAATAATAAAGAATGTTATGTTTGTAAGAAATGGTAAGGAATGTTAGTATTCAAAGTAAAGGATGGCACGAAATAATATGTGTAAAGAAATATTTAAGAAATGATTGTAAAGGAATGTTATTATCGATGTTGTTATTAATATGAAGAAAAGATTAGATAGGAGAAATCAATGTATATTTGTCAGAATGGCAGATCAAGCGAAATCTTGATACCTTAGTGGAAAGGCAAGGACACAGAAGATAGCGATAGTGAAAGTCAAGGGCAGAGATTATTAGAGCTCCAAATACTATGATTAAAACATCAAGTAGAGTTAAGCACATAAAGTCTGGATATAGACGTGTTTCTGAGGTAGTCATCTGTAGCCGATAATGACTCACTACGAAGCTAACGAAAAAGGTGTATTTCAGAAAGTAATGGTAAGGATGAAGAAAATTATTAGCGATCAGAGAGGTAATGTTAAAGAAATGTAATAAAAGGTAATGCAAGAATGTATTGTATAAGTAATATAAGAAAAGTTAAGGAAGATAAAGAATGTTCATGTTAAGAAAAGAGTTAAGAAGCGAAGATAAAAATGCATGAGTAAGATAATGTAAAAATACAGAGCGAATCTACATACCTATGTGGAAATTCAGAGTATCCGAAAGGACCAGAAAGTAGAGCTAATTGCAGTGGATTTTCTTGAACCACTTCTGAGATCAAGTCGGGGAGTGAAACACATACTTGTTTATATAGATGTATTTTCCAAAGCCGTCCATCTGTATCCAATTATGCGACCCACAACTAAAGTTGTTTTGAAAATACCCTGGCAGAAATACATTCCTGCCTATGGTAAAATGAAGAAGGTACTTAGCGATCAAGGAGTACAGTTCCAAACCGAGGTATGGGAGAGAACTCTGCGTGAAAATGGAATCCAACCTGTACTCACATCAGTACGACACCCACAGGGAAATCTTGCGGAAAGGGTAAATAAAGAGTTAGGTAAATATCTACGAATCTACTGTCACGATCAACACAACAAATGGGCAGAGTACTTACCTTTCTTTGAGAAAGCAATAAATGAAAATTATAGCGAAGCAACAAGTTATATGCCAATCGAGCTAGAAGTAAACCAAAAACCTGTTAGATTCTGGACCAAATATGTAAGCAAGCCAGGGAATCAATACGTACATATTCCATTAAGTGTAAAGGTGGAATATGCCAAACAACGCATCATAGAACAAGGTAACAAGAGGATAGAAAAGTACAATAGAACACATAAGTTACAACGATTTGACGTAGGAGAACAAATTCTGTTGAAAGCTAATCCTGTAGGAAAACGCAGTGACAACACAGCGAAGAAATTCTTCCGTCTCTACAACGGACCTTATACGTTGAAACAACGCGTGGGAAGACACACGTTCATCGTATACGATGAGAGAAAGGATAAGGACATTGGCAAATATCATGCGACGTCATTCAAGAAATTCTACGTATAAATAATGAGAATAGAAAGTGAGAGTGGGACAATGCCACTGAACCGGTACAAGGTCAACGCACCGATCAGCTGTTATAATGGAGGGTGAATCTTGCATTCCACCAACAGCGAGCGTTATACGGACTACTCATTATTATGTGTTGTTTAACTGGTGTAAACGTAAGTTAAGCGAATATAATATGATTATATTTGTCTAGTACAAGTAGACAAAAATTTAATAAATAAATATTTATTAATTTTTTTTTCTCCGGCAGAGGAATAATGCAACGATACAGCCATACGCTGTATTAGGCATTAATTTCAATACATATAAAATTTGTAGAATTTTTATAAGTTACGGGTAAATGGACAGGTCTGAGATTGAAAAATATTTCATTGTTAGATTAGGGGAGAAATTAACCTGTTCCGACAGGCAGTGAACGCCTGCTCAATTGTACGTGTGTTACACGTGTATCTTGTGTGTGTTAGTGATGCATGTAAAGGCAGGAATCTCAGCAACCCGCCAAAAGTAATTAATAAAAAATTATTTTAATTCACTGTGCGAAAACTAATTAGTGCATAAACAAACCAAAAGCACCAAAGTGTGTGTAAAATTTATAGTTATCCCCAGTAAAAGATGGCGTTAATAGAACACGCTATGCGAAGACAGTGCGAAATAAACGTGCCCAAAAAATATGCAAATTATCCTAAGACGCTCAAATTAATATAGTGAGTGCTTAATCGAATTATCTATGATTTGTGCTGTCTTGATTCCGTGCAAAACATTGCTATTTGCTAATAATTGCAAATAGATGAAAAGGTTCGGGAGTGGGGGCTATCACGCGATATGCAGGTATCGACAGGACGATTTTGGAGCCAACTGGCGCGGAATCTCGAGAGGGTATAAATTGAGGTTTCGACCGAAAATCCTTCTCTTCATTTCAAGACACAGTTGCAGTCGGACACGCTGTCCGTCTGCAGAACTGTTTTATTTTTATTTTTATTACAAGTCGCATTAACGAAAGATAAAACGTTCGTTAATTTCGTGACAATATTACGGAAAACGTAAATACCGGAATCGTAAGTCTACCAAGAGTATCTACGGTGAAGCTACCAGAGCGACGAGGGATGCTGGACATTAGACGCTGTTTAAGATCTACCTTGCAGCAGATAACAACACTCTGATGAGGACCACACTGCTCTAGAACGACTCTAGACGTATCCAGGACCACACACGCTGCTGAAGAACGATGCTGGACTCTAGACGTATCCAGGACCACGCCAGGACAGGAGGAATGGAAAACTAACTCTGGACAACGCTGGACCCCCGACAACAAGTCGTAAGATCATCAGAACTCGAGGTGACATGCGTAATGCATTTTAAATGATTTTTAAAAAAGAGCTCATAAAGACTATATCTAAAGACAATAAATTAAGACAAAGAAAAATATATACTTAGTAATAATATTTTAGAAATGTAGATAAATGTTTAGTCGTAAGAATGAGCGATCGCATATAAAGAAATAATAAATAAAAAGAGAATTTAAAGTTGAGAGAGTAGAGTTTGTTATCAAAATAAATAGTAAATTGATTTGATATTTGAATTATAGAAAAGAATAATTTAAATTTGAATATTAAAACAGATGCCAGTCTAAAGGTAATTAATATAAATTAAATTTAATTATAAACATTGGTATAGACTGAGCGAGTTGAGGTCAGATCTGATTTAAGAAAATTCAATTCAAATTATATTTAAATTTTATATTTTATTAGCAAATCAAATTTTTAACATGTATAGATTAAGATTATTAACATGTCTAGATGTAAGAGGCTTTTAAAATATGTGTAACACTGCATAGTATAAGATATAAACATAATGAGCAATATCGTGACCGACGATTATTAAGGATGTTTATGATCATTTATAAGATTGAGTAAACAATAAATATGAATTTTAAATACTCATAAATACAATACTCTTATTATAATTATACCTGCACCCCAAATACACGTACACGTTATATTAAATTGCAACTTGTTACGTTGTATAAATGGCGCTCCAAGATCGTGGGGCTCCACAAATATTAAATTTATACGTTGTAGAAATGGCGCCCAATGTGGGGCCCGAAACGCCTACATTTAATAAATAATGTATGCTCTATGATTACCAATGTTTGATGAGTTATATGATATAACTAATATTATATTTTAATTAATTTTGTATGTTAGTATTTTAAAATTGTTGTGTGTATTGTATTGTAATAACGCAACTGGCGCCCACCCAAATAAACAGGTGTAATTGTAACCGGAGTAAATAAAAATAAATAAATAAATAACAGTTCAACAATAAATAAATAAAAGCTCACATACGGGTCGCTAATAATAAATTATAAAAAATATTTTAATAATAATTCATTATGGCAGTATCAGGAAGTATTATTATAGAGGCAATAATTAAGGTGATGGGAAGCATTATGGACGAATATGGAATAAGACAGAATGTATGTGCTAAATTAAATAAACAAATAGAAGAGTTAACACCAAATAAAGAACAATTAGGTAAAACATTAAAAGAATATAATACAATACTAAAAGTAGGACAAAAGTAGAACGAGATATCGTAATTAAGACTGCACATTTAGTACCTACGGATATCGACAATAATACGCGTATAAACACACGCAAAATTAATGTTAAGGTAGCATTTGGTAAACAAGCTATTAAAATCAAAAAAGAACTTGAAGGAATGTTAATATTTAATAATTTATAATTCTAGTGAAATACTTAACACTAGGGAAGAATATAACGTAGGATATCGACAGGCATACCTTATTGATAGAAATATCCAACTCGCTGTGCAAACTCACAGTAAAACAATACAAGTGAAACAAATCACACGCGACAAGGTTACGCACAGTAATTATCGATTGAACGATAATCATAATGATAAGCACAATAATTATAAAAACTATAAAGATAAACGACGCACAAAAGTATGTTTCACTGTGTATGTTAAACGCATACAAACTACTAAGGAATACGTTCGACAAGAGGGGCGCAGTAGTGAGAATGACAGAGAAGAATGTAGAAAGAGAGAGAGAGAGAGAGGTTATTTGTGGCTGTCAACTAGAGAAAAATTCTCGCCCTATAGACAGGTAGGTCACGCGACGAATATGCACAATCACGAGGAAGGAATACGAGACGGAAATAACTGTACATGTCGGCTAATATACGACAACGGCGACTACACGTCGAGGTACAATAGATTTCCTGTTGACGGACACAATGCAGTTGTTAACTTAAACTAGGGAGAGTGTAAATTGAATCACACTCAATACCCGAATGTGAACGAATAATTATTTTTAAAAGAAAAACATTACTGTTAATTATTATTAATAAGAAAAGGAGTTAAATTAATAAGAAATAATATGTGTAAAAAGATAAAAGATTAATTAAGAAATGTTATTGTTAAGGTTATGATTGCAAATAAAAAGAAATGTGAAAGAAATATAAGAAATAAGGAATTAAAAAGTAAAGAATGTTATGTTTGTAAGAAATGGTAAGGAATGTTAGTATTCAAAGTAAAGAATGGCACGAAATAATATGTGTAAAGAAATATTTAAGAAATGATTGTAAAGGAATGTTATTATCGATGTTGTTATTAATATGAAGAAAGGATTAGAGAGGAGAAATCAATGTATATTTGTCAGAATGGCTGATCAAGCGAAATCTTCATACCTTAGTGGAAAGGCAAGGACACAGAAGATAACGATAGTGAAAGTCAAGGGCAGAGATTATTTAGAGCTCCAAATACTATGATTAAAACATCAAGTAGAGTTAAGCACATAAAGTCTGGATATAGACGTGTTTCTGATGTAGTCATCTGTAGCCGACAATGACTCACTACGAAGCTAACGAAAAAGGTGTATTTCAGAAAGTAATGGTAAGGATGAAGAAAATTATTAGCGATCAGAGAGGTAATGTTAAAGAAATGTAATAAAAGGTAATGCAAGAATGTATTGTATAAGTAATATAAGAAAAGTTAAGGAAGATAAAGAATGTTCATGTTAAGAAAAGAGTTAAGAAGCGAAGGTAAAAATGCATGAGTAAGATAATGTAAAATTACAGAGCGAATCTACACACCTATGTGGAAATGCAGAGTATCCGAAAGGACCAGAAAGTAGAGCTAATTGCAGTGGATTTTCTTGGACCACTTCTGAGATCAAGTCGGGGAGTGAAACACATACTTGTTTGTATAGATGTATTTTCCAAAGCCGTCCATCTGTATCCAATTATGCGAACCACAACTAAAGTTGTTTTAAAAATACCCTTGCAGAAATACATTCCTGCCTATGGTAAAATGAAGAAGGTACTTAGCGATCAAGGAGTACAGTTCCAAAGCGAGGTATGGGAGAGAACTCTGCGTGAAAATGGAATCCAACCTGTACTCACATCAGTACGACACCCACAGGGAAATCTTGCGGAAAGGGTAAATAAAGAGTTAGGTAAATATCTACGAATCTACTGTCACGATCAACACAACAAATGGGCAGAGTACTTACCTTTCTTTGAGAAAGCAATAAATGAAAATCATAGCGAAGCAACAAGTTATATGCCAATCAAGCTAGAAGTAAACCAAAAACCTGTTAGATTCTGGACCAAATATGTAAGCAAGCCAGGGAATCAATACGTACCTATTCCATTAAGTGTAAAGGTGGAATATACTAAACAACGCATCATAGAACGAGGTAGCAAGAGGATAGAAAAGTACAATAGAACACATAAGTTACAACGATTTGACGTAGGAGAACAAATTCTGTTGAAAGTTAATCCTGTAGGAAAACGCAGTGACAACACAGCGAAGAAATTCTTCCGTCTCTATAACGGACCTTATACGTTGAAACAACGCGTGGGAAGACACACGTTCATCGTATACGATGAGAGAAAGGATAAGGACATTGGCAAATATCATGCGACGTCATTTAAGAAATTCTACGTATAAATAATGAGAAGAGAAAGTGAGAGTGGGACAATGCCACTGAACCGGTACAAGGTCAACGCACCGATCAGCTGTTATAATGGAGGGTGAATCTTGCATTCCACCAACAGCGAGCGTTATACGGACTACTCATTATTTTGTGTTGTTTAACTGGTGTAAACGTAAGTTAAGCGAATATAATATGATTATATTTGTCTAGTACAAATAGACAAAAATTTAATAAATAAATATTTATTAATTTTTTTTTCTCCGGCAGAGGAATAATGCAACGATACAGCCATACGCTGTATTAGGCATTAATTTGAATACATATAAAATTTGTAGAATTTTTATAAGTTACGGGTAAATGGACAGGTCTGAGATTGTAAAAATATTTCATTGTTAGATTAGGGGAGAAATTAACCTGTTCCGACAGGCAGTGAACACCTGCTCAATTGTATGTGTGTTACACGTGTATCTTGTGTGTGTTAGTGATGCATGTAAAGACAGGAATCTCAGCAACCCGCCAAAAGTAATTAATAAAATAATTATTTTAATTCACTCTGCGAAAACTAATTAGTGCATAAACAAACCAAAAGCACCAAAGTGTGTGTAAAATTTATAGTTATCCCCAGTAAAAGATGGCGTTAATAGAACACGCTATGCGAAGACAGTGCGAAATAAACGTGCCCAAAAAATATGCAAATTATCCTAAGACGCTCAAATTAATATAGTGAGTGCTTAATCGAATTATCTATGATTTGTGCTGTCTCGATTCCGTGCAAAACATTGCTATTTGCTAATAATTGCAAATAGATGAAAAGGTTCGGGAGTGGGGGCTATCACGCGATACGCAGGTATCGACAGGACGATTTTGGAGCCAACTGGCGCGGAATCTCGAGAGGGTATAAATTGAGGTTTCGACCGAAAATCCTTCTCTTCATTTCAAGACACAGTTGCAGTCGGACACGCTGTCCGTCTGCAGAACTGTTTTATTTTTATTTTTATTACAAGTCGCATTAACGAAAGATAAAACGTTCGTTAATTTCGTGACAATATTACGGAAAACGTAAATACCGGAATCGTAAGTCTACCAAGAGTATCTACGGTGAAGCTACCAGAGCGACGAGGGATGCTGGACATTAGACGCTGTTTAAGATCTACCTTGCAGCAGATAACAACACTCTGATGAGGACCACACTGCTCTAGAACGACTCTAGACGTATCCAGGACCACACACGCTGCTGAAGAACGATGCTGGACTCTAGACGTATCCAGGACCACGCCAGGACAGGAGGAATGGAAAACTAACTCTGGACAACGCTGAACCCCCGACAACAAGTCGTAAGATCATCAGAACTCGAGGTGACATGCGTAATGCATTTTAAATGATTTTTAAAAAAGAGCTCATAAAGACTATATCTAAAGACAATAAATTAAGACAAAGAAAAATATATACTTAGTAATAATATTTTAGAAATGTAGATAAATGTTTAGTCGTAAGAATGAGCGATCGCATATAAAGAAATAATAAATAAAAAGAGAATTTAAAGTTGAGAGAGTAGAGTTTGTTATCAAAATAAATAGTAAATTGATTTGATATTTGAATTATAGAAAAGAATAATTTAAATTTGAATATTAAAACAGATGCCAGTCTAAAGGTAATTAATATAAATTAAATTTAATTATAAACATTGGTATAGACTGAGCGAGTTGAGGTCAGATCTGATTTAAGAAAATTCAATTCAAATTATATTTAAATTTTATATTTTATTAGCAAATCAAATTTTTAACATGTATAGATTAAGATTATTAACATGTCTAGATGTAAGAGGCTTTTAAAATATGTGTAACACTGCATAGTATAAGATATAAACATAATGAGCAATATCGTGACCGACGATTATTAAGGATGTTTATGATCATTTATAAGATTGAGTAAACAATAAATATGAATTTTAAATACTCATAAATACAATACTCTTATTATAATTATACCTGCACCCCAAATACACGTACACGTTATATTAAATTGCAACTTGTTACGTTGTATAAATGGCGCTCCAAGATCGTGGGGCTCCACAAATATTAAATTTATACGTTGTAGAAATGGCGCCCAATGTGGGGCCCGAAACGCCTACATTTAATAAATAATGTATGCTCTATGATTACCAATGTTTGATGAGTTATATGATATAACTAATATTATATTTTAATTAATTTTGTATGTTAGTATTTTAAAATTGTTGTGTGTATTGTATTGTAATAACGCAACTGGCGCCCACCCAAATAAACAGGTGTAATTGTAACCGGAGTAAATAAAAATAAATAAATAAATAACAGTTCAACAATAAATAAATAAAAGCTCACATACGGGTCGCTAATAATAAATTATAAAAAATATTTTAATAATAATTCATTATGGCAGTATCAGGAAGTATTATTATAGAGGCAATAATTAAGGTGATGGGAAGCATTATGGACGAATATGGAATAAGACAGAATGTATGTGCTAAATTAAATAAACAAATAGAAGAGTTAACACCAAATAAAGAACAATTAGGTAAAACATTAAAAGAATATAATACAATACTAAAAGTAGGACAAAAGTAGAACGAGATATCGTAATTAAGACTGCACATTTAGTACCTACGGATATCGACAATAATACGCGTATAAACACACGCAAAATTAATGTTAAGGTAGCATTTGGTAAACAAGCTATTAAAATCAAAAAAGAACTTGAAGGAATGTTAATATTTAATAATTTATAATTCTAGTGAAATACTTAACACTAGGGAAGAATATAACGTAGGATATCGACAGGCATACCTTATTGATAGAAATATCCAACTCGCTGTGCAAACTCACAGTAAAACAATACAAGTGAAACAAATCACACGCGACAAGGTTACGCACAGTAATTATCGATTGAACGATAATCATAATGATAAGCACAATAATTATAAAAACTATAAAGATAAACGACGCACAAAAGTATGTTTCACTGTGTATGTTAAACGCATACAAACTACTAAGGAATACGTTCGACAAGAGGGGCGCAGTAGTGAGAATGACAGAGAAGAATGTAGAAAGAGAGAGAGAGAGAGAGAGGTTATTTGTGGCTGTCAACTAGAGAAAAATTCTCGCCCTATAGACAGGTAGGTCACGCGACGAATATGCACAATCACGAGGAAGGAATACGAGACGGAAATAACTGTACATGTCGGCTAATATACGACAACGGCGACTACACGTCGAGGTACAATAGATTTCCTGTTGACGGACACAATGCAGTTGTTAACTTAAACTAGGGAGAGTGTAAATTGAATCACACTCAATACCCGAATGTGAACGAATAATTATTTTTAAAAGAAAAACATTACTGTTAATTATTATTAATAAGAAAAGGAGTTAAATTAATAAGAAATAATATGTGTAAAAAGATAAAAGATTAATTAAGAAATGTTATTGTTAAGGTTATGATTGCAAATAAAAAGAAATGTGAAAGAAATATAAGAAATAAGGAATTAAAAAGTAAAGAATGTTATGTTTGTAAGAAATGGTAAGGAATGTTAGTATTCAAAGTAAAGAATGGCACGAAATAATATGTGTAAAGAAATATTTAAGAAATGATTGTAAAGGAATGTTATTATCGATGTTGTTATTAATATGAAGAAAGGATTAGAGAGGAGAAATCAATGTATATTTGTCAGAATGGCTGATCAAGCGAAATCTTCATACCTTAGTGGAAAGGCAAGGACACAGAAGATAACGATAGTGAAAGTCAAGGGCAGAGATTATTTAGAGCTCCAAATACTATGATTAAAACATCAAGTAGAGTTAAGCACATAAAGTCTGGATATAGACGTGTTTCTGATGTAGTCATCTGTAGCCGACAATGACTCACTACGAAGCTAACGAAAAAGGTGTATTTCAGAAAGTAATGGTAAGGATGAAGAAAATTATTAGCGATCAGAGAGGTAATGTTAAAGAAATGTAATAAAAGGTAATGCAAGAATGTATTGTATAAGTAATATAAGAAAAGTTAAGGAAGATAAAGAATGTTCATGTTAAGAAAAGAGTTAAGAAGCGAAGGTAAAAATGCATGAGTAAGATAATGTAAAATTACAGAGCGAATCTACACACCTATGTGGAAATGCAGAGTATCCGAAAGGACCAGAAAGTAGAGCTAATTGCAGTGGATTTTCTTGGACCACTTCTGAGATCAAGTCGGGGAGTGAAACACATACTTGTTTGTATAGATGTATTTTCCAAAGCCGTCCATCTGTATCCAATTATGCGAACCACAACTAAAGTTGTTTTGAAAATACCCTTGCAGAAATACATTCCTGCCTATGGTAAAATGAAGAAGGTACTTAGCGATCAAGGAGTACAGTTCCAAAGCGAGGTATGGGAGAGAACTCTGCGTGAAAATGGAATCCAACCTGTACTCACATCAGTACGACACCCACAGGGAAATCTTGCGGAAAGGGTAAATAAAGAGTTAGGTAAATATCTACGAATCTACTGTCACGATCAACACAACAAATGGGCAGAGTACTTACCTTTCTTTGAGAAAGCAATAAATGAAAATCATAGCGAAGCAACAAGTTATATGCCAATCAAGCTAGAAGTAAACCAAAAACCTGTTAGATTCTGGACCAAATATGTAAGCAAGCCAGGGAATCAATACGTACCTATTCCATTAAGTGTAAAGGTGGAATATACTAAACAACGCATCATAGAACGAGGTAGCAAGAGGATAGAAAAGTACAATAGAACACATAAGTTACAACGATTTGACGTAGGAGAACAAATTCTGTTGAAAGTTAATCCTGTAGGAAAACGCAGTGACAACACAGCGAAGAAATTCTTCCGTCTCTATAACGGACCTTATACGTTGAAACAACGCGTGGGAAGACACACGTTCATCGTATACGATGAGAGAAAGGATAAGGACATTGGCAAATATCATGCGACGTCATTTAAGAAATTCTACGTATAAATAATGAGAAGAGAAAGTGAGAGTGGGACAATGCCACTGAACCGGTACAAGGTCAACGCACCGATCAGCTGTTATAATGGAGGGTGAATCTTGCATTCCACCAACAGCGAGCGTTATACGGACTACTCATTATTTTGTGTTGTTTAACTGGTGTAAACGTAAGTTAAGCGAATATAATATGATTATATTTGTCTAGTACAAATAGACAAAAATTTAATAAATAAATATTTATTAATTTTTTTTTCTCCGGCAGAGGAATAATGCAACGATACAGCCATACGCTGTATTAGGCATTAATTTGAATACATATAAAATTTGTAGAATTTTTATAAGTTACGGGTAAATGGACAGGTCTGAGATTGTAAAAATATTTCATTGTTAGATTAGGGGAGAAATTAACCTGTTCCGACAGGCAGTGAACACCTGCTCAATTGTATGTGTGTTACACGTGTATCTTGTGTGTGTTAGTGATGCATGTAAAGACAGGAATCTCAGCAACCCGCCAAAAGTAATTAATAAAATAATTATTTTAATTCACTCTGCGAAAACTAATTAGTGCATAAACAAACCAAAAGCACCAAAGTGTGTGTAAAATTTATAGTTATCCCCAGTAAAAGATGGCGTTAATAGAACACGCTATGCGAATACAGTGCGAAATAAACGTGCCAAAAAATATTCAAATTACCCTAAGACGCTCAAATTAATGTAGTGAGTGCTTAATCGAATTTGCTATGATTTGTGCTGTCTCGATTCCGTGCAAAACATTGCTATTTGCTAATAATTGCAAATAGATGAAAAGGTTCGGGAGTGGGGGCTATCACGCGATATGCAGGTATCGACAGGACGATTTTGGAGCCAACTGGCGCGGAATCTCGAGAGGGTATAAATTGAGGTTTCGACCGAAAACCCTTCTCCTCATTTCAAGACACAGTTGCAGTCGGACACGCTGTCCGTCTGCAGAACTGTTTTATTTTTATTTTTATTACAAGTCGCATTAACGAAAGATAAAACGTTCGTTAATTTCGTGACAATATTACGGAAAACGTAAATACCGGAATCGTAAGTCTACCAAGAGTATCTACGGTGAAGCTACCAGAGCGACGAGGGATGCTGGACATTAGACGATGTTTAAGATCTACCTTGCAGCAGATAACAACACTGATGAGGACCACACTGCTCTAGAACGACTCTAGACGTATCCAGGACCACACACGCTGCTGAAGAACGATGCTGGACTCTAGACGTATCCAGGACCACGCCAGGACAGGAGGAATGGAAAACTAACTCTGGACAACGCTGGACCCCCGACAACAAGTCGTAAGATCATCAGAACTCGAGGTGACATGCGTAATGCATTTTAAATGATTTTTAAAAAAGAGCTCATAAAGACTATATCTAAAGACAATAAATTAAGACAAAGAAAAATATATAGTTAGTAATAATATTTTAGAAATGTAGATAAATGTTTAGTCGTAAGAATGAGCGATCGCATATAAAGAAATCATAAATAAAAAGAGAATTTAAAATTGAGAGAGTAGAGTTTGTTATCAAAATAAATAGTAAATTGATTTGATATTTGAATTATAGAAAAGAATAATTTAAATTTGAATATTAAAACAGATGCCAGTCTAAAAGTAATTAATATAAATTAAATTTAATTATAAACATTGGTATAGACTGAGCGAGTTGAGGTCAGATCTGAATTAAGAGAATTCAATTCAAATTATATTTTAATTTTATATTTTATTAGCAAATCAAATTTTTAACATGTATAGATTAAGATTATTAACATGTCGAGATGTAAGAGGTTTTTAAAATATGTGTAACACTGCATAGTATAAGATATAAACATAATGAGCAATATCGTGACCGACGATTATTAAGGATGTTTATGATCATTTATAAGATTGAGTAAACAATAAATATGAATTTTAAATACTCATAAATACAATACTCTTATTATAATTATACCTGCACCCCAAATACACGTACACGTTATATTAAATTGCAACTTGTTACGTTGTATAAATGGCGCTCCAAGATCGTGGGGCTCCACAAATATTAAATTTATACGTTGTAGAAATGGCGCCCAATGTGGGGCCCGAAACGCCTACATTTAATAATTAATGTATGCTCTATGATTACCAATGTTTGATGAGTTATATGATATAACTAATATTATATTTTAATTAATTTTGTATGTTAGTATTTTAAAATTGTTGTGTGTATTGTATTGTAATAACGCAACTGGCGCCCACCCAAATAAACAGGTGTAATTGTAACCGGAGTAAATAAAAATAAATAAATAAATAACAGTTCAACAATAAATAAATAAAAGCTCACATACGGGTCGCTAATAATAAATTATAAAAAATTTTTTAATAATAATTCATTATGGCAGTATCAGGAAGTATTATTATAGAGGCAATAATTAAGGTGATGGGAAGCATTATGGACGAATATGGAATAAGACAGAATGTATGTGCTAAATTAAATAAACAAATAGAAGAGTTAACACCAAATAAAGAACAATTAGGTAAAACATTAAAAGAATATAATACAATACTAAAAGTAGGACAAAAGTAGAACGAGATATCGTAATTAAGACTGCACATTTAGTACCTACGGATATCGACAATAATACGCGTATAAACACACGCAAAAGTAATGTTAAGGTAGCATTTGATAAACAAGCTATTAAAATCAAAAAAAAAACTTGCAGGAATGTTAATATTTAATAATTTATAATTCTAGTGAAATACTTAACACTAGGGATATCGACAGGCTTATTGTAGGATATCGACAGGCATACCTTATTGATAGAAATATCCAACTCGCTGTGCAAACTCACAGTAAAACAATACAAGTGAAACAAATCACACGCGACAAGGTTACGCACAGTAATTATCGATTGAACGATAATCATAATGATAAGCACAATAATTATAAAAACTATAAAGATAAACGACGCACAAAAGTATGTTTCACTGTGTATGTTAAACGCATACAAACTACTAACGAATACGTTCGACAAGAGGGGCGCAGTAGTGAGAATGAGAGAGAAGAATGTAGAAAGAGAGAGAGAGAGAGAGGTGATTTGTGGCTGTCAACTAGAGAAAAATTCTCGCCCTATAGACAGGTAGGTCACGCGACGAATATGCACAATCACGAGGAAGGAATACGAGACGGAAATAACTGTACATGTCGGCTAATATACGACAACGGCGACTACACGTCGAGGTACAACAGATTTCCTGTTGACGGACACAATGCAGTTGTTAACTTAAACTAGGGAGAGTGTAAATTGAATCACACTCAATACCCGAATGTGAACGAATAATTATTTTTAAAAGAAAAACATTACTGTTAATTATTATTAATAAGAAAAGGAGTTAAATTAATAAGAAATAATATGTGTAAAAAGATAAAAGATTAATTAAGAAATGTTATTGTTAAGGTTATGATTGCAAATAAAAAGAAATGTGAAAGAAATATAAGAAATAAGGAATTAAATAATAAAGAATGTTATGTTTGTAAGAAATGGTAAGGAATGTTAGTATTCAAAGTAAAGAATGGCACGAAATAATATGTGTAAAGAAATATTTAAGAAATGATTGTAAAGGAATGTTATTATCGATGTTGTTATTAATATGAAGAAAGGATTATAGAGGAGAAATCAATGTATATTTGTCAGAATGGCTGATCAAGCGAAATCTTCATACCTTAGTGGAAAGGCAAGGACACAGAAGATAACGATAGTGAAAGTCAAGGGCAGAGATTATTTAGAGCTCCAAATACTATGATTAAAACATCAAGTAGAGTTAAGCACATAAAGTCTGGATATAGACGTGTTTCTGAGGTAGTCATCTGTAGCCGATAATGACTCACTACGAAGCTAACGAAAAAGGTGTATTTCAGAAAGTAATGGTGAGGATGAAGAAAATTATTAGCGATCAGAGAGGTAATGTTAAAGAAATGTAACAAAAGGTAATGCAAGAATGTATTGTATAAGTAATATAAGAAAAGTTGATGAAGATAAAGAATATTTATGTTAAGAAAAGAGTTAAGAAGCGAAGGGAAAAATGCATGAGTAAGATAATGTAAAATTACAGAGCGAATCTACATACCTATGTGGAAATGCAGAGTATCCGAAAGGACCAGAAAGTAGAGCTAATTGCAGTGGATTTTCTTGGACCACTTCTTAAAAATCAAATTTTTAACATGTATAGATTAAGATTATTAACATGTCTAGATGTAAGAGGTTTTTAAAATATGTGTAACACTGCATAGTATAAGATATAAACATAATGAGCAATATCGTGACCGACGATTATTAAGGATGTTATGATTATTTATAAGATTGAGTAAACAATAAATATGAATTTTAAATACTCATAAATACAATACTCTTATTATAATTACATCTGAACCTCAAATGCACGTACACGATATAATAAATTGCAACTTTTTACGTTGTATAAATGGCGCTCCAAGATCGTGGGGCTCCACAAATTTAAATTATATTATATTTATACGTTGTAATACATATACATATACACACACACATAATGTTAGTTTCTACATTATGCACCAGCTATAATTATGCAATCATCAGTATTTATTTGTTTTTAAACTATGACCAAAAAACAAAGATCTTACCGGAAAAGACGTTATTTCCACACATATAACCTGATTTATAAGAGAAACAAGAAGGCAAAAGTTATAGGTCTACATTTCGGCATCAGTTGTTCAACGTATTTTAAATTCATATATTCAAGAAATTTTCATGTAAATTACAGTATATACTGATATATTATTTTATAAAAGTAGACATTATTTTTATACACCCATGTTATTCAAACGTAGCATCAGAGTAATGAACTACCAGAAGATAAATAAGTAAAGCTGTTGAATTTTGTACCAAATTTTTTCTCTAGAATTCAGAATTGCTGATTTAATGAAGTATTCACGGACACATAATGTATATAACCGAGCTTGCCTAATAGGATCTTACAACAGATGTCTCAACTTTTAAAAGCCCACTTATTGTAAATCTCAAAACTTGTGAGGGCTAAAAGTATATTCGCTTTTGACAGTATATTTTAATAGAATAATTAGTGAGTAGAATAACTGTGAGTGGAATAATTAGTTACCTTTTAGAATTTACTCGTATAATACACATATTCCTTAGTATTAATTAACTGATATGTTAGCCAATTCTATTCACTTGTTATAACAATACAGTAATTTACATAAAACCTTGACTCATAAAAAAAATTAATTATTGACAAAAAGATTATTTTTATTAGGTTATTTTTCGTATTACTCTATTTTAATACGTGTTGTGAAGTTAAATTTAATTTAAATCAGGAATGTAAAAATTATTTGTATAATCCTAAATATTAATCAAAGATATATATACATTACATTTATAATTTAGCTTTGTTTCGTCACACTTTTTTAGCGGCACTTAAGTGAATTATGTCTGGTTACCCGTAAATGTTGGGTATCAACGTAATTTAATATAGGCGCTAGTTTTAAAAATATACAGATATATATTGATTTAATAAATTTTGTCACAATAAAACTGATGAAATAGCGTGTCAATTTATAAAGTTATTTACCTGTCCATTGATTTATATTAATTATGAATATACATAATTATATTGTTTTATTAAATAATAACCTATCGTGTATACAATTTATGAAAATTGATTAAAGAACGAATTTTACATAATGTATTGTATAATTAATATTAAGTGTCCATAGAAATTACGAGCGTCATAACTGTCTCGGCGCACTGGTTACGTCTTTTATGGTTCCTTTGACATGAAACGAATTCGATGTTTTTAATTTGCTTTAGAGTTAATAATGTTGTTGTTCCTACATGGTAGAATGTCGTCTACGTTTGGTATGTTATCCATTATGGATGTCCTGCCTGCATCCAGCTGAGAGTATTGAAAGTAGACTATTTCTTTACAACTACAAAATTGATTGAATTTTCCGTTTTATAATTCTCCACAGTCAATTGCTATCAATCCTGTCGAAAGCTACTTCAAAACCCACGAAAGCAAGGTGCGTCTCATGTTAAATTATACCCTCCTTTATGGTTCCTGTTTTACAACTAATACATATTTCGTGTTTGTTCTATTCCTCCGCAAAGACTATCAGATATTTTTTGTAGTCTATCTTGATTACTTGACCATAAATAATGTTACATGCGGTAGGCGTTTCCTATTTTTTTCTCCTCAAAATATTTTTAACGCTTGCTTTAATTCTATATTACGCTTGCTTTATTTACGCTTACTTCTTCCATATCAAACACACATTGGTGTCCTACTCTGGGTGCTTCAAACCATTATAGTCTTTTATAGTTGTTTATTGTCTCTTCATAGTCTATCCTCCTTTTATAATATGTTCTTGCTAACCGCAGCTTTCAAATAATTCGTAATTTGTAAACATACGTTTGATGTTCATAAACACCGTACCCTAAATTTACAAAAAATATCTCATGATAACTGATGCGCGTTCCACCCCATTCGTGTACAGTTTCTTTTTTTTAATAAAAGTAGATATTAATTTTGTATACGCATGTATTTCACACGAG
Source organism: Magicicada septendecula (assembly GCA_034769895.1). Lineage (NCBI taxonomy): Eukaryota > Metazoa > Arthropoda > Insecta > Hemiptera > Cicadidae > Magicicada > Magicicada septendecula. The sequence goes on along the minus strand of CM068370.1, from coordinate 288,271,201 downwards.
GCGTCAGGGTATTTAAAACAAGTGATGAACCACCGGAAGATAAGTAAGTAAAGTTTATGAATTTTATATTGAGTTATTCTCTTAAACACAGAACCCATTTAAATTGTTGAACTAATGAAGTATTTGCAGACATATATATTGTATATAACAGAGTTTTCCTAAATGGATCTTACAATAGAAATCTCAACTTCCAGACGGTATTCATTGTTTTGTAAAAGTTCAAACTGGAAGAATATTTGAGACTTTATTCTTTCACGTCTGATAAATCAGTTGGTACAAACGTATCAGACTGCTGTAGTTTATGAATTTCGAAAATACCGGTATATTTGTTTTATTGTAAAATGCTTATTGGAATATTTACATTAACTTTTACCTGAGGTTATTTAACAATGAGTTCGACAAATGAAACCAACTCTTTACTCTATAATCCTCTTTTAGAGTAGACAATTTTTGGATGAAGAAAAGCCTTTTCTTTACGCCTGAACTGCGACTTGTGCCATATTTTAAATATATTTTCCTTCTGTTTAATTTTTCTCTTCTCCCGGGCTTCATGAGTTCCTTTATGTTCGTCAACCATATTGTCCTGGACCGATTCGCTGATATAACCGCAAATGCTTTTTTCTGTTTGTAAGTAAACTATATACTCTGTTTAACATTTGCTTTCCTACTCTATTCCGTCTTCTCCGTATTGCTTACATATCTGCTTTAGGTTTAATTAAATAATTATGAGAACTGAGAAGGTTGAGAAATTTCACTAACCTAACACGAACCTTACACTGGGTCAGAGGGTTAAGTTAAATATTTCTCCAAGAGTATGTTTAAAATGTAATATTCAAGTATATTGTGCAGCATATATTACAGTTACATATTTGATACATTATCTTCAAACACATTTAACGACTAACGTGTACAGTTTCTTTTTTTAATAAAAGTTGATATTAATTTTGTATACGCATGTATTTCAGACGAGGCTTCAGAGAAACAAGTGATGAACCACCAGAAGATAAGTAAGTAAAGTTTATGAATTTTATATTTATTCTGTTAAATACAGAACGCATAAAACTGTTGAACTAATGAAGTATTTGCGGACATATGTATTGTATATAACGGAGTTTTCCTAAATTGATCTTACAACTGAAGTCTCAGCTTCCAGACGGTATTCACTGTTTTGTAAAAGTTCAAACCGGAAGAATATTTGAGACTTTATTCTTCCATGTCTTTATTCAGTCACTTGGTACAAAGTATCAGACTGATGTAGTTTATGAATTTCTAAAATATATTTTTTTATTGTGAAATGCTTATTGGAATATTGTAACAAGACCTGTTTACTGTGGTTACAAATAAATATAAATTCTTTGTATTGTACAAAGAAAAGAAAAAAAAAATGTTATTAAATAAAATTTTGTTCAAAAAAATATTTTATGTGTGGTTGTTATGGTAATAAATCAGAAATAATCCTGACTCTGTTTTTTGTTTAAAATTTCAAAATTCTGTGAGGTTATTTTGGTTTAATTTAGACTTCTGGTAGATCTTAACTAAATCTGGAGTTAATCAGATTATCTCCTTGCAGCTATCGATTGATGATTTTCAGCGCTGCTCCAGTATCTCACTTTTAGTTAAGATTTATCGCCTTCCAGTAAGTCTTGTATTTAATTAAACCCATAAATTAAAATGTGAAATAATTTTACAATCCAAATAGTTGAAATAATTTTATTTATTAACAATAATTTATAAAAATCGATGTCAAATCGATGTAGAGCAATGGTTCGACTCTGTCACAGGGATATATCGATATGTGATTACAGGTTGATTTTTATATAAGTATTAAAAAAGGTTCTTTCAACGATTATTTTGTATAGTCAGAGAAGGGAAGGCCTAGAAAGTATAACATATACAGAAAATAATCATAATAATTGATAATTAACAATTTTGAATAATATATAATGTTTAGTATATTTTATTTTTCTGTATTGTTAGTATTGTTAAAATAATTTTCACTTCCCATGTACATAATTCCAAGGTACATTATATATAGAATATGTTTAGTTTATTGTTCGCTTTCATGAACTATTAACCATATAATTGGTTTATTTATCTCATTCTGTTTAATTTGATATGTCATAGTCCATATTTGTTGAGATTTTGGTTAAAATTAACATATTTCTGTCTTTTTGGAAATCTAGGCCCAAAAAACCTGTTTCCGTTCTTGTACACAATTACTGCCATTTTAAGTGTTATTAATATAATTATAATACATTTCAAATGGTCACAAATCTTTCCCTCTCCTCAATACCTTATAAATTTAACATTTGGACTGTCTTTTAGTGATAATTTCTGAATTTACCATTCCTCTTTAAAAATAGTTATTTTTTACATTTCGAAAATTTTTAATAATTTAAGATATTTTTCTATATTACTCTTTTAAATCATAGGATCATTTACAGTAGTTGTTAATTGACCTACCTTACATAAATCTTGTTAGTTTACATGGTTCATTGGTGAATTAACTGGTTTATATTAATTTTTGTGAATTCATTATTTGGCCTAGAGTTTAGTATTTTACCTATATGGTTTTTTTCAAATAAAGTTACTTCTACACCTCCTCTGACTTTTAAAAGTTAACATGACATGAAATAAAATTGTTTCCATAATTATTGAGATGTGTAGCATCTAATTCATGCTACTGTTACAAAAAATAATATTTAACATTAATCAGCAGTCTTTAAAGTTAGACATGTTTGCTTAAACTGTTTTGAACACACATTTAAAACATTTTATAAATTAATACAGCATCCATACTTAAACATTTTAATTTGTATGTATGCTGTTATATGACTAAAACATCTTACTCTAAACATATAGGTACTATAGGTACATATAGTACATATAGGTACTTATTCTATTGGAACTCCTTTAAAAAATGGAGTTCATGGCTTTGAACATTATCAGCCATTTAAACTTCTTAACTCTATTAAAACTTAATCTATTATCAGTCCTTTCTGATTATACTATTATTATCTAACATCCCCTTGTACAGTAAACATTTCCCTCACATATTTTCTTTATTATTGGCATTTCTATGAATGTCTTGAGATGACAAAGTGACCTTATTTAATGAAATATTGGAAATATTTCCATTTTAATATTTCATTACTTGTTAATTATAAAATATAAAAGTTATTTTATAGCACTTTGTTTAAGTTATAGATACACTACAACTTGAAGTTTATTACATTTAAAAACACTTCCACTGGTACACATTCACTGTTGGTTCTGACTTATATTTGAGTTTTATTATTCTCAGAGCAGACCTTTAGTCATAATGGACTGTGAAGATTTGTTTATTTTTTATCATATAATAACTTTAGTTGGTGCACTTCTTATCATACTACACAAAACTTTTGTTTATAAATAATTACAATTTCATAAGGTTTTGGGGTGTTATACTTTCTTTAATGGTATCATTTGGTTTGGGGTTAATGGTAGTTAATAATAGGTTTTTATTGTGGTTCTTCCATCCTATTTCTTCCTTTCTTCTCGTCTTCCTTCTTGTCTTCATTCTTGGGTAAACCAAGGTACTCAGTGTTATTTTGTCCGATGGTTGGTTCGGAGTATCTTCTTTATTATCTGCTTTTAAATTTCTTCTTCCTTCTTGGGTTTGGAGTATCTTCTTTATCATCTGATACTAACTTTACTCTTCTTTCTTGATTTCGTGATCTCTTATTTATCACCTGATACTAAACTTCCTCTTCTTGTTTCTTCTTGTGTTTGGGGTATTATATTTATCACCTGCTCCTAATCTCCTGGGTAATCTCCTGATTTTTTAATATGAGTTTCCTTTAATTTATTTTCTTTGACTTTTATGGTTGCATTGTTATTATTTAATTATTGTTTTTCTTTTATAGTGGTGTTTTCCTTTGAAGTGTAATTGAATTTCATATGACATTCTTTGAGTATATGTAATTTAATTATTTTTATGATCTTATTTGAATTAATTATTGGTGGAATATCTGTCATGGTACAGATTGCCCTTCTCCATAAGTGATTTTTTCAGACTACACTTGCTTTGTCTGAAACAATTGCTTATGATAATTATTATAGTTTTTTAGTATTCTTGACTTTCTTCAATTTCTAAAATTTTTCTCATACATATTTGAGCTTATATCTTTTTCATTCTCACTTGATTCCTTGATAGAAATAGTCATCTGAGTTTCATATTTATCATTATTTTTTCATTTTTCTTTTTAGTATTTTATCCTTGGCATATTTCCTCCCTATCTTTCCCTAACATGTGAGCTGGTTCAGTTCAGAGAAGCACTGTACGCTACTTCCTCTGCTGTTCAATACTTCACTTCTTATTTGAGTACAGAGGCAAATCATCTCTGCTCAAAAAACACATTAATACTGCTGGAATTATCTACAGACAGTTATTAAAAAAATTACATCAGAATAGTACACTTTTGTTACTATTTAAAAAGTATCTTTGGATACTTCTCTTCTTATATTGCTCAGAGATTTTAATATTCCTATCTCAGTTGTTCTTCTGACTCTTTAACTTGATGGTTATTTCCATTGATATCATGGTGGGAAGCTCTTCTATAAGTATAATTTTCAATTTTTCTTATCATATATAATTTTTGGTTATTAATGCTTTATTCCTTTCTGGTTTATTATTACAATCTGCTTTGGTTTATAGTAGCATATATTTTATGACATTTTTGGTTTGTTTCTCTGTTTTTATTAGTTCCACTTGTTCCATGTTCTAGAATTTTCATATAATTGTCGTTATTACAATTGACATTTAATTCATGATCATTTCATTATTGATTTGTTTAATTACATCTATATCTTTGATTTTATTCTTAAATTACTTCTCTCTTGGTTTTTATTCTTTCAAATGAATGTTTTAATTAATTTGTTAATGAGGTCATTGTTTCTCCTTATACCACTTCAAAGTTTTATTATTTTATATTTCCACATAAGTTTCTGTATTTAATCATACTTAATCAATCAAATCGTATCACTGATTTTTATTCCCTTTTGTATCATTTGATTGAAGGATTTTTACACTTTATTTATTGAAATTAGACATTATCATACTCTTTCAGAATTACTTGGTTTAATTCTAAATTCTGTTTCTTTTATTTATCTCATAAAGATATAAATATGGTAAATATATTGTATTAGTACCATAAATATGGTATGAATTCTCTTCTTTTTATTTCACCATAGTTTTTTCATTTCTAGATTGTAGTAAGGTGCTCTTACTTAAGTTTTTAATTTTGTAGGTGTTCAACCTCTCAAAATTCTTCTCTTTTTATTTTCTCAAATGGTTTCTTTCAAATTGTTTGTAGTAAATTGTTTTTACACTGTTTTTGGAATTTATACTATTTATCAATATTCAAAATTCTTTCTTTCTATATTTCCATAAAGTTTTTTCTCAAATAATTGGTTTGTAATGTGCCCTTACATTATTTTAAAATTTTTTATTATTCTTGTTTATTCCATAAAGTTTTTTATAAATAACTGGCTTGTAAGGTGATCTTACAATATTTTGGAATTTTCACTCGAAAATTCAAAATTCTTTTTATATTATATATCCAAATAGTTTTTCATAATAATGTTAGTAAGGTGATCTTACTCTGTGTTAGAATTTTTATGATTATTCAAAATTCTTTTTACATTATATATATCCAAATATTTTTTCATAATAATGTTAGTAAGGTGATCTTATTCTGTTTTGGAATTTTTATGATTTAATTCAAAATTCTTTCTATATTTTATCTCTTCAAAATGTTTTTCTCAAATAATTGTTTTGTAAGGTGTGCTTATATTATTTTTGAATTTTTATGATTTAATTTGAAAATTCTTTCTATTTCACTCTTCGTGATACTCCTTCATGGATGCCTGGTTATAGACACCCTTAATTTTACCAGAACCCATCTCCTTGATTTCATAGGTGTTATTATTTTTGTCTTTGGAGACTATATAGGGTCCAGTGTATAAGAGTAATAATTTCTTAGTTATCCCTTCCAGTGAACTTGGTAACTCCCTATTTTTTAATAAAACCTTTTCACCAATGGTATAGGTAACTGTTTTACCCATCCCTTTATTATATTTAATCCGCCGTTTCTCCTGGTCTTCGGCCACCTTGTTATAAAATTTAATTTTATCAAAAATATATTTATTTTCCCTCGGGAACTCCAATATTTCTTCGATCTCCCGTGGGGGTTGTTTTTCGTACATGGCGGAGTATGGTGTAATTCCTATGGCTGGGTGGTATGCCAGGTTGAGGAATCCTTCTGTGGCCTATAGATATTCTTGCCATCTCCTCTGTTGATCGTGTCAATACGTACGTAATATTCGCCCCACCTCTCGCAATACTCTCTCTGCCGGGTTACTGCTCGGGTGGTATACCGAGGTTTTATAGTTTATAGTTTTATAGTATGAACCCCCATCGACAGTAGTGTATCCCGCCATTTTTTCCCCTTGACCTGGGTTCCGTGGTCGGTGATGATCGAAACTGGTTTTCCGACGTCTGGGAAGTACTGGCTGGTTAAGATATCGAGAATTTTATTTGTAGTCGCCCGATTCGCTGGGTATAGCTTGATGAACTTCGTGAAATGGTCCATCACGATGACTAGATACTTGTATCTGTGTCGACCCCCACTGCGGGGAAATGGCCCGCAGATGTCCAGAAATACTTTTTCTAGCTTCGCTTGAGATGTTATTGGAATCATTTGCCCTTCCTTTTTCTCGTTATTTGATTTCACGAGTTGGCAAATGCGGCAACTCTTTATATATTTTCGGACTTTCCGATTAATATCTTTAAGGTGGCAGCTCTCTTCCAGGGCCTTTATCACCTTTAAGGCGCCCATATGCCCATATCGAACATGATAGTTATTCACTATCTCCTTTTCGATATGGGTTGGAATAATAACCTTCCATTTTTCCTTCTTCAGAGATGGTTGTATAAATAGTATATTGTTGTGTATTTTATAATATTGGGCGATAGTCTCGTCCCCTGCTTCCAATCTTGTTTTAATGGATTGTAACTTCGGGTCTGCTTGTTGGTGTGTGCTCAGGTTTTCCAATAATGATTCTAGATCGGCGCTGTTACTCAGAATGTGGTATACTTTAAGTATACTTTCCTTTTTCCCCTCGAACGTTTGTTTATTAATGTCTATTCGAGACAACACGTCCGCAACGACATTCTTCTTCCCGGGGATGTACTCCCACTTAAGATCATATTCTTGTAGTAACAGTATCCACCGTGTCAACCTTCCGTGACTTAGTTTACATCTCCTTAAGAACGATATGGACTTATGGTCTGTCCGGACGGTAACGGGGTAACCAAGGATGTATGTGCGGAATTTTCCACACTCGAACACTACACTTAACAACTCTTTTTCAGTGACGTGATAATTCTTTTCGCACTGATTTAATGCTCTACTGGCAAAGCAAATCACGAGATGTTCGCCCTCCTCATCCTCTTGATACAATGTTGTGCCGAGGCTGATGTCGCTGGCATCGCAATTCAGGTAGAACGGTTTGCTGAAATCCGGATGGCGAAGTATTATTGGTTCCAGAAATTTCTGTTTAATCAGTGTTAAGGTCTCATTCTGTTCTATACCCCATATCCATTTATTCTTGGATGACAGTTGCGGCTGATATCAGGCGGTCAACTCAGAATACTTTTCCTGGAACTTGCGGTAGTAATTACAGTGTCCCAGGAATGACTGTAATTGCCTTCGATTCTTAGGTGTTGGAAAGTTTTGAATCGCTTCTACTTTTTCAGCCGACGGTGAGATTCCCTGGTCGTTCAATATAAATCCCAAGAAATAAATTTCCTTGGCTATGAAGTGAGATTTCTCTAGCTTTAGCGTGATGTTATTCGCAGCTAATTTCCTTAATACGTGCTCCACACGGTAGCAGTGTTCCTCCCAAGTTTCTGAGGACACTAGCAAGTCATCAACGTACACGGTGGTGAACTGTAGTACTTCTTGGCCAAGTATCTGGTTCATGCAGTGTACAAAGACCGCGACTGAATTCACCAGTCCGAAGGGCAACCTCTTAAACTGGTAGTTCCGCCCTTCGAATATAAAGGCCAGATACTGGCGGCTCTGTGGATGTAATTCCACTTGCCAGTAGCCGCACACCGTGTCCCAGGTACTAAAGTACTTGGTACCGTGGAACCGTTTCAAAATCTCTTCAATCTCACCAGGGGAAGTCCTGTCATTAATAATCATTTTATTAATCTCCCGCGCATCTACGCACAAACGGACTTGTCCGTTTTTCTTAGGAATAGCCACTATAGGACTTGTATATGGGGATTGGCTACTCTCTATAATGTCACGGTTAATCATCTTTGTTATTTCAGCTATTACTGCTTCCTTTCGTGATTGCGCGATGGGGTAAGACTTCCGGTTAAAGTCCACTGTGTCTCGGAACTGTAGAGTACACTGGAAGTTTTTTACTTTACCGGGCTTGTCAGAAAATACTGATTTATACTGTTCGTATATGTTAATTAATTTATTTGCTTGGTATGGTTGCAATCTTTCTCCAGTTATACCGCTCCGGAAATCCCTGATTTCCTGGATTTTTTGGGTCCATAAGTCCTCATTAGCGTTATCGTCTATCTTCTGTTCAATAATAGAAGTTGGAGGTGTATAATTGATCTTACGAATCTGTTGGTGGCTATTATTAGGAATTACTTGGTCGCTACCAACCAAGTTAGCCGTCCAAGTGTGTCCGTTTGTAAATAGTGACAATTTCTCTGTTCGCAAATCAATTATGGCGGAGTTCCCCCTGAGCACATCACACCCGACCAATATATTAAATGGCAGCCCGCTCGCCACCAAGAATTCCATTTCGATAGCTATACAGCAGCTCATCACACTGGCGGAGACTTGCCTTCGTATTGTCTTATTTTGTCGGCCGGTTGCACCTAACAAAATAATATTGTTTAACGGCAACGTCGGTAATGTTCTTCCGCATTCTCTTTGTATTCTTTCCAACTCAGTTGTACTTATTATGGATACGTTGGAACCAGTATCGATCATTAAATTGGCGGGGATTCCTTCTACCTCCGCATTTATGTGTATTATTTCATTATTAATGTTATTGGTGAGACTAGTATCGTCCTCTTCCAATAATTCATGTCGGATGTTCTTCAGGTAGTTACAACCGATTATAGTGATACGATTATTTTCATTTTTATTTGTTAACTCATTTAAATAGTTAACAAATAAATAGTTAACAAAGGTTTAGGCGCAGCAACGGGTTTCGGTGATTTATTACTGCCTCCTCCCGTTTAAAGGCTCGTCATCATTGTTATGGTGTGTCGCACTGGTAGACGCATCATTCGGGATACCTAGATTGGGTCCCTGCCGCTCTGTTCGAGGATCTACCGGTTATTCGCTATTGGTCAGTCGTTCGGTGTTATCTAAACTGGTACTCCGTCTCGCAGGATAGTACCTTGGTTGATCATGTTCTCGGCTCCTCCGCCTATCTTCATACTCGTGATAGCTGTTTCTTCTCTGGTGGTAGTACCTCCGTTGGCGACCATCTTCCGCTCGAATGAAATTTACTCGTGGTCGAGAAAACCTATTATTATTGGGGTTACTATTCGGTGGACTACCACGATTATTATTATTATAGTAACGATCGTTATTATAATTGGGGCTTCTCTGACTATTAGGGTTTGGAGGGTATTGGTTTCGATTACCCTGATAACCATTATTGGGTCGATTATGGTTCGTATTATTTTGAACCGTGTTATTATTATTACTATCATTATTGTTGTTATAGTTGTTGGTCTGTGGGTATGCTCGGCTTCCTTGGTATCCCGTGTTGGTGTTGGTCGTACCATGGTTATTATTTGGATACGTCCTAGGTTCGGGCCGATCGTTTCTTCTCCGGCTTTGTCGGTAGTATTCTTCATTTTCGCAATTCTCGAGGAGTTCGGTCATGGCCTGTATGGTCTTAATTTGGCTGCCTCTCCTCGCTCGAATCACTTCCTCGTCATAATGATACGAGAGTTTGTTGATTAGGCATTCCTCAGGTATGGCCGGTTCCAAATGTTGGGCCATACATACCTTGCCGAGGAAATACGCCGCCATGGAGCTACCCACTTGTTGTTTATAATGGCCGTGGCATATGTTGTCACGTATTAGGTTTTGGGTCGTTTCAGACCAATACTTTGCCTTGAAGAGGCTTTTAAATTGCTGGTAGTTCTCTATGTCACTTCGGTTGGCCATCCACCAATGATCGCTCATTTCCCGAAACGACTCATCTAAAAGTTTTCGGTTTTGGACCCATCTTTTTCCTCTCTGTTTGTCCATGTATTCTTCAATTCGGGCCAAGAACTCCATTGGCTTTCGTTTATATTGTCTGAAGTTTAGCCATTCTCTATGTTCAGACATGGGGAAATTATTGTAGCCAGTCGGCCGGTTTCTGATTACCTCCATTTCTTCCTGGCTCTGTCGCACTTGTCCAGTGATATTCGTCATAGCTGCTTCCATACCATCGCATCTTTCTGTGACATGGGTTCGCACCTTATTTATTTCTTCCTGTGCTAACTTTTGGTTTTCTTCCCATTTAGTTTTCTGGTGTTCCTTGACCTGGGTAATTTCCTTGTTTATTACCTCCCTGACTTCCTGTACTTCACACTCCGTCTGACGACATCTTTCGTCCACTTCTCTGATCTGTTGGTTTACGATCACTACCTCTTGTTCCAATTTTTTAACTATGGATTTCTTCGTGTCGTTTAATTTTCTATTCAACTCTTCCTTCGCTAACTCGATTCTCTCGTCTACCTTGTTCATATTTTCCTGGTGGACTTTCCTTAGTTCTTCTCTTAACCTTTGATTATTCTCGTCCATTTTCTCCTCCATTTTCTGATTATTTTCCTCCAATTCTTCCCTCAGTTGCTGATTGTCGTTTTCCATCTTCCTACTTGTTTCCTCCATTTTCTCTTCCATCCTCTTACTCAAGGATTGGTTGTCCTTCTTCCTTTCCTTGTTGTTTTCCTCCATCTTCTCTTCCAAATTCTTGCTGGTTTCCTCAATCTTCTCTTCCATCTTCTTGTTATTTTCCCGTAATTCTTCCTTCGTGGATTCTATGTTTTTATATATTCCACTCAAATCTTCCTTGGTGGACTGGTTGTTGTTATCCATTTTCTTGTTCAAATCTTCTTTTGTAGAATCCATTTTCCTGTTCAACTGTAGGACCATTTCCATTATCTTATACATTTTGCTTTCTTCTGTGGTCATAGACTTTTCTATTTCCCTGTCTTGGATGTGGACGTCCCCTGTTTGAGTTGGTACCTCGGGTTGTTCCTCTGGTGGTACGGGTTGTTTATGTTTCACCGGGGTTACTAGCACTTCTAGATCCTCCACGGGTGTTGCCTCCTTATCCCCCATGTCAACTTCCTTTTCGGCCTCTGCCGCCCTCTTCTTAGAAGTAGCTCGTCGTTGCATTTTGCCTCCTTCTCTACTGTATAATCGTTGCCAAGCTTAAATTAATTAGGCACTCTAGTTGGACGCCAATTTGTAACTAAACCTGTTAACTGGTTACAAATAATTATAATTTCTTTGTGTGGTTGCAAAGAAAAGAAAAAAAAATTTTATTAAAAAAAAATTTTGTTCAAAAAAATATTTTATGTGTGGTTGTTATGGTAATAAATCAGAAAGAATCCTGATTCTGTTTTTTGTTTAAAATTTCAAAATTCTGTGAGGTTATTTTGGTTTAATTTACACTTCTGGTAGATCTTAACTAAATCTGGAGGTAATCAGATTATCTCCTTGCAGCTATCGATTGATGATTTTCAGCGCTGCTCCAGTTTCTCACTTTTAGTTAAGATTTATCGCCTTCCAGTAAGTCTTGTATTTAATTAAACCCTTAAATTAAAATTTGAAATAATTTTACAATCCAAATAGTTGAAATAATTTGATTTATTAACAATAATTTATAAAAATCGATGTCAAATCGATGTAGAGCAATGGTTCGACTCTGTCACAGGGATATATCGATATGTGATTACAGGTTGATTTTTATATAAGTATTAAAAAAGGTTCTTTCAACGATTATTTTATATAGTCAGAGAAGGGCAGGCCTAGAAAGTATAACATATACAGAAAATAATCATAATAATTAATAATTAACAATTTTGAATAATATATAATATTTAGTATATTTGATTTTTCAAACCAATTTGCAGGCTATGAGATCAGTCTAGAAGGTTGTAGTGCATCACGGGACCATCATGGCGGCTGGCTGAATTGATGAGGTTAATGTATATATGGCCGCTGGAAAACCTCACAATAAATTCACCTTTATAATAGTTTTATGGATCTCCGTAATCGTGTATACTGTCTATTATGTTGTTTGAGGTATTCTAGATAAGTGCAGTGTTCACTGGTGTTAATTGTTTTCTGTTAGAGGTGTTCACTTTATGTCTGTTCGTGGCTAAGAATCGTTAATCTGTTGTATAGTGAAATATTAATAGTAGGTAGTTTTAATGGTTTAAATCACTTGTATTATGTGGTGTATTGTTCGTTTTCACCGTTGTCGTAGAGTATTTCATAGTTTTTAAATCGAAAAGTGTTAATTTATGTAACTCCCGTTTTCCACTGATTTTAGGCTTTACCCATTACACTCCGTTATACGGTTTTAGAACGCGATTCAGCATCGACCGTTCCGTTTGAATGTTAACAAAGAACTAACTTACTTCCTTCATCTTAGGAAATATCTTGCCAAGTTAATATTGGAAAAGTATTGTTAAAATAATTTTCACTTCCCATGTACATAATTCCAAGGTACATTATATATAGAATATGTTTAGTTTATTGTTCGCTTTCATGAACTATTAACCATATAATTGGTTTATTTATCTCATTCTGTTTAATTTGATATGTCATAGTCCATATTTGTTGAGATTTTGGTTAAAATTAACATATTTCTGTCTTTTTGGAAATCTAGGCCCAAAAAACCTGTTTCCGTTCTTGTACACAATTACTGCCATTTTAAGTGTTATTAATATAATTATAATACATTTCAAATGGTCACAAATCTTTCCCACGCCTCAATACCTTATAAATTTAATATTTGAACTGTCTTTTAGTGATAATTTCTGAATTTACCATTCCTCTTTAAAATTAGTTATTTTTTACATTTCGAAAATTTTTAGTAATTTAAGATATTTGTCTATATTACTCTTTTAAATCATAGGATCATTTACAGTAGTTGTTAATTGACCTACCTTACATAAATCTTGTTAGTTTACATGGTTCATTGGTGAATTAACTGGTTTATATTAATTTTTGTGAATTCATTATTTGGCCTAGAGTTTAGTATTTTACCTATATGGTTTTTTTCAAATAAAGTTACTTCTACACCTCCTCTGACTTTTAAAAGTTAACATGACATGAAATAAAATTGTTTACATAATTATTGAGATGTGTAGCATCTAATTCATGCTACTGTTACAAAAAATAATATTTAACATTAATCAGCAGTCTTTAAAGTTAGACATGTTTGTTTAAACTGTTTTGAACACACATTTAAAACATTTTATAAATTAATACAGCATCCATACTTAAACATTTTAATTTGTATGTATGCTGTTATATGACTAAAACATCTTACTCTAAACATATAGGTACTTTATTCTATTGGAACTCCTTTAAAAAATGGAGTTCATGGCTTTGAACATTATCAGCCATTTAAACTTCTTAACTCTATTAAAACTTAATCTATTATCAGTCCTTTCTGATTATACTATTATTATCTAACATCCCCTTGTACAGTAAACATTTCCCTCACATATTTTCTTTATTATTGGCATTTCTATGAATGTCTTGAGATGACAAAGTGACCTTATTTAATGAAATATTGGAAATATTTCCATTTTAATATTTCATTACTTGTTAATTATAAAATATAAAAGTTATTTTATAGCACTTTGTTTAAGTTATAGATACACTACAACTTGAAGTTTATTACATTTAAAAACACTTCCACTGGTACACATTCACTGTTGGTTCTGACTTATATTTGAGTTTTATTATTCTCAGAGCAGACCTTTAGTCATAATGGACTGTGAAGATTTGTTTATTTTTTATCATATAATAACTTTAGTTGGTGCACTTCTTATCATACTACACAAAACTTTTGTTTATAAATAATTACAATTTCATAAGGTTTTGGGGTGTTATACTTTCTTTAATGGTATCATTTGGTTTGGGGTTAATGGTAGTTAATAATAGGTTTTTATTGTGGTCTTCCATCCTATTTCTTCCTTTCTTCTCGTCTTCCTTCTTGTCTTCATTCTTGGGTAAACCAAGGTACTCAGTGTTATTTTGTCCGATGGTTGGTTCGGAGTATCTTCTTTATTATCTGCTTTTAAATTTCTTCTTCCTTCTTGGGTTTGGAGTATCTTCTTTATCATCTGATACTAACTTTACTCTTCTTTCTTGATTTCGTGATCTCTTGTTTATCACCTGATACTAAACTTCCTCTTCTTGTTTCTTCTTGTGTTTGGGGTATTATATTTATCACCTGCTTCTAATCTCCTGGGTAATCTCCTGATTTTTTAATATGCGTTTCCTTTAATTTATTTTCTTTGACTTTTATGGTTGCATTTTTATTATTTAATTATTGTTTTTCTTTTATAGTGGTGTTTTCCTTTGAAGTGTAATTGAATTTCATTTGAAATTCTTTGAGTATATGTAATTTAATTATTTTTATGATCTTATTTGAATTAATTATTGGTGGAATATCTGTCATGCTACAATATTTACATTAATTTTTACCTGAGATCATTTTACAATGAGTTCGACAAATGAAACCAACATTGGGAGCGTAATATACAAGAAAACTATCAAACTGTCAAGTGGAATTTATTTTATTATTTTATATTTGGTAGGTAAATACAACTAGCTATGTAAGTGGAATTTACGACTAGTCTTGAAGAAGAATGAGGGTAGTTTTTCACTTCATGCTTCATTAGGTATTGACGTATTCTACATGGTTTCAGATTCATGTGGAATGTAAGAAGTGAAAGAGTCGACCGAACGGTGTTCAAACATTTTGTTTTACTTGTATTACAAACATATACAAACAAACCTTTACATTTGCATTTGTATATTACACGCACACTTATGTTTACACTTTACTCACAGTCACAGTTACATTTACACTTAAGTGTACTGTAAAATTTGAATTTTCATTAAAATATTTGTATTTCCCTACCTTTGACCTACCTAAGAGGTCAGAGAAATAGTCTGAAACTAGAATGTTAGAAAATTAATCTTGTCGTTTTAATAAGAGAAGACCATGTAGATTTTTTTAATTTAGATTAAAATATTTTAAATTAGTTGTAAATCTACTTGTTCGTATGCGATTTTTTTAAGAAACTGGCGGTTTCAGACGTCGAACGAATGAACGGTAAGTAACTTTTCTATTTGCTTTTTAATCGGATATTTTAATAGAATAATTAGCGAGGAGAATTATTGTGAGTTCAGTAATATGTTTTAGAATATACTCGTACATTTCTACTTATATCATTATAATTAATTAGCTATGATTATCCCTTACACTAAGTAAATTTTATTCGTTTATTGTAACAATAAACTAATTTACATTAAAACGTTACTTAGGAAAAGAATTAATAATTTATAATAATTACGAATTGTTTGGTAAATTTCCGATTATTATATTTTACGTTTACACCATCTGACACTATTCTTCTATAATTGTTGTAATAATAAATAAATATATTTGTTTTTACAAGAATACTTTTTTGTTTTTGTTTTAATTATTTATATAAATCGTGACAATAGTGTAATGTGAAAATAAAACAGTGAAGTGAATAACAATAAAAAGTGAAAAGCAACAATCATTTAACGAAATAATAAATATATATCAAATTATCCACCACATAAACAAACACTAACATGTACTCAAACAACATAACCAAACTTCCAAATAACCACATTACCAAATTATTAAAGAAATTGCAAACACGAAAGAAACAACTAATGAACACAAACATGAATATATACTTCAATAGACAATGCCAAAAACACCAATTCACACCTAATTACTTTAACATAAACACAAACAACAAAAATATGACTGCACAAAAAACAATAAGACAGGCACAAAAATTATGTATACAAAATGAAATTAATCAATTTATTATATAGTAAGACAAACAACATAACACTAGACATATATAAATTACACCTAGAACTAACAAGTATATTACATCCAATTACATGGAATAATAAATACATTGACATAGAAAGTAAAATAAAATCTGAAATATACAAAAAAACAAATACAATAAACAGAAAACTCAACACATTTAAACAACACAACAAAAATCAAGAACAGCAAAAAACAAAAATATATACACATTTTATCCTCGAACCATTAACCTAAGCAACACAGAATTTAACAAAAAGAAAGAGAATATTTAAACAATATGTCAAAAACTAACCTAACTCAAAACATAAACAAAAATCTAGAAAATTTAATAGTAGAAACAGAATGTGCCATTAACCTAATACTAGACCATACACAAGAAGGAAAACGAACAGAAGCAACACACATAATTAAAAAAATAATCACAAGTGAAATAAAAAACAAATCTAAACAAAAACTGTATAATAAGACAATAAAAGAAATTAAAAGTAACGTAAATACCAACAATTTAATCATAACAAAAGCAGACAAAAGCCAGGCAACAGTAATTATTGACAAAACAGACTACATCAGAAAAACTGAAGACTTCATCAACAATAATGATTGCATACAATTAAATAAAGACCCAACAGAAAAATATCTTAAACAAACAATAAAACTAATAAAAACAGCTAAAAACATTTTCAGAAATAAAAATACAGACATATATATATATAAATAATAATCCAGACCCACCTAAAATGAATACCGTAATAAAAATACACAAATTAAACAACCCAATACGACCATTAATCAACTTCAAAAAAGCACCTACATACAAAATAGCGAAAATAATAGTACAAAAAAAATAACCATCTAACAAATAATTATCACAACATAACAATATGTACGAATTAATAGACAAACTAAAAGTAATAAATATAGATGAAAACACATATTTCACATCATATGACATCACAAATATGTACACCAACATTCCAATTGATGAAACAATAAACATAATAATAAACAAACTTAAAGAACAAAATGAAGACACACAATATATAACTCAAATAAAAAATAGGCTCTAACTTTTACTAAGACAAAATTACTTTGAATTCAATAGCAAAATTTATCAACAGCAAGAAAGATTGGCAATGGGATCACCATTATCTAGCATAATAGCAGAAACATTCTTACAACATATAGACACCAAAATACAAAATATTATAAAATCCTTTGATCCAAATGTCATTTGGATAAGGTATGTAGATGATAGGATATATATATATATATTGTATCTCAACCGTGGGGTGGCCGCTACTGTTCAAGCCCCGCGATGGAAGCCAATTTGTATCTTAACCGTGGGGTGGCCGCTACTGTTCAAGCCCCGCGATGGAAGCCAATTTGTATCTTAACGGGTTTCCTCTCCTTAAAACCCCACTGTTGTATTTGTCAATTTGTTTTGTATTACTTTAATTATATAAATCTCGGAGATATTTGGAGTTGTGGAATATATGGATGTAATTAATTAATATTAACTTAACTCTTTAATAATTATCAGTGTTAGTGTGCCTAGAACTTAAACAACTTAAGCGTTATTCTACAATTTCATCCAACCCTATTATACCTTGAAGAGAGATCTGTCTAATTTCGTAATTTTACGCTCCCTCTTTGGTGTCAGATAATTCCGCTATAAGCGCTGCATTATCGGCTCAACGAAACTTATAGGTTATTTCGATGTTTATATTAACCATTTATTCTATACTTATTCAGTTTCTTTTTGTTCCCAGTTCACTAAACCATACTCCAAATAACAAGATTTGACAAATATATAAAAGTTCTTTATTTGTTTACTTAATTCACATTAAATAAGATATGTTCTAATTAACATATGCTTGGACTATAGACTTCAGGTATCGATTGTTGATTATTTAATCCTTTATTTATATTCAGTTATATATTATGTTTTGATTTGTATTTAATTTATTTCAGGGTGTGAAGGTTCTTGTAACTGTGGGGAAGACTAAAAATACATAGATAAGAATGCAAGATTTACAAAATTTATGTGTTGTGTATTTAGTATGATTAATATAATATAATTTACCAGACTCGAACGAAGCAAATCGTGTAGGCGGTTGATCGCTAAATTTAATGTTTGGATGATTATGCAGTACGGTTTTTCTTTCTTCGGTTTAATAATAGTAATTCTTGTCCTGTCCACTTCAGAATACTGCTTCTGGATTGATTACAGCCCGGTTGATGTTTCTTCTGCACCGCCAGGATCCAAATCAGTTCTTCTTTCGATTGAAGTAATTAGTGTTGTTCCGTGTAATTGCAAGGTTATAATTTCTGGTGTTGTGAATATTATGAGTTATGTTACTGTTAATTCTTTCTATTTGATTAATATCTCATCAATTCCCTTCGGATATGGGACAGTTCAAGTTCTTTCTTGTAGACTTCAATTATTTACTCTCTATTATCATTTCATATTGTAATGTTATTTTTGTTTATCTGTATTGGTAGTAGACGTAATAATTGTCATTAGAATTTTGTATTTTTATAATAGTATCTGGTAATTTCGAATATTACAATTAAATAGATTATTCTTGGGTTTTTTAATCTCATCACTTTTTGTTCATTCAAAGCAATTCTTGTCTTGTCCAAAATCAACAACTTCTTTTTCTTATTTGTCCCCTAGCAACATATAATAATTTCTGCCTTCCATATGTTTTGACTATATAGTGTTTCTTTCATATATTTTTTATCTATTCTTTATCAATTTGCTGTCCTATCGGGATGTAACTTTACCGATAGTTGGTTTATTACTTTATACACATATTCTACTGATTTTTTGATATAAGTCCGCTTTTTTTCTTTTATTATATTTAATCCACCTTCGATATTATATTTTACCAATCGATATTATGGCATTATGGTATTATTATAATTTGTATAAATTTTATTAACTATTATTATTAATTTAATGTTTTTCTTTTTTTTCTAGCTCTTCATAGCGTATTTATTAATTATTATTAATTGATGCACCTAATCTTTATGTTATGAGTGTTTATATAGTAGTTTTGCCAATTAGGCCTTTTATTGTAAACTGATCTACCTGTGGTTATGTCTGTTAGGCATCTATAGTCCCTTTTATATAAATTCATACATACAATCAAATCTTAATTATTAGCACTTATATAAACAATTATTTTTCTATATCTAATAACAATTTTATCTTGATCTCTTGATCTCATACAACAAAATTCGAATTTATGAACATTGATTAACTGCCTCACACTTCATTCTACGACAGTCATTGAATAATACAACTTGTTTCATTATTTTTCATTAACTCAACACATATTTGATATAACATCACATAAACTTTATCATAACATTTTTGTCATAAAATAATACTTCTTAACACAAAATTCTTATTTGTTATTACCATAAATTAAGTCATTGTTTCATTTTTTGTTTTGCTTTTCATTAAACATATATCATTAGCTATTATTTATCTTACAGGTTCGTTTATTCTAGTCAACACTACCTTGCAACCTTATTTAATCTTGTCTATGATTATAATTGTAATTATTGGATCTCTGTTCTATTATGGGTTTAAATATCAATTTGTTTATTATTCTGTGAACCGTCTTTTATGTAACATGAATGCTAGCATTTCTGTTGCGTTACAATATATATATCAAGTAACAAAAATACAAATGCAGATAACTTATTAAAACAAATCAATAACAGACATCAAAAAATACAATTCACGGAGGAAAAATAAAATCACAACAAATTCAAATATTTAGACATAACCATCAGAAGATACAATAACTACCTACAATATGCAATATACAGAAAACCAACTTCCACTAACATCATTATACCTAACCTAGCTGACCACCCACCACAACATAAAATGGCAGCATTCTATTCACTATTTAACAGAATGTACAAAATACCCCTAAACAAACAAGAAACAGGCAAAGAAAGAAATATAATATACCAAATTACTTGTGAAAATGGATATAATAAAAACACTGTAAACAAAATATAAAATCAAATCAAATATAAAATAAAAACTGAACAATTAAGAATTAATCAAAATGAACAAAACAAAAATAATAACAACAATAAAAAATCGGCTATATTCACATACATAAATAATAAAATGGCAAAGCTAACAAAACTGTTTAAGAATACATACACTAAAATAGCATACAAAATCAACAAAAATAATCTACAAAAACTAAATAACCCACACAACAAAGCTAATACAACAACCAATGGTATACACAAAATTGAATGCCAAGATTGCAATAAATGTTACAGAAGACAAACAAAAAACAACTGAAAAAACGTTCTTTTCAACACCTAAACGCATCCAAAAAACCAGAAATATACAAATCTAATTTGGCCACACATGAAATAAACACTGGACATGAATTGCCAAACATAACCAACATAACACTAAGAAAACACATACCACACAAAGGCACCATAATGAACATTTGGGAAAATTTACAAATATACAAACATAAAACACAAAGTAAATTAATACCTGAACAAATACAAATCAATACAAACATGACACAATTTTCAAAGCACTCAACATTGAAAATACACAAAAAACTAACACAAACACCACAATCACACACAATAATACCAATTTAAAGTACCAGAGGCCAACTGGAAACACAATAAGAACCAGCCAACACACAAGGACTTCACCAGACGCAAAACCAAAAAAGCGCCTACATACAAAATAGCGAAAATAATAGCACAAAAAAAATAACCATCTAACAAATAATAACAACACTTGTAATGTTTCGTGTTTAGTGTAATGTGGTTGCTGTAGCTCATCTCACAGTTAATGTAAGTAAATAGTTATAGTAATGTATGACTTTACACACACCTATACACACTTACAAATAATATAATTGTAGTAAGACTTGAGAAGAATTGCATGATTATGAGAAGAATAAATCTCGAAACGTCGCAAAACTAAGTTTTCATAATTAATGACCGAACCTCGAAATCATTAACAGTATATATATATATATATATATTGTAACAAGCCGTGTTTACACTGGTTACAAATATATATTCTGTGTACTGTACCAAAAAAATTTTAATTTAATTAAAAAAAAAATTTATTTTCAAAAAACAATGTTTATGTTTGTTTATGTTCAAGTATTCAAGAAATAATTCTTGTAATTAGGTTTTGTTGAAAATTTAAAATTCTGTAAACTAATTAAGTCAATTTATGCACTTCTGGGTAACTATAACTAAATCCGGAGTTAATCAGATTGTCTCTCTTCAATAATCGGTTGGTGATTTTCTTCTATACTCCAGTATATTATTCTCTTTGAATAATGGTCGCCTTCCGGTTAGTCCTGTCGTTTATGAAACCTCTTATATTATTTGTGAAATAATTTTAAAAACCAGAAACTTGAATAATTATGATTTATTGACAATAGTTTGAAAATATCGATTTAAAATCGATATTGATATAATGTTCGATTCTTTCTCAGGGATAATCGATTCGTAATACAGGTTATATTATATAGTTAATTTATGAAAGGTTCTTTTAACGGTTATAGTTATAATAGTCAGAGAAGGGACAAGCATAGAAAGTATAACATTAACAAAATAAATCTTAATAATTAATAAATGACAAGTTACTTATGATATATAATGTTTATAATATGGAATTATTCAAACCAATGCTGAGGCGATTACTCCTTGCTGGTGGACACATTGCATGCTGGGAGTTTCAAAATGGCTGCTTTCGTCCTAGTTGAAGTAAACCGAGAAATGGTTGTTGGAAATTCTGATAATAAAATTCCCTTCACAACTGCTTTATGAACTCCGTAATATTGTATAATGTCTATTGTGTTGTTATAGGTGTTCTGGTGAAGTGTTCCGTGTTCACTGGCTTTAAAATGTTTCGTAATTGGAGTGTTCACTGTTGTCTATGTTTGATGAAAATTGTGAAGTTCGTTTGTAGTGTAAATTATTAATGTTTGATTGTTTTACTGGTTTATTTCACTTGTATGCAGTTAATTATGGATTGTTTTCACTGTTTGTGGTAGTGTTGTTCACTGATTTTACGTTTAATGTCACAATTTCGGTAACTCTCGTTTTTCAATGCATAACCTTATACGTCATTAACACATACTCGATATCGGTTCTTAGCGCGATCTTATAACAACCGTTCGCGTTGAATGTTAATTAAGAACTGTTTTACTTCCTTCGTCTCATGAAATATCTTGCCAAGTTAATATTAGAAATTGATTGTTTAAATATAAATCGCTTCCTCTGTATGTGATTTCAAAATACATTACATTCAGAATATTTTTTGTTTGTTGGTTACTTTCGTGAACTAGTAATTACATAATTGGTTTCTTTAACTCTTTCTGTTTAATTTGATATGCAATAGTCCATATTTATAAAGATTTTTGTCAAAATTGTTATATTTCTTTCATTTTGGAAATACAGGCTCAAATCTGCTTCCTGTTCTTGTCCAAATTTATTAGCCATCTTAGGTGTTATAAATATGATTATAATAAATTTCAGATTGATATAAATCTTTCTCTTTTCTTAATTTCGTATACATTTAACATTTGATCAGTCTTTTAGTTATAATTCATGAATTTACTATTTCTCCTTTAAAATAGTTAGGTATTACATTTTGAAAATGTTTAATAATTTAATATATCTTTTTATATTATTCTTTTAATGTATAGTATCAGTTAGAGTAGTTGGTGATTGATTCACCTTATATAAATCTCATTAGTTTGCTTGTTTTATTAAACCTTCTTGCTCAATTATAAAGTTATTTTAAATTTATTATGTGGCCTAGATTTTATATTTTTACATACACTGTTTTTCAAATAATGTTTTTTCTATACCCCCTCTGACTGTCTATAGTTAACATAATATTAAATAAAATTTCCTTATACAACTATTGGAACATGTAGCATGGTATTCATGCTCATATTATAAAAACAATATTGAAATTAATTATCAGTCTTTAAAGTTAGACATTTTGGTTTTAAATATTTCTAAAAAATTACATAACAATCATTTTACAATTAGTATAGTATACATACAGAAACACTTTAGTCTGTATGAACACAGTTATACTTAATAAACATTCTTATATTACTTATACTTCTATACTCTATTATCACTTTTAAATGTGGAGTTCATAGGCTCTGAACATAAACATAATTAGCCAGTGATTGTTAATTTTTCTTTTAAACTTAATCTAATTACAGTCCTTTCTGTTTATTGTATATTACATTTTTTAATCAATCCCCTGTCACAGTAATTATTCCCCATCTTCTCTCTTTATCATTGACATTTCTATGAATGTTTTTTGATAAAAAGATGTGGCCTCTTTTATGAAACATTAGACATTTTTCATAATAACACTTCATGATATGTCATTTCTGTATTTATTATAAAACTTAAAGTTATTTATTGTACATAGTTAAAATATAAGTTACACCATTACTTGAAGTTTATTATATAGGATTCACTTGCACTGGTACTCTTACACTGTTGGTTCTAATTTATATTTGAGTTCTACAATATTCTAAGACCAAACTTTTAGTTATAAGGGACTGTGAATATTTGTTTATTTTGTTACATAATAACTTTAGTTAGTGCACTTCTATTTACTACTAAACACTTTTGTTTATAATTATTTTACATGAGGTTTTGGGGTGTTATACTTTCTTGGGTGACATTAACATTGGGTTTTGGGTTTGTTATTTTTATTAATAGGTTTTTAATGGGTATTCTTCGTAGTTCTCCCATCCTCCATCTTCTTTTTCTTAATTTCTTCTGTCTTGGGTTTTCCAAGGTAAGCATTTCATTATGTCCTTTAGTTGGTTCGGGGTATCTTCTTTATCACCTGCTCCTAACCTTCCTGGGTATTCTCCTGATTTTATATGAGTTTCTTTTGATTTAATTTCCTTGATACTTTATCATTGCATTTTATTATTTAATTATACTTTTCTTTTATGGTGGTGTTGTTCACTTTGATATTTAATTATTTTCATTTGATATTTAGTTAGTTTCATTTGATATTTATTTATTTTCATTTGATATTTACTTATTTTCTTTCGAACTTTCTTTTGAGTTAATTAATTTAAATGAAATTATGATCATATTTGAATTATTACTTAGTGGATTATCTGTCATGCTACAATATATATATATATATATATATATAAATGCTCGTGCAAAGGCTTTCACGGTGAATATCTGTTGTAGTAGGTTTTTGGGTACATCCGTGTGTGTGATGTTTATAATGCCGACGTTTCGTTCCGTAATCCCGGAACATTTTCAAGTCGTATTGATGTTGATTTCACTGCGGCGCTAGTTTTATATCTTGCTTTCCTTGTGATTTTTGCCGTGGGAGGGTTAGAGTGTGGGGGTGAGTGTATTGTGGCCATATGTTGCTTGTTAATTTGTAAACTGTCAGTTAGGAATTTCCACGTGGTCGCTAGTTTTGTACATTCATTTCTGTCGTTGACCGTTCCCTCCCTCATCCGGTGGATTTCTATGCCTTCTCTGTACTCTCTGATTTTCCTTGCCAAGATTTTAGTGTTTTGAAATCGTGTTCAAAAGTGTGTCCTATTTCTTTGGAGAGTTTCGTTAGGGATGTGTTGTCTTCTTGTTTTGCTACTGCCAATTCGTGTTCGCAGAGCGTTGACGGACATTTCTCCCGGAGTGGCCGATATAAGATCGGTCGCAATTTTTGCATGGTATGCGGTCCTTCGGATTTTGTAGGAAGGCGTTGATTTTTTTGTGCTGAATGTTGTCCTGATGTGATATTTCTTGAGTATTCTCCCTATTATATCTGTTGTACCTTTTATATATGGTAATGTTATGGTGTTGATGTACTCCTGTGTTAATTTCTCCGGTTGCGTATTCTTCGTCTTAGAAATATCACACACGAATGTACCAAGAAACCTACTACAACATATATATATATATATATATATATATATATATATATATTTCAATCACTTTCTGCTACAGTCCGTTTCTTGATGTATATAATACTATAATACTTATAACTAATTTACCTCAAGATATGTTTTTTCCTTTAGGAATATGTTTCGGGAGATCCTGTTCTCCCATCTTCAGCCTTCGCCATCTTGCTTCTGGTGCAGTATTTGTGTGTTGGCTTCTGGATGTTATTAAGGTGGTTTGTTGGTCTTTGGTCCTTCAATGTTGCATTATTGTGTGTGGTTGTGGTATCTGTTTTTGTATTTTGTGTATTTTCGATGTTGAGTGCTTTGAATATTGTGTCATGTTTTGTATTGATTTGTATTTGTTCTGGTATTAATTTGTTTTGTGTTTTATGTTTGTAAATCTGTAAATTTTCCCAAATGTTCATTATGGTGCCTTTGTGTGGTATTTGTTTTATTAGTGTTACATTGGTTATGTCTGGGAATTCATGTCCTGTGTTTATTGCATGTGTGGCTAAATTGGATTTATATATATTTGGTTTTTGTATGCATTTAGGTGTTCAAAGTAACGTTTTTTCAGCTGTTTTTTTGTTTGTCCTATATAACATTTATTGCAATGTTGGCATTCAATTTTGTATATACCGTTGGTTGTTGTATTATCTTTGTTGTGTGAGCTATTTAGATTTTGTAATTTATTTTTATTAGTTTTGTATGCTATTTTTATATCTGTGTTTTTAAATAGTTTTGTTAGTTTTGTCATTTTATTATTTATATATATGAATGTGGCCCATTTTTTGTTGTTGTTATTATTTATATGTTGTTCAGTTTGATTAATTCTTAATTGTTCAGTTTTTATTTTGTGTTTGATTTTATTTTCTATTTTGATCATAGTATTTTTATTGTATCCATTTGCATAACCAATTTGGTATATTATATTTCTTTCTTTGTCAGTTTCTTGTTTTTTTAGGGGTATTTTGTACATTCTGTTAAATAACTAATAAAATGCTGCCATTTTATGTTGTGGTGGGTGGTCAGAATGGTTAGGTATAATGATGTTAGTGGAAGTTGGTTTTCTATATATTGCATATTGTATGTGTTTGTTGTATCTTGTGATGGTTATGTCTAAATAGTTGATTTTGTTATGTTTTTCTTTTTCTTCTGTGAATTGTATTTTGGGATGTATGTTATTGATTTGTTTCAGTATGTTCTCTGCATTTGTGTTTTTGTTATTTGATACATATAGTCCATCATCTACGTATCTTATCCATATGCCATCTGGGTCATGTGTTTTTATGATATTTTGTATTTTGGTGTCTATATGTTGTAGGAATATTTCTGCTATTATGCTTGATAATGGTGATCCCATTGCTAAACCTTCTTTCTGTTGATAAATTTTGCTATTAAATTCAAAGTAATTTTGTTTTAGTATTAGTTGGAGACTATTTTTTGTTTCGGTTATATATTGTTTGTTTTCATTTTGTTCTATAAGTTTGTTTATTATTATGTCAATTGTTTCTTCTACTGGGATATTAGTGTACATGTTTGTTATGTCATATGATGTGAAAAATGTATTTTCATTTATATTTATTATTTTTAGTTTGTCCATTAATTCGTATGTATTTTTTATGTTATGATGGTTATTTGTTAGATGGTTATTTTTTAGTTTTTGTGCTATTATTCTTGCTATTTTGTATGTAGGAGCTTTTTTGAAATTGATTAATGGACGTATTGGGTTGTTTAATTTGTGTATTTTTATTAGGCTGTTCATTTTAGGTGGTTCTGGATTATTGTTTATATATATGTCTATGTTTTTATTGTTGAAAATGTTTTTATTTGTTTTTATTAGTTTTATTGTTTGTTTAAGATAGTTTTCTGTTGGGTTTTTATCTAGTTGTACGCATTTATTATTGTTGATGAAGTCTTCGGTTTTTTTTATGTAGTCTGTTTTATCAATGATTACTGTTGCTTGACTTTTGTCTGCTTTAGTTATTATTAAATTATTGTTCTTTACTTTATTTTTAATTTCTTTTATTGTTTTATTGTTTTTCTTTTGTTTATCTTTGTTTTTCATTTCGCTAGTGATTATTTTTTTAATTATATGTGTTGCTTCTGTTCTTTTTTCTTCTTGTATATTGTCTTTTATTAGGTTAATGGCAAATTCTGTTTCTACTATTAAATTTTCTAGATTTTTGTTTGCATTTTGGGTTATGTTAGTTTTTGACATATTGTTTAAATATTCTGTTTCTTTTTTGTTAAATTCTGTATTGCTGAGGTTAATGGTTCGAGGGTAAAATGTGTGTTTATTTTTGTTTTTTTGTTCTTGATTTTTGTTTTGTTGTTTTATTGTGTTAAGTTTTTTGTTGATTGTATAAGTCTTTTTGTTTTTCTCAAATCTTATTTTATTTTCTATGTTATTGAATTTATTATTCCAAGTGATTGGATGTAATAAACGTGTTAGCTCTAAGTGTAGTTTGTATATGTCTAGTGTTATGCTATTTTTCTTACTGTATAATTGATTAATTTCGTTTTGTATCCATAGCCTTTGTGCTTGTTTTATAGTTTTTTGTGCAGTCATATTTTTGTTGTTTGTGTTTATGTTGATGTATTTAGGTGTTAATTTATGTTTTTGGCATTGTCTATTGAAGTATATGTTAATGTTTGTGTTCATTAGTTGTTTTTTTCGTGTTTGAAATTTGTTTAACAATTTGGTAATGTGGTTATATGGAATTGTGGTTATGTTGTTTGTGTACATGTTAATGTATATTTATGTGAGAGATGATTTGTTATCCGTTATTTGGTAGTTGATTTCACTTATTTGCTATTCACTTCACTATTTTTTTTCTTCACTATACACTTTTGTTATTGCTTTGTTTTATAACCTCACTTTTCTTTTTTTCACTGTAGGCTTATTTACCTTGTATGGTTATATTATTTCAATCACTTTCTGCTACAGTCCGTTTCTTGATGTATATAATACTATAATACTTATAACTAATTTACCTCAAGATATGTTTTTTCCTTTAGGAACATGTTTCGGGAGATCCTGTTCTCCCATCTTCAGCCTTCGCCATCTTGCTTCTGGTGTAGTATTTGTGTGTTGGCTTCTGGATGTTATTAAGGTGGTTTGTTGGTCTTTGGTCCTTCAATGTTGCATTATTGTGTGTGGTTGTGGTATCTGTTTTTGTATTTTGTGTATTTTCGATGTTGAGTGCTTTGAATATTGTGTCATGTTTTGTATTGATTTGTATTTGTTCTGGTATTAATTTGTTTTGTGTTTTATGTTTGTAAATCTGTAAATTTTCACAAATGTTCATTATGGTGCCTTTGTGTGGTATTTGTTTTATTAGTGTTACATTGGTTATGTCTGGGAATTCATGTCCTGTGTTTATTGCATGTGTGGCTAAATTGGCGAAGGCTGAAGATTGGAGAACAGGATCTCCCGAAACATGTTCCTAAAGGAAAAAACATATCTTGAGGTAAATTAGTTATAAGTATTATAGTAATATATATATATTGTAACGATAAAACTCCTATCGTCTATGTAAAAATATGTTTTATCGTGTGTTAGCCCCACACGTTTTAGTCGTTACGTTATGTTTACAAATTTTTTTTTATTTCTAACTTTCCACGCTGACGATGTCCGTCGCGAACTCACGAATTACCAGTACCAATATCTCGCGAGTGTAAACCTTACCTGTCCTTTGTTGAGTAAATTTAATTCCCGGGTGGCGCCAAATTGTTTATGAAAACAATTAAATATATGAAATTGAGCGGTCGTTCTAGACGGTGTTGACTAATTCAAATTACCCTCGCAATTGGCGGGCATATGAATCTCGCTAGTAGTGCCGACGTCTAACGCTGGCAGACAATTTCGCTCGTCGCTAAAGTACACAAACTTTATAATGCAATTTATAAAGAAATAAGAACGGTTATTACTACTCAGTACTAGTTTATTAACGTGAATTAGTTAATAGTTATTCGTTTAAATACAAAATTATATATTGTTATTAAATAAAGTTGCTCCGGCAATAAATAGACAATTTTCTCAGGTTGGCTAAGATGATTGAAATGATTCTAAACCGACTTGGCTGTCGGCAATGTTTATTTTCTATAGTCGTTCAATCGTGGAGTTCTTTATATTATGAAAAAATATTATTAAGATGATAATAAAGTACACTACCTGAAATCAATGGTACTTATATACTATTAGAGTTAATTATAATTCGTTTTTTAAGTGTTAAAAGTATGTGTTAAGAATTCGTAATTTGTACACAGGTTATTTTCTGTTTACATACAAGTTTAGTTTTTATTCTCAATTAATCCTTGAAAGAAACTTAGTTATCAGTTCGGAGTGCGAGTTATTACACAAATGCTCTTACACAGGTGAGAAAAGTTAATTAGAATTTATTCCATAAATTCGGGTATTTCAGATATACTTAACAAATCTGTTGAATTCGGGTGAAGAGTCACTCAGTTCTGAGTTAGGTTGGGTCCATACGATCATCAATCTTCCATCATTTATAATTTGGAATACGTCTGGCTTTTTTTTCGAATAATGTGGGTTAAATAATTAATTTAGAATATGAAAATCTGGTCTATTGTCTCTGTTGGTTTGACTGATACTTCATCAGACTTCTTGCATCCTCATTTTATTAAATTTTGACTTATTTTTGATTATTATAATTTAAAATTGAGTCGAATATGGTTTGGCTTCTGTATGTCCTGAGCGTCAATAATGAACTAACTGTTTTATAACGGAATTATAATAAATAACGTTCCGTTGTTATGGCAACTGTCTGTACTCTCATTGGTTGATCATATTTATTGCTATTGTTATAATATTTGAATTTTAATTCAAAATGAATAAATATATTCTGATGGCTATTATTCTTCTGTCTTCTACTCTATGTGTTAGATATTATCACAACTGTTTATATTTTCTTTCAAAGATCATTTTGACATCCCACAAAGCTGGGTTTGTTCATGTATTAAAGTTTTGACAATAATGTTAATATTATGTTATTACATTTCTTTTATGTTTTTAATCTAACTCTAACATCTTAATATAGTTCACTAATTGTACTTAGTTTGTTACTTGCCCTGAATTTTCTAATACAATAGTTAATTTCTTATAATATGTTTATTTTGGATTTATACAGTTAGGCATTTTATAGGCCTAAGTAGTAATTGGCTATATCTTCTTACTTTACACAAATTAAAGATAATTATTTTTCATTTACATATGTTTTGCTTGGTGTCACTTATGACTTGTTTACATTTTGAATTAATTTGAGCTATTTTACAATAATTGTATGTTCTTATTACTTTACAAAATCATTGCTTGGCTGTTATTCTCTTATTTCTTTTTCTGTCTTTACTCTAAAGATTATTAATATGTTTGTAAAATTTTATCTCCTTACTCATATCTATTGGCATTTCTTATAATTTGTTTATCAGTTAACATTACTTATAAAACATAACACAAAAATTAGGTTTATGGTCTGTTTACTTTTTTCAGCCTTATTCTTTCTTATAAACTTAATTGAACAAATAACTATCTTGGTGAATAACATTATAACACCATTTATTTGATCTTGCTAATCATCCCTTTGAAATTTTTATAATATAGGATGTTTTCTTTATTTTGCACTCATATTATTTAGTTTATTCTTCTTTTAACATTTACTATATACTTTTTACTACTTAACCATTGTAACAATAACATTCTTAATCATTATGGGATTTTTATCCTGAATACCACTGTATTCCTAATCTACTATCATTTATAACTATAATAACAATATTCTGGTTATTCTTATTTTTTGGTATTTTTCACCCTTAAACTATAGGGTTAATCACTAGTTTTGGTGTTTTACCTATATGTTGTGTTTTCTATTTATTTTGGGTTACACTGGCACTTTGCACTTTTGTACCGTACTTTAGTATTACTAGTGTTTATTCCCTAATATTGATTTCTTTTACTCACTTAATCATTTTCACTTCCTACCTATCTCTCACTTCAGGGTTTATTATTGTTTTATTCACAATTGTTAGTTAGTACGTTAACAAATTTCATGTTCTGATTTACTTATCATCATAGAGTTATTCATAACATATAATATCTATTTCTCTGGTTAGTGTACTTTAATTGAGATTATCGTATTTGATTTTAATTCGTGTCATTTACATTTATTATTTGTTTGTGCCTTTTTTCATCATTATTTGAGTTTATATCTTGTCATTTTATTTTCTTTATTATTTGTTTCTCGTCAGAGTCATTTTATTTTCATTAGTTTAATATAGTTAATTCATCATAGTTTTCCCTGGTATTGGGGCGGCTTTTTGTGTTGTAACAATATATATATATATATATATATATATATATATATATACTGCAACGATACAACGTTCCAAATATAAATTTATTTGTTTTTGCGGAGCCCCACGATCTTGGAGCGCCAAATATATGCAACGTATTTATGTGTGTGAATTTTTATATGTACTTTAATTTGTATAGCCCCACGTTTTTTGGGAGCCAAATATGCAACAATACATATACATAAATACATATACATATACACAAATTTAGCGTGACCGTTCTCACGTTCAAGATTGACAAATTATGTAACAATATAATATTTAAATTGGGTTTCAGGTGTATCTGCAATAAGAATTCTATGTACTTGTAACGGTATTTCCAATTTATTTGATATTATTAAAAATTGTGCACATGGCACTGACTTCGATTTAAAACATTCGTTATTATTTGTTATTATGCCGTAAGACTTATGCTATATACATCATTACTGACTAAATATTCTATTCTACTAATTATTGTATTAAAGAAAAATCTCATTTTCAGACTACTCAGTCAATTAATGTG
Source organism: Magicicada septendecula (assembly GCA_034769895.1). Taxonomy (NCBI): domain Eukaryota; kingdom Metazoa; phylum Arthropoda; class Insecta; order Hemiptera; family Cicadidae; genus Magicicada; species Magicicada septendecula. Next base: position 288,239,131 of record CM068370.1, on the reverse strand, counting down.
TTTCAAAATATCAATATTTAAATCTCTTTTTATATATTGTAATGTACTCAAAATATTAATAGTTATTGAATTTATCTTTTGTTTCTCAGTACTGTTTTATCTCAAATACAAATTGTTTTCATTTAAATTCTTTGTATTCATTTTATTTCATATTAATTTGAGCTCTTGTTACGTTAATCGTATTTCTAAAACATCTATGATTTTAATTCTACTTTACAAGAAACATTGGCTCTTACTTTTAAACAAAATAGAAATGTCTTTAATTGTCTTTGAGTTCTTTGCACGATTAAGATATAAATAAGTTGTTTATCACCTTATTGTCGTCAATCATACTCGATCATTTTGATCCATCTGTACTCGTCCTCGTCTCGCACTCCAGCGTCGGCTGTCTCTCTTCTCCTCTTGTCCAGCGCCGGCTGTCTCTCTTCTCCTCTTGTCCAGCGTCGAATCACTTCTTCTTGTCCAGCGTCGTATCACTCTCTGGAACTCTCATCTTGTCCAGCGTCGTATCACTCTCTGGAACTCTCCTCTTGTCCAGCGTCGTATCACTCTCTGGAACTCTCCTCGTGCTGTTTCTGACGTCAATGGATCTTCTTATGTAATTCTTCTTATGTACGGCTGTTATTATTTAAAAATGATTGTATTTACAACTTAGTTACATAGTTGTATGTAACTGGAAAATTTAAACTATTTACAAAAAAATAAATACGCCGTGCGGACGGGCATAATCTCCCGCTGCACCGTGGATGATTTAAGAAAGAGAACCACTGTAGCTTGCGTGTCCTATTTATACCCATGTCTTGGTCGACACCTGCAGTGGTACGAAACCGACATGTCAGAAACTGTCTCTGGATTCAGTTCCCCCACTCTTTCTCAAATTCGCTATTTCTTATATTTCTGCGAATTGCAGAGTCCTGTAAGTATACTGTTATACTTATCGTATAACTATTCTTACAACACATGTTCACTGTAATTTTGGACATTGCAACTTAACCATTTCGATTTGTACACAGTTATTTCACTATTACACTCGTACGGTGTGGCACTTTCGCGTGGTTTTCGTACACAGTATTCAGTAAATTTTATTACATTTTATTGTGTTTTAGGATTTTAATTCTTAATTATAGTTTATGAATGATTACGAAAAAACGGTAATTGTGCAATTATTCATCTTGGGGTGGTAAACTCGCCTGCATAGACCTGCGTTCACACACACTAGCAAAATACTGGTGTATACACTTTCAGTTACATTTGTGTGTGTGTGCACATCGATTCAGGTCGAAACACCTGTTCATATTTTTGTCTGAGCCAAGCTTGCAATCCCTGACATGCTTATTTCTAATATATTATTAATTATTTACAGTTTATTAGGTAAATTTAAATTTGTATATTCAATGCTCAGTACATCACTTATTTGTACTGTCGCATTATCCCTCTGCTTGGTAACAAAAAAAATTTTAATAAATTTATTTATTATAATTTTTTTTTATTTATTATTATTATATTTGCAAAAAAAGTGTAAGAAATAATAAAGAATAATAGTTGTCATCTCACCCTTAATTGGAGTGTATACAAATGTCTTACCACCCCTCTTAATACGCTCACTGCTCGTGACCTTGTAGTAGGGTGGCTTTAACAAATAGCTGATCTGACTGGTTTCATTGTGTAACCTCTCTATGCTTTTGGTATTTAAAGAGAGGTTACAAGTTATTTAGGACTAGGCCTAAGCCTAGAGAAGCAAAATTATGCTGGGTCCAGTATGACGGGACTTGCAATAAAACTCAGCTGTAACAGAACGATAACAATTTATTTTATTTCATGCCCTTCTTGTATGCCCGATCACAAGTATGAATATGGTAAAACATAACAAATGTGTAAAATCTTAGTCATAACAATGTGTGTAAATATAAACGATCACAAGTGTGTATAAATCTTCAAATCTTCAGCATAACAATATGTATAATATTAAGCACAACAATATATGTATATAAATCAATCAATATACACCCATATATATATATAATTATAAAATCTTCTCCCATCTCGTGGCTAGCTAGACACATAACAACACACACAGAACACAAGGTACACCAACTCACAGTTACATTAATTTTTAACACGCATGCCCCTGGAATGCACCCACCCAACAGGTAGAGTAACTACAATCTTATAACTCAGAAGTGATAAAATATACGCCAATAGGCAACCCGTACAGTAGAATGACATAAGCCACAACCCCAGGAAGAATGATAATAAATCATGAGGCATAAATAACCAGACCACCCCTTTAGCTAGCATTCCATTGATCAATGACCCAAGATGAGTGTGTGAACCTTAAGTTCCTTTCACATCATTAATTGAAACTGAAAAACTACGTCCTCTATTTTCAGAAGGTATTTATAAAATTCTAAAGAGTTATTTGACTTCAAAAAAAATATTCCAAAAAAAAGGAATCAATCTCTATGTACATTAGTAAACAAATTAAATGTTTGAGGCATTACTATTTCTGAAGATTTTGACAATACATAATTTTCTCAAAAGAAAATGATGAATACATGTTTTATAGTCAAAATAACACAGCAAAAGCTATAAATGGGAAGTCAACCCATATGTGTTGGCCAGTTAAGAAAACAATCAGTTTAGCCCTTGTGCAGGGGCAAAATCAGCTAAAATCTTTCCATTACATTAGTAATTATTTCTATTAGCCTCACATGACCATATAAACAATTAAAAGAATAGAATACAATTAGGTGGTTGTGCTCTGGCATCTGTGGGAGCGCGCCCACATGTAGTTGACAAAAGTTGACAGGCATACAACCTGTCTGAAGTTGCACCAGCGTGTCAGAAAAACTAAGTCCCATTTTGTAATCCCAGAAAAGTCCCAAAGAAAAACCTCCGGAAAGTCCCCAGCCCTTAAATGTGAAACGCATAGTCAAATTAAATTTTATACACAGCTGTTCCAGCCGGAACAGAGCTACTGAGCAATACTAAAATTTTGTAAGGAGTAAAAAAAGAAAATTAGATGCAACAATAAAATGGTACAAGATTAAAATCTCTCTGGCGCGCTCCCCAGTGCAGCCCGCACTTACAGCCATTGCATTTAGCGTTATGTAACAGAGTTATAAAAAGGTATATGAAATTTAAGTAATAGTGTTCAGAGTCATGATCACAGCTCAACTTCCCGGTAAACAGTCTGGACACGAGGTTGCGTGGCCACTAGGCTATTTGCAGTAAACGGGCGCACTGCCGGCTCGGCCCCCCCAAAAAAAAGAAAAAGCATAAATATCACCTCATAAGTGCTGGCGAGTGCAACATAGAAATTCCGTCTCCATCTCCCTCCTCGTAGACGATCTTGACATGGTTCACCGCTTGGGCAGATGTTCAGCCATCAGCAGACCAGGAAACCGGCTTAGTGCGAGAACCCTAAGAATTCAAGCAAATTAGAGGACAGTCTATTAAAAATGTACACCCGAGTTAAGGTAATTAACCTCTTAACGGGCCGCCAGCTAACTCTCACCAAAAGCACAATATTCATTATTAAAGTTTTTACAACCTGCTTAAATAGTCTAAAATCAGCCAAGGAATAAGTAAATTTGAGTCATGAACCGACCTAATTAAATAGTGGCTTAATACAAAGTGAACTGTACTCAGTCAACATGCTTCGACAAAATTTTGCAGGTTAAAGCGGCCACGTGCAGAGCAGTAATCATTATTTGACCAAAAAAAAATTTAACAGCAAGTCACTCACAGCATTGAGAAAGTTTTACAATCAATTAAATTTCATACCTAGAAGCTCTCACACTTCCTTCTCTACTTGGGAAGTAAATTAACAAAGACTGCGACAGTTTACCACATGCACAGACACAGTTCACTACTTGACTGCGCACCAAGTTTCTTAGTGATTAATTTTTAATGTAGTGCACTTTTACTATGAGAATGACTCTTGAAAACTTTTCGCATTATTACAGAAAATAATAAGGCATGGCTATATAAAGGGCGTTACGTACAACAGTAAAGAATGAGTTTCTCTTACATAACTTTGTCAGGTCGCACACACATAAATACGTACTTCACACGATAGCATATATCTTGTTATTAAATATCCAAACAAATAATGAAAAATAATTAAATTCTTACCGGGAGTCGTTTATTCTTTAGCCCATCATGTAGAGAGATACAAACTGCGTAGAACAATACAAAGAGCGGAGACGGAGACGATTCTCTGAGCGAGGCCAAGCGTTGACTGCACACGCCGGCACACAATTTTCATTGCACATAGCCGAGCTGCGCGCGCAACGCACACCGCCGCTCCCCTCACACCGTCGAACAACGTCCGCCCCGCTGCCTCGCTCACGTATGTTACAATTACAAAAACTTTCTAGAATTTTTTGGTAACCGCCGGCATCGAACCGTCACACCCCCACCCCGAAAGGGCAACCCGGTTGCCCCCAAAAAAAACTCGGGAAAGTACCCTGCAGTGTACTCCCATCTAAAAACTCCGGTGGACATCGTGGGTGTGTTGGCCCGATGGCACTTGCTCTCAGGAACACCACCAATCCCCATACGACCCTCTCCGCCATGCCAACCTCACGGGACCGCCCCAACACGTCACCCTCTCCGGTGACCATCACCCACTCCCACCGGTCCCACTCACATATTCGTCCTACGACTCAACAAGGCATCTCACACCTTGATATGTGAGAGACCGTACAACTTCTCGTCCATCTCTGGACCGACCAGCCACATGCACCTACAAGGCCTCTCCAACCTTGCCATATGGCTGGCCCACTTCCCTACACAAGGGCGGACGGCCCCGCTTGGCCAGACAGAGAGGACCGCACCAAGGGCACACGAACATTAATCCCATCATTTACTCATTCAATTACACCATAACTAGAGGGGGTTTACTTTCCTACGGCACCTACTACACGACTTTCTCTCTCAACAAAATAACACCAGGAAAACCGGAGAATGCGGCATGGCTCGGACCCCATAATAAACAACATCAACCTCAACAACTATAAACAACCAACAACAGCACACCATCACTCCACCTAACCTTTAACACAGGGGAAACTGACGATCTCGAGGACCACAAGCTAAGTCTCTCTCTAACTCCGTTTGATAGATTTCTTTTTTTTATAGATACCCTTAGTTAGGATTAAGGGTAAGGACCTGGTTCCCTCCGAAATAAGGATGAATGGAGGAAACCAAGGCTCGCGTGGGCAGGGGCGCAACCCTGAAATAGATGAACACCGCTGGGAGTGTGGGGAACATCTACCCGCTACCCGTTAACCTCTTCTTCTCACCTTTCTATGACACACCTTAGGTATTCGCTCCTTTCGGACACCACTCTCTAAGAAATTATCTCGTTTTGAGCTGTACTGACTGGTTTCTTCGGGATCAGAATCAAGGCCACTTACCTCACTACTTTCACTCCGCTTTGGATTATGCTCATCGTCTAACTCCTCTGCTACAATTTCTTCCTTTTCTACAACTTCCCCTTCTTCGTCCACATAATCCAAATCAACTTCCTGACACTGCACCTCCTCAGCAGCTTCCCGTTGCTCCTCTGATCCATCTTCAACCGCATCTTCCCTCAGCTCCTCACCAATTTCTTCATGACACTCATCGCCAGCCGCTTCACAAACTTCTTCACTAACCTCTTCTCCTATCTCATTTTCACCAACACATTTATCATCAACATCATCGCCACTACTTCCACTACCACCATCTGAACACTGCACATCTTCGTCCTCCTCTAGTTGCTCACCTGGTCCACCTGAAACTTCCTCCCGTTCCTCGGAATCCTCAACACTACTTACAGAAGGCGTCTGCACCTCTTCACACACTACATCACTCTCACTCACAAACTCTACAACGCTGCCACCAAATTTCTCCTCAACTTCTACCTCACTTGCGGCATGGACATCCCCTTGTCCATCCACAACCTCAGAAACACTCGCAGCCCGGACATCCCTGTGTCCATCTGCAACTTCAGACTCTACAGTCTCCCTAACACCTACAACTACACTCACCTGCGCAGCATCTGCAGACCGCTCTTCTGACTCTTCTGTCGATTCCACTCCTTGACTACCTTCAGCAACTACAACGTCCTCAACATCTTCCACCCTGGAATCCAACTGTCCAGGCTCATGTGCAATGACTACATTAATTTCTACTGGCGATGGTAAAGCTACACTATCAAGTGACTTCTCATATTCCTGCGTAGACGATGACGATATTACCGGATCTGGATCCGTCACGAACCGAGATGTAAATACCGGAACAAATTCTGCGGCCTCTGGATTCAACCATGACGTCCTCTTCGAGTCCTGCAACTCCGTCTTAACTGACGTGTCCTTGTCCACTTGTATTGATCCACAGAAGTTATTCCGCTTTTCTTCTTCTGCTTCACCTTCTTCATCCACTGCTCTCTCAGGCACTGGTAATTCCTCTAAAACCTTTAAAGTTTCCTTTTTCTCCAAATAAGAAGGACGCCTAACTACCAGCTCCCTACTTGCCGATGGTTGTTCCCTAACATAATTTCTTCTTCCCCTGTTAATTTAATGTTTCTTTGTTTTCCGTGCTGTAGCTGTTGTTACCGTCTTCACACTTGCCACCCCCTTGTAGCCTCAATCACTTCCGGAATATTCAGGCTTTCTAACAGTCTCTTGTGTTCTCCTCCAACCACCATGTTTGTCCCTTTTGGCTCTTCCTGAGGAACCGCTGGAGTATTGGACATCGATAGCCTCTTTTCCCCGGGACTCGTCAACCTCCTTGACCGTTCCTGAAAGCACACACAGTCGCTCAACGTCCGCAAAACAACGTGGACGGTCCGCGAATGCCAAACGAGATCTCTCCTGGGGAGTCAGTCCTTCCAGAATCGCTTGTATAACTTCCGTCTCTGACAACCCCAATCTTAACACCCGGGCAGCTTTCCGTATATCGCGTACGAAGTCTCCTAACGCCTCCCCGTAGGCCTGTGGGCGATAGAATCTTTCCAACTCAAGCTTGAAACGTCGTCGAAGGGGTAGGAAGAAGTTCAACACCTCCCCATGGAAAGCATCAACACTGTCACCCCGACGCAGAGCCTTGGTGACCAGATTAGCCAACGTACTCCGGCAATACGGGTATATAAGATACAAGACCTCCCCATCGGACACCCCTGGGAAATCTGCCACCTGCAGGACCAGGTCCAAGAAAACCAACAGCTGATCCTCATCAAATCCATCCACCACCGGAAATTTCTGGAGAACGTGTGTAAGAGGGTGGGGCAAATTCTCGTAGCATATGCCCGCCAGAATTACACAATTCAAAACAAACAATCATAAAACAAATCCCCACTAAACACCTAACACAAACATAACCTACAAAAACATATTAACAAAAATCGGAAAAACTCAAGTACTGTCCTTCCTTTGAGTAGACCCCCGGGTTCTCTAGCGCTGCGGAAACCTGGCCTATACTGAACCATGCACTCCACGACGGAAGGAGACAAGAGACAAACAACAAAACTACACACACATAACAGCAAACAGCAACTCGACACACACGCCGTACCAACACATAAATCACAACAACCCACTAACAATCAACTACAAATCCTAATTCGGGAATGTAAAATAATTCGACATCAACCGGACACAAGTCAGTTCCGGTACCGATTTCCGATCGGGCCATACCGCATCCCGTCAATATACCACGCTAAACACCGACCCTAATTAACCTTCCATCTTCCAGGCCACGCTTGAGACTCCCAGCCGTACAAGCTATCAAAATTTTTAAACACCATTAACCGCCTCAGTGGTGCGACCCGACTCACAAATTGAACAACTTATAACTAGCCTACACGGGCCTATATCAACAATGTTACAATAATTGCATTAATATTTCCGAGTCTGCAAGCCCCGTCACACACCAGGACCCAAGAGGTCAAGCCTAGAATGAACCACGCTCTGCTACCATTTGTAACCTCTCTATGCTTTTGGTATTTAAAGAGAGGTTACAAGTTATTTAGGACTAGGCCTAAGCCTAGAGAAGCAAAATTATGCTGGGTCCAGTATGACGGGACTTGCAATAAAACTCAGCTGTAACAGAACGATAACAATTTATTTTATTTCATGCCCTTCTTGTATGCCCGATCACAAGTATGAATATGGTAAAACATAACAAATGTGTAAAATCTTAGTCATAACAATGTGTGTAAATATAAACGATCACAAGTGTGTATAAATCTTCAAATCTTCAGCATAACAATATGTATAATATTAAGCACAACAATATATGTATATAAATCAATCAATATACACCCATATATATATATAATTATAAAATCTTCTCCCATCTCGTGGCTAGCTAGACACATAACAACACACACAGAACACAAGGTACACCAACTCACAGTTACATTAATTTTTAACACGCATGCCCCTGGAATGCACCCACCCAACAGGTAGAGTAACTACAATCTTATAACTCAGAAGTGATAAAATATACGCCAATAGGCAACCCGTACAGTAGAATGACATAAGCCACAACCCCAGGAAGAATGATAATAAATCATGAGGCATAAATAACCAGACCACCCCTTTAGCTAGCATTCCATTGATCAATGACCCAAGATGAGTGTGTGAACCTTAAGTTCCTTTCACATCATTAATTGAAACTGACAAAAATACGTCCTCTATTTTCAGAAGGTATTTATAAAATTCTAAACAGTTATTTGACTTCAAAAAAAAATTCCAAAAAAAAGGAATCAATCTCTATGTACATTAGTAAACAAATTAAATGTTTGAGGCATTACTATTTCTGAAGATTTTGACAATACACAATTTTCTCAAAAGAAAATGATGAATACATGTTTTATAGTCAAAATAACACAGCAAAAGCTATAAATGGGAAGTCAACCCATATGTGTTGGCCAGTTAAGAAAACAATCAGTTTAGCCCTTGTGCAGGGGCAAAATCAGCTAAAATCTTTCCATTACATTAGTAATTATTTCTATTAGCCTCACATGACCATATAAACAATTAAAAGAATAGAATACAATTAGGTGGTTGTGCTCTGGCATCTGTGGGAGCGCGCCCACATGTAGTTGACAAAAGTTGACAGGCATACAACCTGTCTGAAGTTGCACCAGCGTGTCAGAAAAACTAAGTCCCATTTTGTAATCCCAGAAAAGTCCCAAAGAAAAACCTCCGGAAAGTCCCCAGCCCTTAAATGTGAAACGCATAGTCAAATTAAATTTTATACACAGCTGTTCCAGCCGGAACAGAGCTACTGAGCAATACTAAAATTTTGTAAGGAGTAAAAAAAGAAAATTAGATGCAACAATAAAATGGTACAAGATTAAAATCTCTCTGGCGCGCTCCCCAGTGCAGCCCGCACTTACAGCCATTGCATTTAGCGTTATGTAACAGAGTTATAAAAAGGTATATGAAATTTAAGTAATAGTGTTCAGAGTCATGATCACAGCTCAACTTCCCGGTAAACAGTCTGGACACGAGGTTGCGTGGCCACTAGGCTATTTGCAGTAAACGGGCGCACTGCCGGCTCGGCCCCCCCAAAAAAAAGAAAAAGCATAAATATCACCTCATAAGTGCTGGCGAGTGCAACATAGAAATTCCGTCTCCATCTCCCTCCTCGTAGACGATCTTGACATGGTTCACCGCTTGGGCAGATGTTCAGCCATCAGCAGACCAGGAAACCGGCTTAGTGCGAGAACCCTAAGAATTCAAGCAAATTAGAGGACAGTCTATTAAAAATGTACACCCGAGTTAAGGTAATTAACCTCTTAACGGGCCGCCAGCTAACTCTCACCAAAAGCACAATATTCATTATTAAAGTTTTTACAACCTGCTTAAATAGTCTAAAATCAGCCAAGGAATAAGTAAATTTGAGTCATGAACCGACCTAATTAAATAGTGGCTTAATACAAAGTGAACTGTACTCAGTCAACATGCTTCGACAAAATTTTGCAGGTTAAAGCGGCCACGTGCAGAGCAGTAATCATTATTTGACCAAAAAAAAATTTAACAGCAAGTCACTCACAGCATTGAGAAAGTTTTACAATCAATTAAATTTCATACCTAGAAGCTCTCACACTTCCTTCTCTACTTGGGAAGTAAATTAACAAAGACTGCGACAGTTTACCACATGCACAGACACAGTTCACTACTTGACTGCGCACCAAGTTTCTTAGTGATTAATTTTTAATGTAGTGCACTTTTACTATGAGAATGACTCTTGAAAACTTTTCGCATTATTACAGAAAATAATAAGGCATGGCTATATAAAGGGCGTTACGTACAACAGTAAAGAATGAGTTTCTCTTACATAACTTTGTCAGGTCGCACACACATAAATACGTACTTCACACGATAGCATATATCTTGTTATTAAATATCCAAACAAATAATGAAAAATAATTAAATTCTTACCGGGAGTCGTTTATTCTTTAGCCCATCATGTAGAGACATACAAACTGCGTAGAACAATACAAAGAGCGGAGAAGGAGACGATTCTCTGAGCGAGGCCAAGCGTTGACTGCACACGCCGGCACACAATTTTCATTGCACATAGCCGAGCTGCGCGCGCAACGCACACCGCCGCTCCCCTCACACCGTCGAACAACGTCCGCCCCGCTGCCTCGCTCACGTATGTTACAATTATAAAAACTTTCTAGAATTTTTTGGTAACCGCCGGCATCGAACCGTCACAATTGACCTCGTTGTTTTCATGTGTAGAACTACCTAAATTACGTTGCGTGGAATTTAACAATTTCTTTCTTCTGTATCTCATCATATACGATGAAAGTGTGTTGTCCTACTCGCTGTCTTAACGTATACGGTCCATTATAAAGTCTGAAGAATTTCTTCGCCGTAATATCACTCCGTTTTCCCACTGGATTTGCTTTGAGTAGTATACTTTCTCCCTCGTTGAATTGTTGTAGCTTGTGAGTTAGATTAAATCTTTCTACCCGCTTGTTACCTCTTTCTCTTATCCGTTGCTTTGCGTATTCAATTTTCACACTTATTGGTACAGGTACATTTTGGTTATTAGGTTTGTTTATATACTTAGTCCAAAATCTGTTTGGCTTCTTATCTTCTTCTAATTCCATGGGAGTGTATCCTGTTGCTTCACTATAATTTTCGTTAATCGCTTTTTCAAGAAATGGTAAATATTCTGCCCATTTATTGTGTTCATCATGGCAATATATTCGTAAATATTTACCTAATTCTTTGTTAACTCTCTCAGCAAGGTTTCCTTGAGGATGTCTTATGGATGTGAGTACAGGTTATATTCCATTTTCCCTTAACGTCCTCTCCCATTTTTCACTTTGGAATTGTACACCTTGATCATTGAGTATCTTCTTCATTTTTCCATATAACGGAATATATTTCTGCAGTAGTATCTTTAGAACAACTTTGGTTGTGGGTCGCATAATTGGGTACAGTCGGACTGCCTTGGAAAACACATCGATACATACCAATATGTGCTTCACACCTCGACTTGATCGTGGTAGTGGTCCCAGAAAAGCCACTGCAATTAGCTCTCCTTTGTTCTCCTTCTGTATACTCTGCATTCCTACATATGTGTGTAAATGCGGTCCTTAATTTTACATTATCTTACTCATATATTCTTACCTCCGCTTCTAATCTTCCTTAACTCTTTTCTTAACATGACATTACTTTATCTAATACATTACTTATACAATACATTAACATTCATTACCTTTTATTACATTGCATTAACATTCCCTTTCTGATCGCTATTACTTTCCTGAAATACACTTCCGTAACAGAATACTCTTTTAGCTTTGTAGTGTGTCGCATGATCGGTTACGGAGGAACTGTCTTGGAAAACAACGATATTTTTCTCGAAGTCCTTAATCCTAAGTAGTCTCTGCCCTTTTGACTTTTCACTCTCGCTTTCTTCTGTGTCCTTGTATCTTCATTAAGTGTTCGCTTGATCAGCCGTTCTAACAATTATTGCAATTATTTCCATTCCTAACCCTTTCTTCATATTAATAACAACAATAACATCTTTTACCATTACTTTCTTAAATATTTCTCTACAATAGCATTCCTTACCATCAACAATACATTTCTTAAGTAACCCTTTCAAATAATATTCTTTTTTTTTTATTTGCTATCATAACCTTATTAACTAACATTTCTTAATTATACTCTCTTATATTATTACACATATTATTTCTTATTATTAATAATTAATAGTTATATTATTTTATTTTTCATTTAAAAATAATTATTTATTTTCAGGTATTGAGTTCTGAGTTCAGTGTGTCGTTCGCTCTTACACCCCTCATTATAAAAATTACATTGTCCGTCGTCTACCAGACGTATATTGTTCCTTTGTAGCGTAGTCGCTGTGCTTACCATTGTTCTCACCCTCCTGTAAACAACGTCCGCGTTCCATTGTATTACTGCGACGTTTGTTTTTATCGTAGAAGTCACCTGTTCATAGGGCAACGTTTTCCCTCTCTTTCTCTCGTAACAAATGCTTCGCTCTTTCTCAATTCTCTCGTCACTAGTTTGGTTGAGTGAATCTACCTGAACAGCTGTCGACGGTTTTTTCATTCGTCGTTTATGATAACCTCTGTAGTTTTCATACTTATAGTTATAATAATTCTTACTATAATTATCGTGCGTATATCTAACATCATACTTACCACAATTTTGGGTAGTGTTTCGTATAGATAATTTACTACGTTTATTGTTAGGCCTACAGTGATATTTATCTCCGTAAGTGTAGTGCCTTAAGTGTGTCATCTTATGTGACTTACTAGTGTGGTGTGTCTCACAATAGGGATATCGCCATTAATAAGGTATGTTTTATTAACCTTTATTTGCTTCTCCTCCTTAATGTTAATTACTTTTTTATAATTATCGTTAGTAATTACGAACGTATTTTCTCTCTTATTTTTAATCTCATGGTTTGTTTATATTCTACTGCCGCAATGTGCGTATTGGAATCGTCAATTCTTTCTACTAATTCCTCTTTTGCTTTCCTTTCTTCTCTTAATTTTTCGGTCTGTTTTGTAAAAAATTCTGTTAACTCTTCTATTTGCGTTCTAATATTATTTTCTTTTACTTTTTCTGTTTGTTTGTTCTCTACTTCACCAAATACGGCTTGCATCATAGCTTGAAGTGCTTCTCCCATCTTTAAACTTCCTGATATTTCCATGGTGAATTATTATTAAAATATTTATTTAGTAGTAATTCTTTAACAATTGTTATTGATAACCGTTCCCTACTTATTTATTTATTTCTGTATTTTTATTAATAGTTATTATTAATACTCATTACAGTTACACCTGTTACATAGACAAATAATATTATTCGTGGGCGCCAGCTGTGTGATTACACAACAATTAACATTACATTCAATTACTGTTTAATATAAATAATTATTACATATAATACATTTTTTATTTAACACACTCTTATATTTTAGAGCAACCATTCAGCTACATAAAAAATTTTAATAGTTAAATGATGGGGATCGGGCCATACGTTCATGGGCTACAATTTATGTAACAAATTTTTGTACATAAATTTAGGCATGTCGTGCCCCACGTCCAGGGCGACAAATATATGCAACGTATTTAAACGTTGTTAAATTTAATTTCAAATACAAATACACTTCTATTTGTGTTTACGGAGCCCCACGATCTTGGAGCGCCAAATATATGCAACGTATTTATGTGTGTGAATTTTTATATGTACTTTAATTTGTATAGCCCCACGTTCTTTGGGAGCCAAATATGCAACAATACATATACATAAATACATATACATATACACAAATTTAGCGTGACCGGTCTCACGTTCAAGACTGACAAATTATGTAACAATATAATATTTAAATTGGGTTTCAGGTGTATCTGCAATAAGAATTCTATGTACTTGTAACGGTATTTCCAATTTATTTGATATTATTAAAAATTGTGCACATGGCACTGACTTCGATTTAAAACATTCGTTATTATTTGTTATTATGCCGTAAGACTTATGCTATATACATCCTTACTGACTAAATATTCTATTCTACTAATTATTGTATTAAAGAAAACTCTCATTTTCAGACTACTCAGTCAATTAATGTGTTTCAAAATATCAATATTTAAATCTCTTTTTATATATTGTAATGTACTCAAAATATTAATAGTTATTGAATTTATCTTTTGTTTCTCAGTACTGTTTTATCTCAAATACTAATTGTTTTCATTTAAATGCTTTGTATTCATTTTATTTCATATTAATTTGAGCTCTTGTTACGTTAATCGTATTTATAAAACATCTATGATTTTAATTCTACTTTACAAGAAACATTGGCTCTTACTTTTAAATAAAGTAGAAATGTCTTTAATTGTCTTTGAGTTCATTGTACGATTAAGATATAAATAAGTTGTTTATCACCTTATTGTCGTCAATCGTACTCGATCATTTTGATCCATTTGTAGTCGTTCTCGTCTCGCACTCCAGCGTCGGCTGTCTCTCTTCTACTCTTGTCCAGCGTCGGCTGTCTCTCTTCTCCTCTTGTCCAGCGTCGAATCACTTCTTCTTGTCCAGCGTCGTATCACTCTCTGGAACTCTCCTCGTGCTGTTTCTGACGTCAATGTATCTTCTTATGTAATTCTTCTTATGTACGGCTGTTATTATTTAAAAATGATTGTATTTACAACTTAGTTACATAGTTGTATGTAACTGGAAAATTTAAACTATTTACAAAAAAATAAATACGCCGTGCGGACGGGCATAATCTCCCGCTGCACCGTGGATGATTTAAGAAAGAGAACCACTGTAGCTTGCGTGTCCTATTTATACCCATGTCTTGGTCGACACCTGCAGTGGTACGAAACCGACATGTCAGAAACTGTCTCTGGATTCAGTTCCCCCACTCTTTGTCAAATTCGCTATTTCTTATATTTCTGCGAATTGCAGAGTCCTGTAAGTATACTGTTATACTTATCTTATAACTATTCTTACAACACATGGTCTCTGTAATTTTGGACATTGCAACTTAACCCTTTCGATTTGTACACAGTTATTTCACTATTACACTCGTACGGTGTGGCACTTTCGCGTGGTTTTCGTACACAGTATTCAGTAAATTTTATTACATTTTATTGTGTTTTTGGATTTTAATTCTTAATTATAGTTTATGAATAATTACGGAAAAACGGTAATTGTGCAATTATTCATCTTGGGGTGGTAAACTCGCCTGCATAGACCTGCGTTCACACACACTAGCAAAATACTGGTGTATACACTTTCAGTTACATTTGTGTGTGTGTGCACGTCGATTCAGGTCGAAACACCTGTTCATATTTTTGTCTGAGCCAAGATTGCAATCCCTGACATGCTTATTTCTAATATATTATTAATTATTTACAGTTTATTAGGTAAATTTAAATTTGCATATTCAATGCTCAGTACATCACTTATTTGTACTGTCGCATTATCCCTCTGCTTGGTAACAAAAAAAATTTAATAAATTTATTTATTATAATTTTTTTTTATTTATTATTATTATATTTGCAAAAAAAGTGTAAGAAATAATAAAGAATAATATTTGTCATCTCACCCTTAATTGGAGTGTATACAAATGTCTTACCTCCCCTCTTAATACGCTCACTGCTCGTGACCTTGTAGTAGGGTGGCTTTAACAAATAGCTGATCTGACTGGTTTCATTGACCTCGTTGTTTTCATGTGTAGAACTTCCTAAATGACGTTGCGTGGAATTTACCAATTTCTTTCTTCTGTATCTCATCATATACGATGAAAGTGTGTTGTCCTACTCGCTGTCTTAACGTATACGGTCCATTATAAAGTCTGAAGAATTTCTTCGCCGTATTATCACTCCGTTTTCCCACTGGATTTGCTTTGAGTAGTATACTTTCTCCCACGTTGAATTGTTGTAGCTTGTGAGTTAGATTAAATCTTTCTACCCTCTTGTTACCTCTTTCTCTTATCCGTTGCTTTGCATATTCAATTTTCACACTTATTGGTACAGGTACATTTTGGTTATTAGGTTTGTTTATATACTTAGTCCAAAATCTGTTTGGCTTCTTATCTTCTTCTAATTCCATGGGAGTGTATCCTGTTGCTTCACTATAATTTTCGTTAATCGCTTTTTCAAGAAATGGTAAATATTCTGCCCATTTATTGTGTTCATCATGGCATTATATTCGTAAATATTTACCTAATTCTTTGTTAACTCTCTCAGAAAGGTTTCCTTGAGGATGTCTTATGGATGTGAGTACAGGTTGTATTCCATT
This sequence comes from Magicicada septendecula, assembly GCA_034769895.1. Classification (NCBI taxonomy): domain Eukaryota; kingdom Metazoa; phylum Arthropoda; class Insecta; order Hemiptera; family Cicadidae; genus Magicicada; species Magicicada septendecula. The sequence continues at coordinate 288,222,824 of CM068370.1, read as the reverse complement.
TTCCCTTAACGTCCTCTCCCATTTTTCACTTTGGAATTGTACACCTTGATCATTGAGTATCTTCTTCATTTTTCCATATAACGGAATATATTTCTGCAGTAGTATCTTTAGAACAACTTTGGTTGTGGGTCGCATAATTGGGTACAGTCGGACTGCCTTGGAAAACACATCGATACATACCAATATGTGCTTCACACCTCGACTTGATCGTGGTAGTGGTCCCAGAAAATCCACTGCAATTAGCTCTCCTTTGTTCTCCTTCTGTATACTCTGCATTCCTACATATGTGTGTAAATGCGGTCCTTAATTTTACATTATCTTACTCATATATTCTTACCTCCACTTCTAATCTTCCTTAACTCTTTTCTTAACATGACATTACTTTATCTAATACATTACTTATACAATACATTAACATTCATTACCTTTTATTACATTGCATTAACATTCCCTTTCTGATCGCTATTACTTTCCTGAAATACACTTCCGTAACAGAATACTCTTTTAGCTTTGTAGTGTGTCGCATGATCGGTTACAGAGGAACTGTCTTGGAAAACAACGATATTTTTCTCGAAGTCCTTAATCCTAAGTAGTCTCTGCCCTTTTGACTTTTCACTCTCGCTTTCTTCTGTGTCCTTGTATCTTCATTAAGTGTTCGCTTGATCAGCCGTTCTAACAATTATTGCAATTATTTCCATTCCTAACCCTTTCTTCATATTAATAACAACAATAACATCTTTTACCATTACTTTCTTAAATATTTCTCTACAATAGCATTCCTTACCATCAATAATACATTTCTTAAGTATCCCTTTCAAATAATATTCTTTTTTTTTTATTTGCTATCATAACCTTATTAACTAACATTTCTTAATTATACTCTCTTATATTATTACACATATTATTTCTTATTATTAATAATTAATAGTTATATTATTTTATTTTTCATTTAAAAATAATTATTTATTTTCAGGTATTGAGTTCTGAGTTCAGTGTGTCGTTCGCTCTTACACCCCTCATTATAAAAATTACATTGTCCGTCGTCTACCGGACGTATATTGTTCCTTTGTAGCGTAGTCGCTGTGCTTACCATTGTTCTCACCCTCCTGTAAACAACGTCCGCGTTCCATTGTATTACTGCGACGTTTGTTTTTATCGTAGAAGTCACCTGTTCATAGGGCAACGTTTTCCCTCTCTTTCTCTCGTAACAAATGCTTCGCTCTTTCTCAATTCTCTCGTCACTAGTTTGGTTGAGTGAATCTACCTGAACAGCTGTCGACGGTTTTTTCATTCGTCGTTTATGATAACCTCTGTAGTTTTCATACTTATAGTTATAATAATTCTTACTATAATTATCGTGCGTATATCTAACATCATACTTACCACAATTTTGGGTAGTGTTTCGTATAGATAATTTACTACGTTTATTGTTAGGCCTACAGTGATATTTATCTCCGTAAGTGTAGTGCCTTAAGTGTGTCATCTTATGTGACTTACTAGTGTGGTGTGTCTCACAATAGGGATATCGCCATTAATAAGGTATGTTTTATTAACCTTTATTTGCTTCTCCTCCTTAATGTTAATTACTTTTTTATAATTATCGTTAGTAATTACGAACGTATTTTCTCTCTTATTTTTAATTCTTATGGTTTGTTTATATTCTACTGCCGCAATGTGCGTATTGGAATCGTCAATTCTTTCTACTAATTCCTCTTTTGCTTTCCTTTCTTCTCTTAATTTTTCGGTCTGTTTTGTAAAAAATTCTGTTAACTCTTCTATTTGCGTTCTAATATTATTTTCTTTTACTTTTTCTGTTTGTTTGTTCTCTACTTCACCAAATACGGCTTGCATCATAGCTTGAAGTGCTTCTCCCATCCTTAAACTTCCTGATATTTCCATGGTGAATTATTATTAAAATATTTATTTAGTAGTAATTCTTTAACAATTGTTATTGATAACCGTTCCCTACTTATTTATTTATTTCTGTATTTTTATTAATAGTTATTATTAATACTCATTACAGTTACACCTGTTACATAAACAAATAATATTATTCGTGGGCGCCAGCTGTGTGATTACACAACAATTAACATTACATTCAATTACTGTTTAATATAAATAATTATTACATATAATACATTTTTTATTTAACACACTCTTATATTTTAGAGCAACTATTCAGCTACATAAAAAATTGTAATAGTTAAATGATGGGGATCGGGCCATACGTTCATGGGCTACAATTTATGTAACAAATTTTTGTACATAAATTTAGGCATGTCGTGCCCCACGTCCAGGGCGACAAATATATGCAACGTATTTAAACGTTGTTAAATTTAATTTCAAATACAAATACACTTCTATTTGTGTTTACGGAGCCCCACGATCTTGGAGCGCCAAATATATGCAACGTATTTATGTGTGTGAATTTTTATATGTACTTTAATTTGTATAGCCCCACGTTCTTTGGGAGCCAAATATGCAACAATACATATACATAAATACATATACATATACACAAATTTAGCGTGACCGGTCTCACGTTCAAGACTGACAAATTATGTAACAATATAATATTTAAATTGGGTTTCAGGTGTATCTGCAATAAGAATTCTATGTACTTGTAACGGTATTTCCAATTTATTTGATATTATTAAAAATTGTGCACATGGCACTGACTTCGATTTAAAACATTCGTTATTATTTGTTATTATGCCGTAAGACTTATGCTATATACATCCTTACTGACTAAATATTCTATTCTACTAATTATTGTATTAAAGAAAACTCTCATTTTCAGACTACTCAGTCAATTAATGTGTTTCAAAATATCAATATTTAAATCTCTTTTTATATATTGTAATGTACTCAAAATATTAATAGTTATTGAATTTATCTTTTGTTTCTCAGTACTGTTTTATCTCAAATACTAATTGTTTTCATTTAAATGCTTTGTATTCATTTTATTTCATATTAATTTGAGCTCTTGTTACGTTAATCGTATTTATAAAACATCTATGATTTTAATTCTACTTTACAAAAACATTGGCTCTTACTTTTAAATAAAGTAGAAATGTCTTTAATTGTCTTTGAGTTCATTGTACGATTAAGATATAAATAAGTTGTTTATCACCTTATTGTCGTCAATCATACTCGATCATTTTGATCCATTTGTAGTCGTTCTCGTCTCGCACTCCAGCGTCGGCTGTCTCTCTTCTGCTCTTGTCCAGCGACGGCTGTCTCTCTTCTCCTCTTGTCCAGCGTCGAATCACTTCTTCTTGTCCAGCGTCGTATCACTCTCTGGAACTCTCCTCGTGCTGTTTCTGACGTCAATGTATCTTCTTATGTAATTCTTCTTATGTACGGTTGTTATTATTTAAAAATGATTGTATTTACAACTTACTTACATAGTTGTATGTAACTGGAAAATTTAAACTATTTACAAAAAAATAAATACGCCGTGCGGACGGGCATAATCTCCCGCTGCACCGTGGATGATTTAAGAAAGAGAACCACTGTAGCTTGCGTGTCCTATTTATACCCATGTCTTGGTCGACACCTGCAGTGGTACGAAACCGACATGTCAGAAACTGTCTCTGGATTCAGTTCCCCCACTCTTTGTCAAATTCGCTATTTCTTATATTTCTGCGAATTGCAGAGTCCTGTAAGTATACTGTTATACTTATCTTATAACTATTCTTACAACACATGGTCACTGTAATTTTGGACATTGCAACTTAACCCTTTCGATTTGTACACAGTTATTTCACTATTACACTCGTACGGTGTGGCACTTTCGCGTGGTTTTCGTACACAGTATTCAGTAAATTTTATTACATTTTATTGTGTTTTGGGATTTTAATTCTTAATTATAGTTTATGAATAATTACGGAAAAACGGTAATTGTGCAATTATTCATCTTGGGGTGGTAAACTCGCCTGCATAGACCTGCATTCACACACACTAGCAAAATACTGGTGTATACACTTTCAGTTACATTTGTGTGTGTGTGCACGTCGATTCAGGTCGAAACACCTGTTCATATTTTTGTCTGAGCCAAGCTTGCAATCCCTGACATGCTTATTTCTAATATATTATTAATTATTTACAGTTTATTAGGTAAATTTAAATTTGCATATTCAATGCTCAGTACATCACTTATTTGTACTGTCGCATTATCCCTCTGCTTGGTAACAAAAAAATTTAATAAATTTATTTATTATAATTTTTTTTTATTTATTATTATTATATTTGCAAAAAAAGTGTAAGAAATAATAAAGAATAATATTTGTCATCTCACCCTTAATTGGAGTGTATACAAATGTCTTACCTCCCCTCTTAATACGCTCACTGCTCGTGACCTTGTAGTAGGGTGGCTTTAACAAATAGCTGATCTGACTGGTTTCATTGACCTCGTTGTTTTCATGTGTAGAACTTCCTAAATGACGTTGCGTGGAATTTACCAATTTCTTTCTTCTGTATCTCATCATATACGATGAAAGTGTGTTGTCCTACTCGCTGTCTTAACGTATACGGTCCATTATAAAGTCTGAAGAATTTCTTCGCCGTATTATCACTCCGTTTTCCCACTGGATTTGCTTTGAGTAGTATACTTTCTCCCACGTTGAATTGTTGTAGCTTGTGAGTTAGATTAAATCTTTCTACCCTCTTGTTACCTCTTTCTCTTATCCGTTGCTTTGCGTATTCAATTTTCACACTTATTGGTACAGGTACATTTTGGTTATTAGGTTTGTTTATATAGTTAGTCCAAAATCTGTTTGGCTTCTTATCTTCTTCTAATTCCATGGGAGTGTATCCTGTTGCTTCACTATAATTTTCGTTAATCGCTTTTTCAAGAAATGGTAAATATTCTGCCCATTTATTGTGTTCATCATGGCATTATATTCGTAAATATTTACGTAATTCTTTGTTAACTCTCTCAGCAAGGTTTCCTTGAGGATGTCTTATGGATGTGAGTACAGGTTGTATTCCATTTTCCCTTAACGTCCTCTCCCATTTTTCACTTTGGAATTGTACACCTTGATCATTGAGTATCTTCTTCATTTTTCCATATAACGGAATATATTTCTGCAGTAGTATCTTTAGAACAACTTTGGTTGTGGGTCGCATAATTGAGTACAGTCGGACTGCCTTGGAAAACACATCGATACATACCAATATGTGCTTCACACCTCGACTTGATCGTGGTAGTGGTCCCAGAAAATCCACTGCAATTAGCTCTCCTTTGTTCTCCTTCTGTATACTCTGCATTCCTACATATGTGTGTAAATGCGGTCCTTAATTTTACATTATCTTACTCATATATTCTTACCTCCGCTTCTAATCTTCCTTAACTCTTTTCTTAACATGACATTACTTTATCTAATACATTACTTATACAATACATTAACATTCATTACCTTTTATTACATTGCATTAACATTCCCTTTCTGATCGCTATTAATTTCCTGAAATACACTTCCGTAACAGAATACTCTTTTAGCTTTGTAGTGTGTCGCATGATCGGTTACAGAGGATCTGTCTTGGAAAACAACGATATTTTTCTCGAAGTCCTTAATCCTAAGTAGTCTCTGCCCTTTTGACTTTTCACTCTCGCTTTCTTCTGTGTCCTTGTATCTTCATTAAGTGTTCGCTTGATCAGCCGTTCTAACAATTATTGCAATTATTTCCATTCCTAACCCTTTCTTCATATTAATAACAACAATAACATCTTTTACCATTACTTTCTTAAATATTTCTCTACAATAGCATTCCTTACCATCAATAATACATTTCTTAAGTATCCCTTTCAAATAATATTCTTTTTTTTTATTTGCTATCATAACCTTATTAACTAACATTTCTTAATTATACTCTCTTATATTATTACACATATTATTTCTTATTATTAATAATTAATAGTTATATTATTTTATTTTTCATTTAAAAATAATTATTTATTTTCAGGTATTGAGTTCTGAGTTCAGTGTGTCGTTCGCTCTTACACCCCTCATTATAAAAATTACATTGTCCGTCGTCTACCGGACGTATATTTTTCCCTTGTAGCGTAGTCGCTGTGCTTACCATTGTTCTCACCCTCCTGTAAACAACGTCCGCGTTCCATTGTATTACTGCGACGTTTGGTTTTATCGTAGAAGTCACCTGTTCATAGGGCAACGTTTTCCCTCTCTTTCTCTCGTAACAAATGCTTCGCTCTTTCTCAATTCTCTCGTCACTAGTTTGGTTGAGTGAATCTACCTGAACAGCTGTCGACGGTTTTTTCATTCGTCGTTTATGATAACCTCTGTAGTTTTCATACTTATAGTTATAATAATTGTTACTGTAATTATCGTGCGTATATCTAACATCATACTTACCACAATTTTGGGTAGTGTGTTTCGTATAGATAATTTACTACGTTTATTGTTAGGCCTACAGTGATATTTATCTCCGTAAGTGTAGTGCCTTAAGTGTGTCATCTTATGTGACTTACTAGTGTGGTGTGTCTCACAATAGGGATATCGCCATTAATAAGGTATGTTTTATTAACCTTTATTTGCTTCTCCTCCTTAATGTTAATTACTTTTTTATAATTATCGTTAGTAATTACGAACGTATTTTCTCTCTTATTTTTAATTCTTATGGTTTGTTTATATTCTACTGCCGCAATGTGCGTATTGGAATCGTCAATTCTTTCTACTAATTCCTCTTTTGCTTTCCTTTCTTCTCTTAATTTTTCGGTCTGTTTTGTAAAAAATTCTGTTAACTCTTCTATTTGCGTTCTAATATTATTTTCTTTTACTTTTTCTGTTTGTTTGTTCTCTACTTCACCAAATACGGCTTGCATCATAGCTAGAAGTGCTTCTCCCATCCTTAAACTTCCTGATATTTCCATGGTGAATTATTATTAAAATATTTATTTAGTAGTAATTCTTTAACAATTGTTATTGATAACCGTTCCCTACTTATTTATTTATTTCTGTATTTTTATTAATAGTTATTATTAATACTCATTACAGTTACACCTGTTACATAGACAAATAATATTATTCGTGGGCGCCAGCTGTGTGATTACACAACAATTAACATTACATTCAATTACTGTTTAATATAAATAATTATTACATATAATACATTTTTTATTTAACACTCTCTTATATTTTAGAGCAACCATTCAGCTACATAAAAAATTTTAATAGTTAAATGATGGGGATCGGGCCATACGTTCATGGGCTACAATTTATGTAACAAATTTTTGTACATAAATTTAGGCATGTCGTGCCCCACGTCCAGGGCGACAAATATATGCATCGTATTTAAACGTTGTTAAATTTAATTTCAAATACAAATACACTTCTATTTGTGTTTACGGAGCCCCACGATCTTGGAGCGCCAAATATATGCAACGTATTTATGTGTGTGCATTTTTATATGTACTTTAATTTGTATAGCCCCACGTTCTTTGGGAGCCAAATATGCAACAATACATATACATATACACAAATTTAGCGTGACCGGTCTCACGTTCAAGACTGACAAATTATGTATTAATATAATATTTAAATTGGGTTTCAGGTGTATCTGCAATAAGAATTCTATGTACTTGTAACGGTATTTCCAATTTATTTGATATTATTAAAAATTGTGCACATGGCACTGACTTCGATTTAAAACATTCGTTATTATTTGTTATTATGCCGTAAGACTTATGCTATATACATCCTTACTGACTAAATATTCTATTCTACTAATTATTGTAGTAAAGAAAACTCTCATTTTCAGACTACTCAGTCAATTAATGTGTTTCAAAATATCAATATTTAAATCTCTTTTTATATATTGTAATGTACTCAAAATATTAATAGTTATTGAATTTATCTTTTGTTTCTCAGTACTGTTTTATCTCAAATACTAATTGTTTTCATTTAAATGCTTTGTATTCATTTTATTTCATATTAATTTGAGCTCTTGTTACGTTAATCGTATTTATAAAACATCTATGATTTTAATTCTACTTTACAAGAAACATTGGCTCTTACTTTTAAATAAAGTAGAAATGTCTTTAATTGTCTTTGAGTTCATTGTACGATTAAGATATAAATAAGTTGTTTATCACCTTATTGTCGTCAATCATACTCGATCATTTTGATCCATTTGTAGTCGTTCTCGTCTCACACTCCAGCGTCGGCTGTCTCTCTTCTACTCTTGTCCAGCGTCGGCTGTCTCTCTTCTCCTCTTGTCCAGCGTCGAATCACTTCTTCTTGTCCAGCGTCGTATCACTCTCTGGAACTCTCCTCGTGCTGTTTCTGACGTCAATGTATCTTCTTATGTAATTCTTCTTATGTACGGCTGTTATTATTTAAAAATGATTGTATTTACAACTTAGTTACATAGTTGTATGTAACTGGAAAATTTAAACTATTTACAAAAAAATAAATACGCCGTGCGGACGGGCATAATCTCCCGCTGCACCGTGGATGATTTAAGAAAGAGAACCACTGTAGCTTGCGTGTCCTATTTATACCCATGTCTTGGTCGACACCTGCAGTGGTACGAAACCGACATGTCAGAAACTGTCTCTGGATTCAGTTCCCCCACTCTTTCTCAAATTCGCTATTTCTTATATTTCTGCGAATTGCAGAGTCCTGTAAGTATACTGTTATACTTATCTTATAACTATTCTTACAACACATGGTCACTGTAATTTTGGACATTGCAACTTAACCCTTTCGATTTGTACACAGTTATTTCACTATTACACTCGTACGGTGTGGCACTTTCGCGTGGTTTTCGTACACAGTATTCAGTAAATTTTATTACATTTTATTGTGTTTTGGGATTTTAATTCTTAATTATAGTTTATGAATAATTACGGAAAAACGGTAATTGTGCAATTATTCATCTTGGGGTGGTAAACTCGCCTGCATAGACCTGCGTTCACACACACTAGCAAAATACTGGTGTATACACTTTCAGTTACATTTGTGTGTGTGTGCACGTCTATTCAGGTCGAAACACCTGTTCATATTTTTGTCTGAGCCAAGCTTGCAATCCCTGACATGCTTATTTCTAATATATTATTAATTATTTACAGTTTATTAGGTAAATTTAAATTTGCATATTCAATGCTCAGTACATCACTTATTTGTACTGTCGCATTATCCCTCTGCTTGGTAACAAAAAAAATTTAATAAATTTATTTATTATAATTTTTTTTTATTTATTATTTTTATATTTGCAAAAAAATGTAAGAAATAATAAAGAATAATATTTGTCATCTCACCCTTAATTGGAGTGTATACAAATGTCTTACCTCCCCTCTTAATACGCTCACTGCTCGTGACCTTGTAGTAGGGTGGCTTTAACAAATAGCTGATCTGACTGGTTTCATTGACCTCGTTGTTTTCATGTGTAGAACTTCCTAAATGACGTTGCGTGGAATTTACCAATTTCTTTCTTCTGTATCTCATCATGTACGATGAAAGTGTGTTGTCCTACTCGCTGTCTTAACGTATACGGTCCATTATAAAGTCTGAAGAATTTTTTCGCCGTATTATCACTCCGTTTTCCCACTGGATTTGCTTTGAGTAGTATACTTTCTCCCACGTTGAATTGTTGTAGCTTGTGAGTTAGATTAAATCTTTCTACCCTCTTGTTACCTCTTTCTCTATCCGTTGCTTTGCGTATTCAATTTTCACACTTATCGGTACAGGTACATTTTGGTTATTAGGTTTGTTTATATAGTTAGTCCAAAATCTGTTTGGCTTCTTATCTTCTTCTAATTCCATGGGAGTGTATCCTGTTGCTTCACTATAATTTTCGTTAATCGCTTTTTCAAGAAATGGTAAATATTCTGCCCATTTATTGTGTTCATCATGGCATTATATTCGTAAAGATTTACCTAATTCTTTGTTAACTCTCTCAGCAAGGTTTCCTTGAGGATGTCTTATGGATGTGAGTACAGGTTGTATTCCATTTTCCCTTAACGTCCTCTCCCATTTTTCACTTTGGAATTGTACACCTTGATCATTGAGTATCTTCTTCATTTTTCCATATAACGGAATATATTTCTGCAGTAGTATCTTTAGAACAACTTTGGTTGTGGGTCGCATAATTGGGTACAGTCGGACTGCCTTGGAAAACACATCGATACATACCAATATGTGCTTCACACCTCGACTTGATCGTGGTAGTGGTCCCAGAAAATCCACTGCAATTAGCTCTCCTTTGTTCTCCTTCTGTATACTCTGCATTCCTACATATGTGTGTAAATGCGGTCCTTAATTTTACATTATCTTACTCATATATTCTTACCTCCGCTTCTAATCTTCCTTAACTCTTTTCTTAACATGACATTACTTTATCTAATACATTACTTATACAATACATTAACATTCATTACCTTTTATTACATTGCATTAACATTCCCTTTCTGATCGCTATTACTTTCCTGAAATACACTTCCGTAACAGAATACTCTTTTAGCTTTGTAGTGTGTCGCATGATCGGTTACAGAGGAACTGTCTTGGAAAACAACGATATTTTTCTCGAAGTCCTTAATCCTAAGTAGTCTCTGCCCTTTTGACTTTTCACTCTCGCTTTCTTCTGTGTCCTTGTATCTTCATTAAGTGTTCGCTTGATCAGCCGTTCTAACAATTATTGCAATTATTTCCATTCCTAACCCTTTCTTCATATTAATAACAACAATAACATCTTTTACCATTACTTTCTTAAATATTTCTCTACAATAGCATTCCTTACCATCAATAATACATTTCTTAAGTATCCCTTTCAAATAATATTCTTTTTTTTTTATTTGCTATCATAACCTTATTAACTAACATTTCTTAATTATACTCTCTTATATTATTACACATATTATTTCTTATTATTAATAATTAATAGTTATATTATTTTATTTTTCATTTAAAAATAATTATTTATTTTCAGGTATTGAGTTCTGAGTTCAGTGTGTCGTTCGCTCTTACACCCCTCATTATAAAAATTACATTGTCCGTCGTCTACCGGACGTATATTGTTCCTTTGTAGCGTAGTCGCTGTGCTTACCATTGTTCTCACCCTCCTGTAAACAACGTCCGCGTTCCATTGTATTACTGCGACGTTTGTTTTTATCGTAGAAGTCACCTGTTCATAGGGCAACGTTTTCCCTCTCTTTCTCTCGTAACAAATGCTTCGCTCTTTCTCAATTCTCTCGTCACTAGTTTGGTTGAGTGAATCTACCTGAACAGCTGTCGACGGTTTTTTCATTCGTCGTTTATGATAACCTCTGTAGTTTTCATACTTATAGTTATAATAATTCTTACTATAATTATCGTGCGTATATCTAACATCATACTTACCACAATTTTGGGTAGTGTTTCGTATAGATAATTTACTACGTTTATTGTTAGGCCTACAGTGATATTTATCTCCGTAAGTGTAGTGCCTTAAGTGTGTCATCTTATGTGACTTACTAGTGTGGTGTGTCTCACAATAGGGATATCGCCATTAATAAGGTATGTTTTATTAACCTTTATTTGCTTCTCCTCCTTAATGTTAATTACTTTTTTATAATTATCGTTAGTAATTACGAACGTATTTTCTCTCTTATTTTTAATCTTATGGTTTGTTTATATTCTACTGCCGCAATGTGCGTATTGGAATCGTCAATTCTTTCTACTATTTCCTCTTTTGCTTTCCTTTCTTCTCTTAATTTTTCGGTCTGTTTTGTAAAAAATTCTGTTAACTCTTCTATTTGCGTTCTAATATTATTTTCTTTTACTTTTTCTGTTTGTTTGTTCTCTACTTCACCAAATACGGCTTGCATCATAGCTTGAAGTGCTTCTCCCATCCTTAAACTTCCTGATATTTCCATGGTGAATTATTATTAAAATATTTATTTAGTAGTAATTCTTTAACAATTGTTATTGATAACCGTTCCCTACTTATTTATTTATTTCTGTATTTTTATTAATAGTTATTATTAATACTCATTACAGTTACACCTGTTACATAGACAAATAATATTATTCGTGGGCGCCAGCTGTGTGATTACACAACAATTAACATTACATTCAATTACTGTTTAATATAAATAATTATTACATATAATACATTTTTTATTTAACACACTCTTATATTTTAGAGCAACCATTCAGCTACATAAAAAATTTTAATAGTTAAATGATGGGGATCGGGCCATACGTTCATGGGCTACAATTTATGTAACAAATTTTTGTACATAAATTTAGGCATGTCGTGCCCCACGTCCAGGGCGACAAATATATGCAACGTATTTAAACGTTGTTAAATTTAATTTCAAATACAAATACACTTCTATTTGTGTTTACGGAGCCCCACGATCTTGGAGCGCCAAATATATGCAACGTATTTATGTGTGTGCATTTTTATATGTACTTTAATTTGTATAGCCCCACGTTCTTTGGGAGCCAAATATGCAACAATACATATACATAAATACATATACATATACACAAATTTAGCGTGACCGGTCTCACGTTCAAGACTGACAAATTATGTAACAATATAATATTTAAATTGGGTTTCAGGTGTATCTGCAATAAGAATTCTATGTACTTGTAACGGTATTTCCAATTTATTTGATATTATTAAAAATTGTGCACATGGCACTGACTTCGATTTAAAACATTCGTTATTATTTGTTATTATGCCGTAAGACTTATGCTATATACATCCTTACTGACTAAATATTCTATTCTACTAATTATTGTAGTAAAGAAAACTCTCATTTTCAGACTACTCAGTCAATTAATGTGTTTCAAAATATCAATATTTAAATCTCTTTTTATATATTGTAATGTACTCAAAATATTAATAGTTATTGAATTTATCTTTTGTTTCTCAGTACTGTTTTATCTCAAATACTAATTGTTTTCATTTAAATGCTTTGTATTCATTTTATTTCATATTAATTTGAGCTCTTGTTACGTTAATCGTATTTCTAAAACATCTATGATTTTAATTCTACTTTACAAGAAACATTGGCTCTTACTTTTAAATAAAGTAGAAATGTCTTTAATTGTCTTTGAGTTCATTGTACGATTAAGATATAAATAAGTTGTTTATCACCTTATTGTCGTCAATCATACTCGATCATTTTGATCCATTTGTAGTCGTTCTCGTCTCGCACTCCAGCGTCGGCTGTCTCTCTTCTACTCTTGTCCAGCGTCGGCTGTCTCTCTTCTCCTCTTGTCCAGCGTCGAATCACTTCTTCTTGTCCAGCGTCGTATCACTCTCTGGAACTCTCCTCGTGCTGTTTCTGACGTCAATGTATCTTCTTATGTAATTCTTCTTATGTACGGCTGTTATTATTTAAAAATGATTGTATTTACAACTTAGTTACATAGTTGTATGTAACTGGAAAATTTAAACTATTTACAAAAAAATAAATACGCCGTGCGGACGGGCATAATCTCCCGCTGCACCGTGGATGATTTAAGAAAGAGAACCACTGTAGCTTGCGTGTCCTATTTATACCCATGTCTTGGTCGACACCTGCAGTGGTACGAAACCGACATGTCAGAAACTGTCTCTGGATTCAGTTCCCCCACTCTTTCTCAAATTCGCTATTTCTTATATTTCTGCGAATTGCAGAGTCCTGTAAGTATACTGTTATACTTATCTTATAACTATTCTTACAACACATGGTCACTGTAATTTTGGACATTGCAACTTAACCCTTTCGATTTGTACACAGTTATTTCACTATTACACTCGTACGGTGTGGCACTTTCGCGTGGTTTTCGTACACAGTATTCAGTAAATTTTATTACATTTTATTGTGTTTTGGGATTTTAATTCTTAATTATAGTTTATGAATAATTACGGAAAAACGGTAATTGTGCAATTATTCATCTTGGGGTGGTAAACTCGCCTGCATAGACCTGCGTTCACACACACTAGCAAAATACTGGTGTATACACTTTCAGTTACATTTGTGTGTGTGTGCACGTCGATTCAGGTCGAAACACCTGTTCATATTTTTGTCTGAGCCAAGCTTGCAATCCCTGACATGCTTATTTCTAATATATTATTAATTATTTACAGTTTATTAGGTAAATTTAAATTTGCATATTCAATGCTCAGTACATCACTTATTTGTACTGTCGCATTATCCCTCTGCTTGGTAACAAAAAAAATTTAATAAATTTATTTATTATAATTTTTTTTTATTTATTATTATTATATTTGCAAAAAAATGTAAGAAATAATAAAGAATAATATTTGTCATCTCACCCTTAATTGGAGTGTATACAAATGTCTTACCTCCCCTCTTAATACGCTCACTGCTCGTGACCTTGTAGTAGGGTGGCTTTAACAAATAGCTGATCTGACTGGTTTCATTGACCTCGTTGTTTTCATGTGTAGAACTTCCTAAATGACGTTGCGTGGAATTTACCAATTTCTTTCTTCTGTATCTCATCATGTACGATGAAAGTGTGTTGTCCTACTCGCTGTCTTAACGTATACGGTCCATTATAAAGTCTGAAGAATTTTTTCGCCGTATTATCACTCCGTTTTCCCACTGGATTTGCTTTGAGTAGTATACTTTCTCCCACGTTGAATTGTTGTAGCTTGTGAGTTAGATTAAATCTTTCTACCCTCTTGTTACCTCTTTCTCTATCCGTTGCTTTGCGTATTCAATTTTCACACTTATCGGTACAGGTACATTTTGGTTATTAGGTTTGTTTATATAGTTAGTCCAAAATCTGTTTGGCTTCTTATCTTCTTCTAATTCCATGGGAGTGTATCCTGTTGCTTCACTATAATTTTCGTTAATCGCTTTTTCAAGAAATGGTAAATATTCTGCCCATTTATTGTGTTCATCATGGCAATATATTCGTAAATATTTACCTAATTATTTGTTAACTCTCTCAGCAAGGTTTCCTTGAGGATGTCTTATGGATGTGAGTACAGGTTGTATTCCATTTTCCCTTAACGTCCTCTCCCATTTTTCACTTTGGAATTGTACACCTTGATCATTGAGTATCTTCTTCATTTTTCCATATAACGGAATATATTTCTGCAGTAGTATCTTTAGAACAACTTTGGTTGTGGGTCGCATAATTGGGTACAGTCGGACTGCCTTGGAAAACACATCGATACATACCAATATGTGCTTCACACCTCGACTTGATCGTGGTAGTGGTCCCAGAAAATCCACTGCAATTAGCTCTCCTTTGTTCTCCTTCTGTATACTCTGCATTCCTACATATGTGTGTAAATGCGGTCCTTAATTTTACATTATCTTACTCATATATTCTTACCTCCGCTTCTAATCTTCCTTAACTCTTTTCTTAACATGACATTACTTTATCTAATACATTACTTATACAATACATTAACATTCATTACCTTTTATTACATTGCATTAACATTCCCTTTCTGATCGCTATTACTTTCCTGAAATACACTTCCGTAACAGAATACTCTTTTAGCTTTGTAGTGTGTCGCATGATCGGTTACAGAGGAACTGTCTTGGAAAACAACGATATTTTTCTCGAAGTCCTTAATCCTAAGTAGTCTCTGCCCTTTTGACTTTTCACTCTCGATTTCTTCTGTGTCCTTATATCTTCATTAAGTGTTCGCTTGATCAGCCGTTCTAACAATTATTGCAATTATTTCCATTCCTAACCCTTTCTTCATATTAATAACAACAATAACATCTTTTACCATTACTTTCTTAAATATTTCTCTACAATAGCATTCCTTACCATCAATAATACATTTCTTAAGTAACCCCTTTCAAATAATATTCTTTTTTTTTATTTGCTATCATAACCTTATTAACTAACATTTCTTAATTATACTCTCTTATATTATTACACATATTATTTCTTATTATTAATAATTAATAGTTATATTATTTTATTTTTCATTTAAAAATAATTATTTATTTTCAGGTATTGAGTTCTGAGTTCAGTGTGTCGTTCGCTCTTACACCCCTCATTATAAAAATTACATTGTCCGTCGTCTACCGGACGTATATTTTTCCCTTGTAGCGTAGTCGCTGTGCTTACCATTGTTCTCACCCTCCTGTAAACAACGTCCGCGTTCCATTGTATTACTGCGACGTTTGGTTTTATCGTAGAAGTCACCTGTTCATAGGGCAACGTTTTCCCTCTCTTTCTCTCGTAACAAATGCTTCGCTCTTTCTCAATTCTCTCGTCACTAGTTTGGTTGAGTGAATCTACCTGAACAGCTGTCGACGGTTTTTTCATTCGTCGTTTATGATAACCTCTGTAGTTTTCATACTTATAGTTATAATAATTGTTACTGTAATTATCGTGCGTATATCTAACATCATACTTACCACAATTTTGGGTAGTGTGTTTCGTATAGATAATTTACTACGTTTATTGTTAGGCCTACAGTGATATTTATCTCCGTAAGTGTAGTGCCTTAAGTGTGTCATCTTATGTGACTTACTAGTGTGGTGTGTCTCACAATAGGGATATCGCCATTAATAAGGTATGTTTTATTAACCTTTATTTGCTTCTCCTCCTTAATGTTAATTACATTTTTTATAATTATCGTTAGTAATTACGAACGTATTTTCTCTCTTATTTTTAATTCTTATGATTTGTTTATATTATACTGCCGCAATGTGCGTATTTTAATCGTCAATTCTTTCTACTAATTCCTCTTTTGCTTTCCTTTCTTCTCTTAATTTTTCGGTCTGTTTTGTAAAAAATTCTGTTAACTCTTCTATTTGCGTTCTAATATTATTTTCTTTTACTTTTTCTGTTTGTTTGTTCTCTACTTCACCAAATACGGCTTGCATCATAGCTTGAAGTGCTTCTCCCATCCTTAAACTTCCTGATATTTCCATGGTGAATTATTATTAAAATATTTATTTAGTAGTAATTCTTTAACAATTATTATTGATAACCGTTCCCTACTTAATTATTTATTTCTGTATTTTTATTAATAGTTATTATTAATACTCATTACAGTTACACCTGTTACATAGACAAATAATATTATTCGTGGGCGCCAGCTGTGTGATTACACAACAATTAACATTACATTCAATTACTGTTTAATATAAATAATTATTACATATAATACATTTTTTATTTAACACACTCTTATATTTTAGAGCAACCATTCAGCTACATAAAAAATTTTAATAGTTAAATGATGGGGATCGGGCCATACGTTCATGGGCTACAATTTATATAACAAATTTTTGTACATAAATTTAGGCATGTCGTGCCCCACGTCCAGGGCGACAAATATATGCAACGTATTTAAACGTTGTTAAATTTAATTTCAAATACAAATACACTTCTATTTGTGTTTACGGAGCCCCACGATCTTGGAGCGCCAAATATATGCAACGTATTTATGTGTGTGCATTTTTATATGTACTTTAATTTGTATAGCCCCACGTTCTTTGGGAGCCAAATATGCAACAATACATATACATAAATACATATACATATACACAAATTTAGCGTGACCGGTCTCACGTTCAAGATTGACAAATTATGTAACAATATAATATTTAAATTGGGTTTCAGGTGTATCTGCAATAAGAATTCTATGTACTTGTAACGGTATTTCCAATTTATTTGATATTATTAAAAATTGTGCACATGGCACTGACTTCGATTTAAAACATTCGTTATTATTTGTTATTATGCCGTAAGACTTATGCTATATACATCCTTACTGACTAAATATTCTATTCTACTAATTATTGTATTAAAGAAAACTCTCATTTTCAGACTACTCAGTCAATTAATGTGTTTCAAAATGTCAATATTTAAATCTCTTTTTATATATTGTAATGTACTCAAAATATTAATAGTTATTGAATTTATCTTTTGTTTCTCAGTACTGTTTTATCTCAAATACTAATTGTTTTCATTTAAATGCTTTGTATTCATTTTATTTCATATTAATTTGAGCTCTTCTTACGTTAATCGTATTTCTAAAACATCTATGATTTTAATTCTACTTTACAAGAAACATTGGCTCTTACTTTTAAATAAAATAGAAATGTCTTTAATTGTCTTTGAGTTCATTGTACGATTAAGATATAAATAAGTTGTTTATCACCTTATTGTCGTCAATCATACTCGATCATTTTGATCCATTTGTAGTCGTTCTCGTCTCGCACTCCAGCGTCGGCTGTCTCTCTTCTACTCTTGTCCAGCGTCGGCTGTCTCTCTTCTCCTCTTGTCCAGCGTCGAATCACTTCTTCTTGTCCAGCGTCGTATCACTCTCTGGAACTCTCCTCGTGCTGTTTCTGACGTCAATGTATCTTCTTATGTAATTCTTCTTATGTACGGCTGTTATTATTTAAAAATGATTGTATTTACAACTTAGTTACATAGTTGTATGTAACTGGAAAATTTAAACTATTTACAAAAAAATAAATACGCCGTGCGGACGGGCATAATCTCCCGCTGCACCGTGGATGATTTAAGAAAGAGAACCACTGTAGCTTGCGTGTCCTATTTATACCCATGTCTTGGTCGACACCTGCAGTGGTACGAAACCGACATGTCAGAAACTGTCTCTGGATTCAGTTCCCCCACTCTTTCTCAAATTCGCTATTTCTTATATTTCTGCGAATTGCAGAGTCCTGTAAGTATACTGTTATACTTATCTTATAACTATTCTTACAACACATGGTCACTGTAATTTTGGACATTGCAACTTAACCCTTTCGATTTGTACACAGTTATTTCACTATTACACTCGTACGGTGTGGCACTTTCGCGTGGTTTTCGTACACAGTATTCAGTAAATTTTATTACATTTTATTGTGTTTTGGGATTTTAATTCTTAATTATAGTTTATGAATAATTACGGAAAAACGGTAATTGTGCAATTATTCATCTTGGGGTGGTAAACTCGCCTGCATAGACCTGCGTTCACACACACTAGCAAAATACTGGTGTATACACTTTCAGTTACATTTGTGTGTGTGTGCACGTCGATTCAGGTCGAAACACCTGTTCATATTTTTGTCTGAGCCAAGCTTGCAATCCCTGACATGCTTATTTCTAATATATTATTAATTATTTACAGTTTATTAGGTAAATTTAAATTTGCATATTCAATGCTCAGTACATCACTTATTTGTACTGTCGCATTATCCCTCTGCTTGGTAACAAAAAAAATTTAATAAATTTATTTATTATAATTTTTTTTTATTTATTATTATTATATTTGCAAAAAAATGTAAGAAATAATAAAGAATAATATTTGTCATCTCACCCTTAATTGGAGTGTATACAAATGTCTTACCTCCCCTCTTAATACGCTCACTGCTCGTGACCTTGTAGTAGGGTGGCTTTAACAAATAGCTGATCTGACTGGTTTCATTGACCTCGTTGTTTTCATGTGTAGAACTTCCTAAATGACGTTGCGTGGAATTTACCAATTTCTTTCTTCTGTATCTCATCATGTACGATGAAAGTGTGTTGTCCTACTCGCTGTCTTAACGTATACGGTCCATTATAAAGTCTGAAGAATTTTTTCGCCGTATTATCACTCCGTTTTCCCACTGGATTTGCTTTGAGTAGTATACTTTCTCCCACGTTGAATTGTTGTAGCTTGTGAGTTAGATTAAATCTTTCTACCCTCTTGTTAGCTCTTTCTCTATCCGTTGCTTTGCGTATTCAATTTTCACACTTATCGGTACAGGTACATTTTGGTTATTAGGTTTGTTTATATACTTAGTCCAAAATCTGTTTGGCTTCTTATCTTCTTCTAATTCCATGGGAGTGTATCCTGTTGCTTCACTATAATTTTCGTTAATCGCTTTTTCAAGAAATGGTAAATATTCTGCCCATTTATTGTGTTCATCATGGCAATATATTCGTAAATATTTACCTAATTATTTGTTAACTCTCTCAGCAAGGTTTCCTTGAGGATGTCTTATGGATGTGAGTACAGGTTGTATTCCATTTTCCCTTAACGTCCTCTCCCATTTTTCACTTTGGAATTGTACACCTTGATCATTGAGTATCTTCTTCATTTTTCCATATAACGGAATATATTTCTGCAGTAGTATCTTTAGAACAACTTTGGTTGTGGGTCGCATAATTGGGTACAGTCGGACTGCCTTGGAAAACACATCGATACATACCAATATGTGCTTCACACCTCGACTTGATCGTGGTAGTGGTCCCAGAAAATCCACTGCAATTAGCTCTCCTTTGTTCTCCTTCTGTATACTCTGCATTCCTACATATGTGTGTAAATGCGGTCCTTAATTTTACATTATCTTACTCATATATTCTTACCTCCGCTTCTAATCTTCCTTAACTCTTTTCTTAACATGACATTACTTTATCTAATACATTACTTATACAATACATTAACATTCATTACCTTTTATTACATTGCATTAACATTCCCTTTCTGATCGCTATTACTTTCCTGAAATACACTTCCGTAACAGAATACTCTTTTAGCTTTGTAGTGTGTCGCATGATCGGTTACAGAGGAACTGTCTTGGAAAACAACGATATTTTTCTCGAAGTCCTTAATCCTAAGTAGTCTCTGCCCTTTTGACTTTTCACTCTCGATTTCTTCTGTGTCCTTATATCTTCATTAAGTGTTCGCTTGATCAGCCGTTCTAACAATTATTGCAATTATTTCCATTCCTAACCCTTTCTTCATATTAATAACAACAATAACATCTTTTACCATTACTTTCTTAAATATTTCTCTACAATAGCATTCCTTACCATCAATAATACATTTCTTAAGTAACCCCTTTCAAATAATATTCTTTTTTTTTATTTGCTATCATAACCTTATTAACTAACATTTCTTAATTATACTCTCTTATATTATTACACATATTATTTCTTATTATTAATAATTAATAGTTATATTATTTTATTTTTCATTTAAAAATAATTATTTATTTTCAGGTATTGAGTTCTGAGTTCAGTGTGTCGTTCGCTCTTACACCCCTCATTATAAAAATTACATTGTCCGTCGTCTACCGGACGTATATTTTTCCCTTGTAGCGTAGTCGCTGTGCTTACCATTGTTCTCACCCTCCTGTAAACAACGTCCGCGTTCCATTGTATTACTGCGACGTTTGGTTTTATCGTAGAAGTCACCTGTTCATAGGGCAACGTTTTCCCTCTCTTTCTCTCGTAACAAATGCTTCGCTCTTTCTCAATTCTCTCGTCACTAGTTTGGTTGAGTGAATCTACCTGAACAGCTGTCGACGGTTTTTTCATTCGTCGTTTATGATAACCTCTGTAGTTTTCATACTTATAGTTATAATAATTGTTACTGTAATTATCGTGCGTATATCTAACATCATACTTACCACAATTTTGGGTAGTGTGTTTCGTATAGATAATTTACTACGTTTATTGTTAGGCCTACAGTGATATTTATCTCCGTAAGTGTAGTGCCTTAAGTGTGTCATCTTATGTGACTTACTAGTGTGGTGTGTCTCACAATAGGGATATCGCCATTAATAAGGTATGTTTTATTAACCTTTATTTGCTTCTCCTCCTTAATGTTAATTACATTTTTTATAATTATCGTTAGTAATTACGAACGTATTTTCTCTCTTATTTTTAATTCTTATGATTTGTTTATATTATACTGCCGCAATGTGCGTATTTTAATCGTCAATTCTTTCTACTAATTCCTCTTTTGCTTTCCTTTCTTCTCTTAATTTTTCGGTCTGTTTTGTAAAAAATTCTGTTAACTCTTCTATTTGCGTTCTAATATTATTTTCTTTTACTTTTTCTGTTTGTTTGTTCTCTACTTCACCAAATACGGCTTGCATCATAGCTTGAAGTGCTTCTCCCATCCTTAAACTTCCTGATATTTCCATGGTGAATTATTATTAAAATATTTATTTAGTAGTAATTCTTTAACAATTATTATTGATAACCGTTCCCTACTTAATTATTTATTTCTGTATTTTTATTAATAGTTATTATTAATACTCATTACAGTTACACCTGTTACATAGACAAATAATATTATTCGTGGGCGCCAGCTGTGTGATTACACAACAATTAACATTACATTCAATTACTGTTTAATATAAATAATTATTACATATAATACATTTTTTATTTAACACACTCTTATATTTTAGAGCAACCATTCAGCTACATAAAAAATTTTAATAGTTAAATGATGGGGATCGGGCCATACGTTCATGGGCTACAATTTATATAACAAATTTTTGTACATAAATTTAGGCATGTCGTGCCCCACGTCCAGGGCGACAAATATATGCAACGTATTTAAACGTTGTTAAATTTAATTTCAAATACAAATACACTTCTATTTGTGTTTACGGAGCCCCACGATCTTGGAGCGCCAAATATATGCAACGTATTTATGTGTGTGCATTTTTATATGTACTTTAATTTGTATAGCCCCACGTTCTTTGGGAGCCAAATATGCAACAATACATATACATAAATACATATACATATACACAAATTTAGCGTGACCGGTCTCACGTTCAAGATTGACAAATTATGTAACAATATAATATTT
The DNA here is from genome assembly GCA_034769895.1 of Magicicada septendecula. Lineage (NCBI taxonomy): Eukaryota > Metazoa > Arthropoda > Insecta > Hemiptera > Cicadidae > Magicicada > Magicicada septendecula. The sequence goes on along the minus strand of CM068370.1, from coordinate 288,200,273 downwards.
AAATTGGGTTTCAGGTGTATCTGCAATAAGAATTCTATGTACTTGTAACGGTATTTCCAATTTATTTGATATTATTAAAAATTGTGCACATGGCACTGACTTCGATTTAAAACATTCGTTATTATTTGTTATTATGCCGTAAGACTTATGCTATATACATCCTTACTGACTAAATATTCTATTCTACTAATTATTGTATTAAAGAAAACTCTCATTTTCAGACTACTCAGTCAATTAATGTGTTTCAAAATGTCAATATTTAAATCTCTTTTTATATATTGTAATGTACTCAAAATATTAATAGTTATTGAATTTATCTTTTGTTTCTCAGTACTGTTTTATCTCAAATACTAATTGTTTTCATTTAAATGCTTTGTATTCATTTTATTTCATATTAATTTGAGCTCTTCTTACGTTAATCGTATTTCTAAAACATCTATGATTTTAATTCTACTTTACAAGAAACATTGGCTCTTACTTTTAAATAAAATAGAAATGTCTTTAATTGTCTTTGAGTTCATTGTACGATTAAGATATAAATAAGTTGTTTATCACCTTATTGTCGTCAATCATACTCGATCATTTTGATCCATTTGTAGTCGTTCTCGTCTCGCACTCCAGCGTCGGCTGTCTCTCTTCTACTCTTGTCCAGCGTCGGCTGTCTCTCTTCTCCTCTTGTCCAGCGTCGAATCACTTCTTCTTGTCCAGCGTCGTATCACTCTCTGGAACTCTCCTCGTGCTGTTTCTGACGTCAATGTATCTTCTTATGTAATTCTTCTTATGTACGGCTGTTATTATTTAAAAATGATTGTATTTACAACTTAGTTACATAGTTGTATGTAACTGGAAAATTTAAACTATTTACAAAAAAATAAATACGCCGTGCGGACGGGCATAATCTCCCGCTGCACCGTGGATGATTTAAGAAAGAGAACCACTGTAGCTTGCGTGTCCTATTTATACCCATGTCTTGGTCGACACCTGCAGTGGTACGAAACCGACATGTCAGAAACTGTCTCTGGATTCAGTTCCCCCACTCTTTCTCAAATTCGCTATTTCTTATATTTCTGCGAATTGCAGAGTCCTGTAAGTATACTGTTATACTTATCTTATAACTATTCTTACAACACATGGTCACTGTAATTTTGGACATTGCAACTTAACCCTTTCGATTTGTACACAGTTATTTCACTATTACACTCGTACGGTGTGGCACTTTCGCGTGGTTTTCGTACACAGTATTCAGTAAATTTTATTACATTTTATTGTGTTTTGGGATTTTAATTCTTAATTATAGTTTATGAATAATTACGGAAAAACGGTAATTGTGCAATTATTCATCTTGGGGTGGTAAACTCGCCTGCATAGACCTGCGTTCACACACACTAGCAAAATACTGGTGTATACACTTTCAGTTACATTTGTGTGTGTGTGCACGTCGATTCAGGTCGAAACACCTGTTCATATTTTTGTCTGAGCCAAGCTTGCAATCCCTGACATGCTTATTTCTAATATATTATTAATTATTTACAGTTTATTAGGTAAATTTAAATTTGCATATTCAATGCTCAGTACATCACTTATTTGTACTGTCGCATTATCCCTCTGCTTGGTAACAAAAAAAATTTAATAAATTTATTTATTATAATTTTTTTTTATTTATTATTTTTATATTTGCAAAAAAATGTAAGAAATAATAAAGAATAATATTTGTCATCTCACCCTTAATTGGAGTGTATACAAATGTCTTACCTCCCCTCTTAATACGCTCACTGCTCGTGACCTTGTAGTAGGGTGGCTTTAACAAATAGCTGATCTGACTGGTTTCATTGACCTCGTTGTTTTCATGTGTAGAACTTCCTAAATGACGTTGCGTGGAATTTACCAATTTCTTTCTTCTGTATCTCATCATGTACGATGAAAGTGTGTTGTCCTACTCGCTGTCTTAACGTATACGGTCCATTATAAAGTCTGAAGAATTTTTTCGCCGTATTATCACTCCGTTTTCCCACTGGATTTGCTTTGAGTAGTATACTTTCTCCCACGTTGAATTGTTGTAGCTTGTGAGTTAGATTAAATCTTTCTACCCTCTTGTTAGCTCTTTCTCTATCCGTTGCTTTGCGTATTCAATTTTCACACTTATCGGTACAGGTACATTTTGGTTATTAGGTTTGTTTATATACTTAGTCCAAAATCTGTTTGGCTTCTTATCTTCTTCTAATTCCATGGGAGTGTATCCTGTTGCTTCACTATAATTTTCGTTAATCGCTTTTTCAAGAAATGGTAAATATTCTGCCCATTTATTGTGTTCATCATGGCAATATATTCGTAAATATTTACCTAATTATTTGTTAACTCTCTCAGCAAGGTTTCCTTGAGGATGTCTTATGGATGTGAGTACAGGTTGTATTCCATTTTCCCTTAACGTCCTCTCCCATTTTTCACTTTGGAATTGTACACCTTGATCATTGAGTATCTTCTTCATTTTTCCATATAACGGAATATATTTCTGCAGTAGTATCTTTAGAACAACTTTGGTTGTGGGTCGCATAATTGGGTACAGTCGGACTGCCTTGGAAAACACATCGATACATACCAATATGTGCTTCACACCTCGACTTGATCGTGGTAGTGGTCCCAGAAAATCCACTGCAATTAGCTCTCCTTTGTTCTCCTTCTGTATACTCTGCATTCCTACATATGTGTGTAAATGCGGTCCTTAATTTTACATTATCTTACTCATATATTCTTACCTCCGCTTCTAATCTTCCTTAACTCTTTTCTTAACATGACATTACTTTATCTAATACATTACTTATACAATACATTAACATTCATTACCTTTTATTACATTGCATTAACATTCCCTTTCTGATCGCTATTACTTTCCTGAAATACACTTCCGTAACAGAATACTCTTTTAGCTTTGTAGTGTGTCGCATGATCGGTTACAGAGGAACTGTCTTGGAAAACAACGATATTTTTCTCGAAGTCCTTAATCCTAAGTAGTCTCTGCCCTTTTGACTTTTCACTCTCGATTTCTTCTGTGTCCTTATATCTTCATTAAGTGTTCGCTTGATCAGCCGTTCTAACAATTATTGCAATTATTTCCATTCCTAACCCTTTCTTCATATTAATAACAACAATAACATCTTTTACCATTACTTTCTTAAATATTTCTCTACAATAGCATTCCTTACCATCAATAATACATTTCTTAAGTAACCCCTTTCAAATAATATTCTTTTTTTTTATTTGCTATCATAACCTTATTAACTAACATTTCTTAATTATACTCTCTTATATTATTACACATATTATTTCTTATTATTAATAATTAATAGTTATATTATTTTATTTTTCATTTAAAAATAATTATTTATTTTCAGGTATTGAGTTCTGAGTTCAGTGTGTCGTTCGCTCTTACACCCCTCATTATAAAAATTACATTGTCCGTCGTCTACCGGACGTATATTTTTCCCTTGTAGCGTAGTCGCTGTGCTTACCATTGTTCTCACCCTCCTGTAAACAACGTCCGCGTTCCATTGTATTACTGCGACGTTTGGTTTTATCGTAGAAGTCACCTGTTCATAGGGCAACGTTTTCCCTCTCTTTCTCTCGTAACAAATGCTTCGCTCTTTCTCAATTCTCTCGTCACTAGTTTGGTTGAGTGAATCTACCTGAACAGCTGTCGACGGTTTTTTCATTCGTCGTTTATGATAACCTCTGTAGTTTTCATACTTATAGTTATAATAATTGTTACTGTAATTATCGTGCGTATATCTAACATCATACTTACCACAATTTTGGGTAGTGTGTTTCGTATAGATAATTTACTACGTTTATTGTTAGGCCTACAGTGATATTTATCTCCGTAAGTGTAGTGCCTTAAGTGTGTCATCTTATGTGACTTACTAGTGTGGTGTGTCTCACAATAGGGATATCGCCATTAATAAGGTATGTTTTATTAACCTTTATTTGCTTCTCCTCCTTAATGTTAATTACATTTTTTATAATTATCGTTAGTAATTACGAACGTATTTTCTCTCTTATTTTTAATTCTTATGATTTGTTTATATTATACTGCCGCAATGTGCGTATTTTAATCGTCAATTCTTTCTACTAATTCCTCTTTTGCTTTCCTTTCTTCTCTTAATTTTTCGGTCTGTTTTGTAAAAAATTCTGTTAACTCTTCTATTTGCGTTCTAATATTATTTTCTTTTACTTTTTCTGTTTGTTTGTTCTCTACTTCACCAAATACGGCTTGCATCATAGCTTGAAGTGCTTCTCCCATCCTTAAACTTCCTGATATTTCCATGGTGAATTATTATTAAAATATTTATTTAGTAGTAATTCTTTAACAATTATTATTGATAACCGTTCCCTACTTAATTATTTATTTCTGTATTTTTATTAATAGTTATTATTAATACTCATTACAGTTACACCTGTTACATAGACAAATAATATTATTCGTGGGCGCCAGCTGTGTGATTACACAACAATTAACATTACATTCAATTACTGTTTAATATAAATAATTATTACATATAATACATTTTTTATTTAACACACTCTTATATTTTAGAGCAACCATTCAGCTACATAAAAAATTTTAATAGTTAAATGATGGGGATCGGGCCATACGTTCATGGGCTACAATTTATATAACAAATTTTTGTACATAAATTTAGGCATGTCGTGCCCCACGTCCAGGGCGACAAATATATGCAACGTATTTAAACGTTGTTAAATTTAATTTCAAATACAAATACACTTCTATTTGTGTTTACGGAGCCCCACGATCTTGGAGCGCCAAATATATGCAACGTATTTATGTGTGTGCATTTTTATATGTACTTTAATTTGTATAGCCCCACGTTCTTTGGGAGCCAAATATGCAACAATACATATACATAAATACATATACATATACACAAATTTAGCGTGACCGGTCTCACGTTCAAGATTGACAAATTATGTAACAATATAATATTTAAATTGGGTTTCAGGTGTATCTGCAATAAGAATTCTATGTACTTGTAACGGTATTTCCAATTTATTTGATATTATTAAAAATTGTGCACATGGCACTGACTTCGATTTAAAACATTCGTTATTATTTGTTATTATGCCGTAAGACTTATGCTATATACATCCTTACTGACTAAATATTCTATTCTACTAATTATTGTATTAAAGAAAACTCTCATTTTCAGACTACTCAGTCAATTAATGTGTTTCAAAATGTCAATATTTAAATCTCTTTTTATATATTGTAATGTACTCAAAATATTAATAGTTATTGAATTTATCTTTTGTTTCTCAGTACTGTTTTATCTCAAATACTAATTGTTTTCATTTAAATGCTTTGTATTCATTTTATTTCATATTAATTTGAGCTCTTCTTACGTTAATCGTATTTCTAAAACATCTATGATTTTAATTCTACTTTACAAGAAACATTGGCTCTTACTTTTAAATAAAATAGAAATGTCTTTAATTGTCTTTGAGTTCATTGTACGATTAAGATATAAATAAGTTGTTTATCACCTTATTGTCGTCAATCATACTCGATCATTTTGATCCATTTGTAGTCGTTCTCGTCTCGCACTCCAGCGTCGGCTGTCTCTCTTCTACTCTTGTCCAGCGTCGGCTGTCTCTCTTCTCCTCTTGTCCAGCGTCGAATCACTTCTTCTTGTCCAGCGTCGTATCACTCTCTGGAACTCTCCTCGTGCTGTTTCTGACGTCAATGTATCTTCTTATGTAATTCTTCTTATGTACGGCTGTTATTATTTAAAAATGATTGTATTTACAACTTAGTTACATAGTTGTATGTAACTGGAAAATTTAAACTATTTACAAAAAAATAAATACGCCGTGCGGACGGGCATAATCTCCCGCTGCACCGTGGATGATTTAAGAAAGAGAACCACTGTAGCTTGCGTGTCCTATTTATACCCATGTCTTGGTCGACACCTGCAGTGGTACGAAACCGACATGTCAGAAACTGTCTCTGGATTCAGTTCCCCCACTCTTTGTCAAATTCGCTATTTCTTATATTTCTGCGAATTGCAGAGCCCTGTAAGTATACTGTTATACTTATCTTATAACTATTCTTACAACACATGTTCACTGTAATTTTGGACATTGCAACTTAACCCTTTCGATTTGTACACAGTTATTTCACTATTACACTCGTACGGTAATAATTGTACACCTTGATCATTGAGTATCTTCTTCATTTTTCCATATAACGGAATATATTTCTGCAGTAGTATCTTTAGAACAACTTTGGTTGTGGGTCGCATAATTGGGTACAGTCGGACTGCCTTGGAAAACACATCGATACATACCAATATGTGCTTCACACCTCGACTTGATCGTGGTAGTGGTCCCAGAAAATCCACTGCAATTAGCTCTCCTTTGTTCTCCTTCTGTATACTCTGCATTCCTACATATGTGTGTAAATGCGGTCCTTAATTTTACATTATCTTACTCATATATTCTTACCTCCGCTTCTAATCTTCCTTAACTCTTTTCTTAACATGACATTACTTTATCTAATACATTACTTATACAATACATTAACATTCATTACCTTTTATTACATTGCATTAACATTCCCTTTCTGATCGCTATTACTTTCCTGAAATACACTTCCGTAACAGAATACCCTTTTAGCTTTGTAGTGTGTCGCATGATCGGTTACAGAGGAACTGTCTTGGAAAACAACGATATTTTTCTCGAAGTCCTTAATCCTAAGTAAGACTTATGCTATATACATCCTTACTGACTAAATATTCTATTCTACTAATTATTGTATTAAAGAAAACTCTCATTTTCAGACTACTCAGTCAATTAATGTGTTTCAAAATATCAATATTTAAATCTCTTTTTATATATTTTAATGTACTCAAAATATTAATATTTATTGAATTTATCTTTTGTTTCTCAGTACTGTTTTATCTCAAATACTAATTGTTTTCATTTAAATGCTTTGTATTCATTTTATTTCATATTAATTTGAGCTCTTGTTACGTTAATCGTATTTCTAAAACATCTATGATTTTAATTCTACTTTACAAGAAACATTGGCTCTTACTTTTAAATAAAATAGAAATGTCTTTAATTGTCTTTGAGTTCATTGTACAATTAAGATATAAATAAGTTGTTTATCACCTTATTGTCGTCAATCATACTCGATCATTTTGATCCATTTGTAGTCGTTCTCGTCTCACACTCCAGCGTCGGCTGTCTCTCTTCTACTCTTGTCCAGCGTCGGCTGTCTCTCTTCTCCTCTTGTCCAGCGTCGAATCACTTCTTCTTGTCCAGCGTCGTATCACTCTCTGGAACTCTCCTCGTGCTGTTTCTGACGTCAATGTATCTTCTTATGTAATTCTTCTTATGTACGGCTGTTATTATTTAAAAATGATTGTATTTACAACTTAGTTACATAGTTGTATGTAACTGGAAAATTTAAACTATTTACAAAAAAATAAATACGCCGTGCGGACGGGCATAATCTCCCGCTGCACCGTGGATGATTTAAGAAAGAGAACCACTGTAGCTTGCGTGTCCTATTTATACCCATGTCTTGGTCGACACCTGCAGTGGTACGAAACCGACATGTCAGAAACTGTCTCTGGATTCAGTTCCCCCACTCTTTCTCAAATTCGCTATTTCTTATATTTCTGCGAATTGCAGAGTCCTGTAAGTATACTGTTATACTTATCTTATAACTATTCTTACAACACATGTTCACTGTAATTTTGGACATTGCAACTTAACCCTTTCGGTTTGTACACAGTTATTTCACTATTACACTCGTACGGTGTGGCACTTTCGCGTGGTTTTCGTACACAGTATTCAGTACATTTTATTACATTTTATTGTGTTTTTGGATTTTAATTCTTAATTATAGTTTATGAATAATTACGGAAAAACGGTAATTGTGCAATTATTCATCTTGGGGTGGTAAACTCGCCTGCATAGACCTGCGTTCACACACACTAGCAAAATACTGGTGTATACATTTTCAGTTACATTTATGTGTGTGTGCACGTCGATTCAGGTCGAAACACCTGTTCATATTTTTGTCTGAGCCAAGCTTGCAATCCCTGACATGCTTATTTCTAATATATTATTAATTATTTACAGTTTATTAGGTAAATTTAAATTTGTATATTCAATGCTCAGTACATCACTTATTTGTACTGTCGCAATGTATTATAAAACTTTTTGTCTAACTATTACTTTTATTTTTATTAAATTAATTAAAGTAATATATTTTTTATTACTTTCTTGTAATTTTTGAATATTTTCTTCAATTTTATTATTTGTATCTTTGATTTCACTAGATAATTGATTAGATAGTAGACTATTTGTACTATCAATTTTACTATTTAATTGACTATTTGAATTTTCAATGTTACTATTATTTTCATCTATTTTAGTGGTCAACTGCTTGAACATCAGCAGCCACACCTCACGACTTTGGTTTGCTGTGACTTCATTGCCTTATTCAGATCTTCCCGCATTACCTTTATTTGCTGTTCTACCTTTTGATGTACTTCGTCTCGGTCAGCCTTACTCTCTACTTGTTTCTTAACCTCCTTAATATTTTCATCGAGTTGGGTGCACTCTACCTTGGTACTCTGGATTTCTTCTTTATTTAGAAGCGTTTGGGTTTTTAACTCAGCAGTTACTTCGCTGAATTGTTGGTTAATAAGAGTTACTTTCTGTTCTTACCGTTCATGAAATTCGATTCTAAATTTATTTAGTTTTTCGTCTTGGCGGCGAAAATTAGTATTTACTTGTTTCTTAAATTCTTCTATTGTAGGTTTAACCTCTTCGGTATGCTTATCAAACTTAAGATTACTCTCATCTATTTTGATATTGGTACTATCTATTTTACTAGCTAAATTAGCTATTTCTTCATCTATTTTAAATGTAGCTTCTTTACTACTTTGTTCTATTTGGCTAGTTAAATTTTCGTTTATTTGTTTCATTTCGCTAGATAAGTATTTATTATTTTGCTCTATTTTATTATTAACATCATTTATTAATTTTTTATTACTTTCTTCTAATTTTTGATTATTTTCTTCAATTTTATTATTTGTATCTTTGATTTCACTAGATAATTGATTAGATAGTTGACTATCAATTTTACTATTTAATTGACTATTTGAATTTTCAATGTTACTATTACTTTCATCTATTTTAGTGGTCAACTGCTTGAACATCTGTTCAATTGCTGCCATATTTACTGCTTGTGATTTAGCCTTTTTTTTTTTTTTTTTTTTTTTTTTTTTTTTTTTTTTTTTTTTTTTACAATAACTATTTAACAAAGTTTATTTTAATATTTAACCCTTCAACAGTTATTTGTAACCTTAAATTCTCCACTTCGTTTCAAATTAAGTATTATTACAATTCAAACTAGTCACTTGGGTTAATATCGGTTTAATCGAGTTTACTCGGGCCCATTAGTTGCGGCGCCAAATTATATAAAGACCTTTTGTCTACCTATCTATTTTCTGTATATAATGATAGAACAAATCTTACTTACCCGTGACTTTTTACTTCACCTGGGCGCCAGAACAAATCCCAGATACAAATGACACGGATTCAGCTTAGCTCAGAGCACAGAGACACACTATCTCAGGATTCGTTCAGTGAGTGGAATATTTAAGGGGAATCGTTACAAATAACTCTTAAATAATGTTGAAATTTGTTTAATTAATGACTTCGTTATTGAATTAAGTTCTTTAAAAGTTTAGTTAATGACTTATTGCTAACCTAAATCTTATTGGTTAATGAGTGTGCCTGAAAAGTGAAGATTAAAACGTCCAAACGACCAATTGCTCTTATTTGGTTGATTTAGGGATTATATATCACCCAAACCAGTGCTAAAGAACGGGTCTGCAATAATTTGCATGTTCAATACTACACTTCGCTCTCCATTCAACACTCCTATATTACTTTATATCTAATCTTAATAATTAAGTACAAATTTTGAATTTATATAGTGTCTAAAAAAAATGTTTATTGATTTAATTATTTATTTTGTTATTTTATGTTCATCGATCAATGAATATATTTCTTATCTGATTGATGCGTCCACCGTAGATAGTAATCAGTAGAGATACTCCTTTTGATGGTTCGGCTCAGACGAAATGATGTTCACCAATAACGTTGACTGATGATTCTGGACAATTACAGATGCTGTAGCTATTCTGGTGCACAGGTCACTTCACTGTTAATTAATTATTTATTAATTAATTATTTATTAATTAATTATTTAATTAATTAATTAGTTATTACGCAGCGAGATTATTTATTGAACTTTACTAGTTCCTCTACTACTGCGGACCACTTCACGAACTGTTTATTTAAATAAATAATTTGCGTTGTTTGTGCAATTGAGATCGTATTTAACACACGTCTCGCTTATTTAATGCCCGAACGAAGAGTGCCCAATTCCCTCATTCTGAGTTAGCGTCCACTCTTAATACAGGGTTGTGATTGGTTGTTCCAAATAAATCATGTGTTTTTTATTTGAAACAATATCGAACAGGTCGGTCGAAATCTCCTTAACTAGTTTGAGATGGTAGAGAATTTCTGGCTAATTTCATACTTCCTCTGTTTACAAATCGTTTGATTACAGGTATTTGCAAACGTGTTTTCAAAGATCTGACCACAGAATATTATTGCTTTGGTCTTTCTCTGTATGTGTGTGAAAACACCTAATTCGTACCTAGCCTAATTCTATAGTTATATCTCTTGGCGTTTAAATGTTAATTATATTAGTTGATATTTTGGCTACTTATAGAACTTTAATTGCTGAACACTATGCAGGTTTTAGAATTGCCGTATATTTATTAGTTTTGAAGATATTGCAGTTTTAATAAATAAAATTAATTGAATAAAATTTCATGTCTGTGCACGCGTCAGTAGTAGCAGTGGCGAGGTTAGACAGAGATGGCTGTGATTATTCCCTCTCTCTCTAGCTTACGCCGCTAGGCTAGCACATTTTGACACTTTCATATAACGATCTGATAGGTCAACTATATGAATCGTTATAATATATATATATATATATATATATATATATATATATATATATATTGTATGCGTTTACAATCTAATTCCCACTTTACAAATTTAATTATTTAATATTATTTAATTTCTTTGGTTAAAGTTGTAAAATGAAAAGTCTGCAGTGAAAAAGAGTGACGACGAATTTGTTCGAGTCGGTTCTCTCGCAGGCGTCCATGGATAGTCGTAGATCGCCGCAGATTCTGATCATGCTAAAACAAACACATTTACTTACGGTAGAGGAAGTTCTAGTTGGTTGACCAATTCGTAAATAATTGAATCGGTAACTCGATCCTCATAGGTTAGTGTTAGACGGTGCCACCTGTGAAAGTATTGCTGAAAATCTAGCTCGAGACTGTACTGTCTGTGTAATAAAAGGTCGTCAACTCTTTGTTTTCTGTTATTAATTTTAATTTTATTAACAAACCTTGATAATATTGGCAAACCGTTACTTTAGAATTTAACACAGGCTGTTTTCCTAGTCAGTCATTGATTTTATTTTCTATTTTGCTCTTAATCTCAGGGTATAAAAGATTATTTAAATTATTCAACATAAAATTTACAATATAATTCTTGAACCTTGGTTCATTATGTTTACAATTCTTCCGTGGTTCCTTTGAGCCTGCAAGATACAAAAACAAGAAAATATGTCTGCGCTACTGTTTAACATTAGTAGGCGGATTTAATTATTATAAACTATAGGTATATTAAATGGTTTCATAAATCATTACTATGGAATAAATATCGTCAACTATGGTCAACCCTACATTTGCTTTAGACATAACGAATTAATTTTTAGAACAAAAATGACCTGGAACGGTTTCAAAATTATTAACCTATAGTCGTAACATTGACTATTATCAACATTGAGTTGCCTCTAGACATACTGATTCAAATATTTAATAACAAAATAACATTAGAAGTTTATACAATTATTAACATGGTTATTAAATTGACTATTGTTAATATTAGAACAACTTCAGGCATACTGAATTGTAATAAATTAATAACTATTCCAAAATATCAGGTATCAGCTTAATCTAAATATCAAAAAAGTTACATTACTATTTAAATAATAATTCACTTAATGTTTGTCAATTATTATTATATCCATTGTATGTAGCACACTAGTTATTCAAACAATTATGATTTGTTACTTAATCAGTGTTCATCGCAATATTAATTGGTTGTTTATGTCTGATACCAATTGAATTAAAAAGTTAATATAACATCTCTTTTTGAGTTTCTACCATTCATTGTTTGGTTCTATTTGGTTCGATATTTGTAATATCGGTAATAAATTTATTATTTATTTCTACAAAATAATTATATCAGGTTTATCAATGTTTGTGAATTACTGTTAGTCATTATGTTTATTCACGATGAACCTCGTTAATATTTTATGGTTGATTCCATGTGAAGACCACACTGCAAAAAGGATGAGGGTCATTTTTTTTCGAAAATGGGTTTATGTTGGTAATGGATATCCAAGGACCGTTAGAAGCTGCAGCGGGGTCGTTTTACGCAAAACGGACGATGGTTTAGCTGTTATCGGGCTTCAAAATATTGCTACACTTTACAAGAAGGATGAACGTCAGCCTCAACCAACGCAACAAGGATGACAGTCAATTCAGCAGGTTGGCAGCGCGCTCAGTCTTGTGGGTTTGTTTACGTTCCAGTTTGATGCATTGTGCTGGCTAGTGCCTGTTCTTGTTTGTTTTGCCTAATTGTCCGAATAAACGTGTGAAAATTGATAGTGGTGAGGGTGTCAGTGGCTTAAATAGCGAAAATAGTGATTGTGAATCAGTTAATAAGTCGGTTATGAAGGTACAAGGAAAAGAAAATCTCATGGACGATCAAGTGATGTTATGAAGAAAATAAGGTTATGTACACACGAAACGGGGCCTGACTGTGAGTGTAAACGTTTAAAATGTTTTCAAGTAATATCTAAGGACAATGCTAAGAAATTTATTAGTGATTTTAATGAGCTGTCATCTGTCAATGACCAATCTTTGTATCTAGCAGGCATGATCAACGTACACCATGTTAAAAATCGTAGACCTAGGAAAAATGAAGACGATGCCAAATTCCATGAAAATGTTTTTACATACAAAGTTAGAATCACTGAAAATGACCTAGTTAAGGAGATCCCAGTTTGTTATAAAGCCTTTTTATCACTTCATGGTGTGTCAGCTAAAAGGGTTCAAAATATTCAAAAGTCCTTAAAAATTGCAGGGAAGGCCCCAGTAAATAAAAGGGGGATTTACAATCATAAACATTGCCGGTCATCTCCTGAGGTTGAAGCTAGTGTAATTAATCACATTAGTTCTTTCAAGGGGCGTCAAAGTCATTATAGCTTAAATAAAACAAGAAAAATATACCTGCCTGAATCATTAAACGTAAAAAAAAATGCATGAGCTGTATTTGGCTGGTAACTATTCTCGTGTTTCTTACGAGTACTATCGCGAAATATTTGTAACAAAGTTTAATTTAGGGTTTGGATATCCCCGCAGCGATACGTGTAGTACTTGCGATCAGTATCAAGCTGAGGTCAAACTTATAAATGCCAAACTGCAAGAACCAACGCTTGAAGGAGAAACTAAAATTAAGTTATTAGACGAATTAAGGAAACTAGGAATAGAAAATGAAGTGCATAAAAAAAAGCTCAAACCTTTTACGACAGGAAAAAAATTGCAAGAACAGAATCATCTAACAGAATGGATAAAGAAACAATAACGATGGATTATCAAAAAAATTTGAGTCTACCGAATATAGCAACCAACGATGTTTATTATCGCCGTCAGCTAAGCTTCTACATGTTCAACATTCATGTTTTGTCAACTGGAGAATCAGTTTTTTATTGCTACTCAGAAGAAATGGGCTCAAAAGGGGCTGATCAGGTAACATCAATGTTAAATTACTTTATTTTTTATATTTTGGACTCCCAAGTGAAACACCTTGAAATTTTCTGTGACTCTTGCAGTGGGCAAAATAAAAACTATCTAGTGATTAAATTTTGCCACTACGTAGTTAGAATTGTGAAACGTCTAGAATCTATCAAAATCACGTTTCCAATCCGTGGGCACTCTTATATGGACTGTGACAGAAATATGACTATCATTAATCTAAAATCACCTTGTGAAGTGCCAGAAGATTGGATTAATGTGGTACAAAATGCACGAGTTAAGCCTTCACCATTTCAGGCAGTCGATATTGATTAGACTTTCTTCAGGGATTGGAACTTATTTCTTGAGCCACATTATATGAAGAAAAATCCAATTGCTACAAGACCGGTACGGGAAATTGTATTTAAATCTGAACACAGTAGATTAGTGGAGCACAGATCCTCCTTTAGCGGCCACTGGAATTGTACTCCAATCAGGCCTCAACCATTACCTGTAACAGTTTTCAATCACCATGCGGACTGCAGCAGAAAGGAATTTTTCTTGCCAAACCCACTTCGCAAAGGTACGTACATTCATAAAATACATTTTATCGTACGTTGTATTTACTATTAATTTTTTAGGGCTGTGTATTATTTTTTGTTCTAACAAAGATTTTTTTTTCAGCTCCTAAACCAATTTCTGAAGAAAAATTTAAAGACCTTCAACATTTAAAAAAGTTTTGTGGTCCAGCTGCACAAAGTTATTATGATAACCTACCTCATGCACCAAAAAAAGCTAAATCTACAAATAAAGTTAAACCTCAAGCTACATCTACAGCAAAAGCTAAACCTAAAGCTAAAAAAATCCCAAACTAAATGACGGAGTACTCCTGATGGACCAAAAGTACAACTTTTCTGTATTAATTTGATTTTTTTTTTGTGACTTTCTATCGTTTTTTATGTTTTAAATAGCATTTTAATAAATAGCTATAGTAATAATATTGAGTTTTATTAAAAGGCAAACCCTGTTAACTTACTGCGTAAAAAGGATGAGGGTCATGACATTCATCTTGTTTGCAGACAAAAGTGTGTATTTTGTAAGGTTTTTATATTTTTTTGAGAATAAAAAATAACAAAGTTAGTGATTTGAAGTATGGATTGATAATACAACATTTGGGAGGAAAACTAGGTGGGTATAGCATTTTTATAAAACATTGTATGATTTTATACCAGTGGTCCAAACCTTAAATTTGCTCTAGCCGAAAACTTGGTTTTAGTGACCCTCATCTTTTTTGCAGTGTGGTCCTCATGTTTAAAAAAAATTGACATCTTCAAATCTCTGTTTTTTAAATTAATTATCATTAATAATCAACTAACACTATACTTCCTGTTAATACACTTGGATTGCAACTTTATTATGTACTGTGCAATTGCATTTCGCTATAATACAAGCGTTTTATTTAATCACTCGACACTAAAAATTTCGGGGTTAGGATGCCCCCTTCTGTTTATGTTTATAACCACACAGCTGATATCTTGAAAACGACTGTATTCGCGCACAGAAATTTGCCGTCGTCTCGCGTCGCTAGTCTGAGGTAGAATCCTACAATTATTTTTCTTCTTCGCTGTTCCTATATCGGGAGCACATACCCCCCGGTCGATTTTGATCGATTCCATTGGTTAAGAAGGCTGACATTCTATCCAGCGAGGTCACCCCCCTCGCAAATTAATTAATTTTACAGAAAATTGTTAACGACTTTGGGTTGGAGAGTATCGTTTGTTGCCTTCTCGTTTTTGTCCAAAATAAATATAATTCCTTTAAAATTGGTTTAACGTCCTTGTTATATGAGTAATGCTTAATTCAATCACATTATGTTATTACAATTAATCTGTTCTTTAAAATGAGTCCTCACAAGACATGTGTGAGTTTAGTAATAAGAAAGTTAATTCCTTACTTACGACTATTACATATTTCTTATTGTTTTACATGATTAATTACTAAAATTGACCAAATGATGATTATATTCCATCATACCCTTCCTTTGAAGTTCATTTATGACAATATCTAGTACAATGATTGTCTAAAATTAATAAAATTACTATATTTGACCCATGCTTTCTATGGCCTAGAGCATGCTCAGTTTGATTTACTTTATTTATTGACATATTTTGTCCTGTCCACTTTTTGACATGATACAGATATTCTACGATGTCTATTACAACTTCTGGACACCTTAGTTTCCATTAGAATACAATTATTTACTTGTTTTTAGTCTCATTTATCGTTCATACTCTTAGTATGCCATGTGTCATTATGATTTAATTCTGAATTAAAGATATACGTGATATACCAATTTTTATGTGGTTCCTTTCAGTCTAAATTGTCTTTACAGTTTAAAGATTGTTCTGCAATGGTTGTTCTCTTATAAATACATGTGATATTGATAATAATTCACTAATACTTCTTGCATCTAGTGTGGTCAGACAGTTACCTCAATTTTCCTTAATTCTGGTTAAATTAGCTTTACATTATAATCATTTTATACTACATTAGTGGTAATACATATTATATTGCACATCTATGTCATTGTTCTTTACTGGTTTACAATATTATAGAAATTCTGAGTGTGTTTAATGTGTACATCTTTCTGTCCAATTTCAGTCTGTGTATTTGCATTAAACACCACGCATACCACTTTTAATTAATAAAATTGTATCATTAGGTTCGTCTTTATAATGCCTATTTTGATTATTTTATAACTTACACTAGTTTACATCGTTTTGGTCTTAACTTATGCTAATTACAAGCTGATTTGTAACCGAGTTGAGGTTACCTGGGACCCCTTTTGTCAGACAACAATGGTCTATGTTTAGCTTTCAGTTTCAATGTTTTACAGGCTATTATTTGACACTTTTGTTCTTGTTAATTATTATTTATTATTTCTTTATGATTTCTACCTGTCTACAGGTGATTACTAGGTTCTCTTTTAGTTAATGTACTTGGATTTGCCTGTATTAAAAGCATGCATGGTATACTGTTCTTACTAATACAATTAATTCATTCTTATATTTTATTATTTTCTTTCATTGTTTTGATTTGTTTATTTAATCATATTCTTTTAGAAGAATAAAGTTTTTTTGACGTGGTTTGTCTATGGTAATAGTTTGTCTATGTCTGTGTCTCTTGGCTGTTTCTTATTCCTGTAGGTTCCTTGTTTGATTAGTTGCATTCTCTATTAATACATATCCTAGGCACATTATTTGATATATTTGTTAATTCTTCTGTGTTTGTTACCTTGCTTGTGTTTATTTATATTCTCTACAATCTCTTGTTAATCCTGACTGTCATTATACGTTAGTTTTATCCTCTCACTTAACATATCTATTTGGTCATTTGTTTAATCACATTATTATGTTGTCTTCTATATTTTCTTCATTATCACTATTTATTATCCTTCGTTTGCTGAGTTAATTATATTAACTGTGTTATTTAGTTCTTGAACCTTATATAATATTTTGTACACAGTTATTCATTTACCATTCCTTTCTTAGGTGTTCTGGAGTTAGTTTATGAGTGTTTCATTCTTTATTTTTGTTGTTAACTTTATGGTGAATGTGGAAATCTTCCACTCACTTAATAGCACTTAATATATTATAGTAGGTAATTCACTCGCTTGGTTCTAGTCGACCAACTCGAAAAGAGTCCCAAGACTTAGAGTTACTTTAGATTAACCAGTTCAAACAAGAAAAACTCTTGACGAAGAGCACACGTTCACGAAGCAACGGTTTCCCATGAACTGCCTAGAAGTGTACATGACCACAGACGGATCTGACTGAAATTAGGGGCTTCTGATTGGTCAATTGAATGTCTACGCGGTAGATTGGACAAAAGATGGACGCGTTGCAGGCGAATCTTTGTACAAGTCTGCGAGAGCCTGCATAGATTTTATCTAGAAATTTGTTTACTCTTCAATTGATAAGCGTGAAAAGTTGAGTTTTCAAATACTAAAAAAACACATTTAAAAAATAGCTGAGAACAACAGAGTATATAGAAAATGTACTATTTTCATAAATAAATCACTGTCCAAGTCTCATGCCGATCGGTTAACTCACGCGGAAGATATAACAACGAAGGTTCACCACACGCGAACGCGCGTACATATTCACAAACAAAGTACATGACATTATAGAACAAAAATGTAGAAGGAATTTGGTAAAACACAAGTCTTTATCCATCACTAAATAAATAGCTAATTGACAAAAATTGCATAAATCAATTTAAAACATGTTAATGTCCGCCATCCATGCTCTGATATTCTTATTCATAGATCATTATCCTGTGTTTTGTTGCAGGATTAACCCCACCACGTATAAAAGAAAATTGTTTACATAAAAATGCAATTTTTTTCATATCTTAAATAAATAAAAAATCATTCTTCCTATAATAACATAATAAAACCAAATATAAATAATTATATAAACTTCTTTCAAACAAAACATTTCTCCAATGTCACTTTGACAGTAATAATACAAACAAATACATGTGGTTGAATCTGATCTATACTCTCAAACATAAGCGTATCAAAACTTCTGACGTCATTTTCATAACTGAACGTATACTCCGTTCATACAAATCATTTATTCTAACATCTCAACAAATATTCTTTAATTTACACTCATTTTTCATATATTTTTCTTAGAACATTCATATCACCTATACCCTGGCATATTAGGTACAATTATTTCTGACATAATACTTTCTTAGGTATGATGCGTGGAATTTCCCTATCATACGGATAGTACTAGGGGTGGTTACAATATACGTGTTTTTAACAACTTGCTCGGAAAAAATATATGGGCCATTATACAACCTAAAGGATTTGGCTGCGGTGTTATCGTCCCTGTAACCGGCATTCAAAGCCCTCAGGAGTACCCTCTCGCCAATTTTAAAGGTTACCAGCTTGTGGTCTGTATTAAATTATTCAGTCCGTTCTTCGGCACATTTCTTAATGCGTCTCCTGGCTTCTATCCGTTTCACCTTACTCGGAATAGGAAAATTTTGCGTTGCAATCCTCCTGATGCTCCCATCCCAGACGCGCTTGGGCATTTCTCTAGTTTGTAACTCGTTACGCGTAAATCCTGTTGTGTCATTGTAATTCCCGTTGATGGACGCCTCAAAAAACTCGAGATAATCCGGCCATCTACTTTGGCTGGTATTACAAGAAGTACGGAACAGTCGACCTAACTCTCTGTTGACCCTTTCAGCGAAGTTACCCTGCGGTCTCCGGATTGCTGTTAACACAGTCTGGATATTGTGCTTTTCCAAAGCGGATTGCCACTTCCTATTGGTGAACTGTTGACCCTGGTCAGATAAAATTTTTTTAACATGACCATATTTAGGGATGTATTTATTTAAGACAACATTTAATACGGCCGCCGTGGTGGGTCGTCCTATTGCATATAGACTTACATGTTTAGAGAACGCATCCGTGCACACCACCAGATTCCTCATACCCCTCGATGCACGTGGTAGTGGACCTAAAAAATCAATACATAATAACTCATTTTTGTTTTAGTAATGATATTACCCATTTCTACATACGTATGTTGATTTGGGTACTTTGCAGTTTGGCATATGTGTCAGGTACGCAAAATAGATTTAACTTTTCTAGCCATTTTCAAACACACAAAGTTTTCTCGCATTGCTAAATAGCATTTATACGCTCCCGTGTGTCCCAGACTCTCGTGGCACACCCAAGTTAAATCTTCAACTAGTTCATCCGGTACCATTATCTTCCACTGCACGTCTATGATCTTGTATAACACATCCTTGTCTAGTTTATACTTTGGGCTGTCCTGAACTCTTATGTCATCGCAGATTTTCATTAATTTAGCATCCCGCTGTTGCTCAATGTTTATATTTTTTAATCTAGTTTTTAATGCGTCGAGTAATACATATTTAATTATCAAGATCTTTAAACCGATTCGTGTTTGTTTAATATAGCATTCAATCGTTTCTCTTGATCAGCTGTATGTTTATTGCAGGTTAACTGTCCGCTACTCGTTATCTTATCTACGAGATTACAAACTGGCTTTTGTATCTAGGCTTACATTGCTCTTCCTGGTTCAATTCTCTGTCCATATACCCCAATTTAGTAGTGTATAGTTTATTTCGAATTGTGCATGTAAGTTTTTTGTTACCGAAATCAATTGTGGCGTGTATTTTCCTTAAAGTGTCAGTGCGAAATATAACATCATATACTAGATTTTTAAGTATAAGGACCGTCACTTCAATTTCTATGCCTTGTGTAATTATTGATATAAGTGCTTGTTTACAAATAATTCGTGACCGGTCACCGTAGTAACCATAGTATTATTTACAGGTAAGATAGGTGTTTTCTCAAATTGGTGCTTATGTTTGTTAATAAAATTTTCATTAATTAATGACACTTGCGCACCACTATCGAGTAAAACATTACCAAACACAACGATCGATTCTCACTCTCACAACAATGTCATTATTGTCCTTAATTCTAGCATTTTCTACACATTCCTCACCACAATTATTATACATTAATTCATTCCTAACCTCAACAGGGTATACGCCAGAAGCAATGTATACATTATTATCACTCTTATTGCTAACATATGATTTCTAATACTGCCGTTTGTTATTGTATGTTTTAATTGTATTTTTATTCTTATTTTTATATATATTATTAATTTTATTGTACTCTTAATTGATTTTTGGCTGCTCTTCATTTGCATTGGTCTTGGAAATTGCCGATACTTTGCTCTGATTGAATCTTTGAAATCTTAGTTTATTTTTAAACTGTTGTTGTTGTTGTTGATGTGGCTGAAACTGTTTACGTGTTTCCTCACTATTATTATTATTACTTGGGTTATCCACATTATCCCATTTAGTCAATAACAAGAGTAGTTCCTCTAAGGATTTAACCCCTTGTGTAATGACCGTGATTTGAATTCCGCGTCCAAAATGGTGAGCTAATTTATTTACCATTTCTGCTTCTGTCACTTCAGGTTCCAGATACTTGGCTCGAGATATCAGCTGGATCAAATAGTTTTCTTTAGCACGTTCAAACTTGAATATTTTCCCAATTCCAGCTGTACCCGGACCTTTCTTTGTGTCTCGCTGTTCCAGTACCTAGCCCTAAAATGCCGCACCAGATCTTCATACGTACATAACTTGTCCTGTATTACGGTGAACTATTCAGCCGCGGTACTTTTTAACCTTCTCAGCACCCAGTTTATTTTGTCCATTTCGCTAAGATGGTCATTTACCGCGTCCATATCTCTCTCGCAGTTTTTCAGGAAGTGGAGGGAATTTCTGTCTCTCTGCCATACCATTTTAATTGCGAATTGGGATCATCAAAATTTTTATAAATATATGTGGTCTGGTTCGCTGGTGTCGAGGTACTCTGGAGTCGGGTCAGCTGTTGTTTTAACTCCTGTATCCGCTGTTCCTGCTCAGCTACCAGTTCATTTACCGTCGATGTATGGTTTACCATTCTTTCTTCTATGACATTGATCTTAGCTTCACAGTCGCTAAGACGGGACTTATAGAAGACGGGAAATATTAGCTTCTAGTACTAGCTCAATGTTAGTACGAATTAACTCACGTTTCTCTCCGATACGCTTTTCTGTCGATTCTAAAAGTTGTTTATTTTGCTTAGCTTGATCATGCACAGCGGTATAAATTTTTTTATTCTCGTCATGTAGCGACTTATTCTTTTTTTATTGCTTCCTCTTTATTAGCTCTATTTTCTTCTAAACTTTTCTGCATTTTGGCTTTATTTTCTTCTGACATTTTCTGCATATTGGCCTTATTATCTTCTGATATTTTCTGCATATTGGCTAATAATTCAGCTAACGTATTTCGTAATTCAAGTGACTCAGCTATATTTATAGTTATTTTAGATATTCAAACAAATATAATCCTAATTTAACGTAAACGGCACTATTATTAACTCTTATTGTTATAGTATTAATGTTCAGTTTAAATGTTGTATAACGTCACAGTCTAGTCTAGTAATCAAATATTCACAAAACCTAACCTAATACAAACACAAATAATAATTCAAACCTCCAAATAAACTAAATTAATAATAATGTTCAAATATCTGCTTACAGAGAATATTCAACAAATTCACGCCCTGCTTACAAATAGAACACACACAAAACAGTCCAAATGAATCTTGTTCGTATTGTTTACATTAGCAGCCATCCTTACTATTTCTTTTATGAATTTGCTAACTGCTATAATTTTTATTGTTCGACTAAGCTTTTCGTCATCACTGACATCTTCAGGTCTTAAACAACCAGGTTGGCAAATACTTCTGGTTGTTTAAGACCTGAAGATGTCAGTGATGACGAAAAGCTTAGTCGAACAATAAAAATTATAGCAGTTAGCAAATTCATAAAAGAAATAAATGAATCTTGTCTTTACACAATTAAATATATACTGTTAATAAATTACAATAAAATCGTGTCCCACGGTGACAGGCGCCAAACATCTTTATGCGACATACAAATAAATATTTTCGCATAGGATAGTTTTGTGTGTATAAATTATGCACAAGTCTATATTGAAGATGTAGAAAAATTATTTATTTATCACACAAAAAAATAATTGTTTATATGCGATGTTTAAAATTAATCAAATGTCATATATAGTATTTTATTTGTTATAAAAGAGTCTATATAGTTCAGTTTGGATAAGTTTTACTTGATACGTAGAATTCCTTTAACTCAGCGTGACGTCACTCGCTCCGCCGCTACTACGATTTCTCTGCACTGATCGCCGTTATGCTCTCTCTCTCTCTCTCTCTCTCTCTCTCTCTCTCTCTCGCTGTTCTGGGGCTCGTCGAACAACTGATAACACTAAATTCAGATTTCACACACAAATTGTCACTTTCCGAATCATTAGTTTCATCGCTCGGAATTGATTATTATTAATATTTGATCGTTAATAATTACTGATTCTGAGGATGATAATGAGTGATAATTATAAAAGCGGTGTATAATGCTAACACCTTCCGTCTATTCTTGACGTGTCCCGCGTTAATAAGGATTTACCACGGTACTCCCTAAGCGGAAATCTTCCACTCACTTAATAGCACTTAATATATTATAGGTAATTCACTCGCTTGGTTCTAGTCGACCAACTCGAAAAGAGTCCCAAGACTTATAGTTACTTTAGATTAACCAGTTCGCACAAGAAAAACCCTTGACGAAGAGCACACGTTCACTAAGCAACGGTTCCCATGAACTGCCTCGAAGTGTACATGACCACAGACGGATCTGAATGAAATTAGGGGGCTTCTGATTGGTCAATCGAATGTCTACGTGGTAGACTGGACAAAAGATAGACGCGTTGCAGGCGAATATTTGTAGAAGTCTGTGAGAGTCTGCATAGATTTTATCTAGAAATTTTATTACTCTTCAATTGATAAGCGTAAAAAGTTGAGTTTTCAAATACTGAAAAACCGCATTTGAAAAATAGCTGAGAACAACAGAGTATATAGAAAATGTAGCTATTTTCATAAATAAATCACTGTCCAAATCTCATGCCGATCGGTTCTCACGCGAACGCGCCCACATATAGAAAGAATTTGGTATAACACAAGTCCGTATTCATCACTAAATACAAAATTATAGCTAAATGACAAAAATCGCATAAATCAATTTAAAACATGTTAATGTCCATCATCCATGCTCTGATATTCTTATTCATAGATCATCATCCTGTGTTTTGTTGCAATATATTGCAACGTTACAAGTATTATACACACAATTATACAAATACATTACCATGTACTCAACGCAAGTATAAAGTTTACACCGGCCAGGTCGCAGGATTTTTTTTTTCTTTGCGTCAAGTATATGTAGTTGCACAATAATTAAATAATTTTCAAAGAGGAGTGAGATGTTGACATGAAATAATAATTTAAAACCGTTTCAGAATAATCATTCTATGATTTATTAATTAATGGAAAAATATTAAAATATTAAAATTTTAAATATTAGGCAAATAAATATTCACTTTTATAAGCTTTACAAATATAATGTAACCTGCTATGCTATTCATAACATATAAAAATAAACAACCATATAATCTTACTAGCAAACAAACATATTTAACAAGTTATTTAAATCTTTTTTATTTTTGTGTGTCTGAAATTAACTCAAATTTTAGGTAATAATAGTAACTCATTTACAAACAAAATAATATTAAGACTCAAGAATAAAATTTCTTGTTGCTATAAACAAAATAAAAATAATATAACATTTACTTCGAATCTATTATTTATTTCTACTTACACACCCATAATTTTTATATACAACAAAAGATTGATATTTCTTTTCTAAATTTTCTTGGTAAATTAAATTCTCTTATTTAACTACTGTTTACTTTAAACTGTAATTATTTATTGTTCATAGATCAGTTCTTTTTAAGAGCTCTTTACACAACAAAAAAATATAGTTTTGTGTTATCACCTGCGTACATCTGCCTTTACCGTTGCAAGTGTGTGCGTGTGTGCGTGTGCGTGAGTGCGTGCGCGTCCAGAATCCTGAGAATTTGATGCTGCTGATGATAATGATGATGATGATGCTGTGATCTCTGTCTCTACGGGTTGTTGTTGGAGATGATCCAGAGTTCCTCCTTACGTCTTGGTGTGTGTCCAGATCGATCTGCAAACCTGCAGCGTGACGTTGTGTGAAGATTTCTTAAGTACGAGTGTGTGATCGCCCAAAATTGCCAGTGGTATTTATACTGGACGGCGATCTGACAGGTCCAGGCCTGTTTTCGACATGTTAGATGTTGTCAGTTTCGTGAAAAGCGTCCTTTAACTTACAATCACTTTTTGGTTCATTATCGTGATTACATAAACATACTCGTAGCATGAGCAATATCATTATTTGCGTAAATTTGTGCGGTCGCTCACATATATCACAAATATTAATTACTATTTAACTACCTAGTAATTAATATTAAATTAATAGCGTCTTTATTATTGCACATTTTGCAATCATTTTTATATCACCATATTCATTTAAAATTCCTTTAATGGGGTCTTTATAATTGGGGTAAGTCTTTGTTCACAGGTTTAAAACAGGAGTAATTAGTTTATTTTAATCCTGTTAAAACCTGATTAATGAAAACCAACAATTCGTACGTATCTCCCCTTCTCTGTCGTTCAATGGAGGTCGGAACTGGCTTACACACACACATACACAAACGCTGTATTTTTAACTATGGGAGCAGGTGCACTTTCGACAGGCCCCAGCCTGTATTCTCCTGCACAAAATTGTTTAAAATTGTTCGTCTTATTCTTTTTACACTAATTATTTACAAAACACACCGCCCTGGGCAAATATGCAAATATCTGTATTGTTGCAAACCCCTGGTGGGTTTAAATATATTGTTTTATATATTGTTATATATTGTTTCGGGACAAAGCCTAGAAAGGCTTTGTGTTCCCATCCTCAGCCTTTCTAGTTTTGAGTCTTGTGAAATATGGATATATGTAGTCTTGTATATATATATGGATTCTGACGATGACAGTTTATACATACTGTTGAGACACCTGTATTTATTATTTAAATAAGTATTTAAAACGTACAAAAACGTTGCCTATTCTTGTAAAAACAAATATTATTGATTTATTACTGTATTTTAACACATGTTATGAGTTTAAATTTAACTTAAATCAGGAAACGTAATGATTATAAATTTGGGAAGTACATGGGTCGCATAGAATAAGTTGTCGGTAAAATCGTATATTCGAATGCTTTTCGAATTAGTTTATTAATAATAATTTCTAATTGCACTAATAATTTAATACTGTTTATGACAACAAAATAAAACTAATTAAACTGTCTTTATTGACCTTTTTATACAATTTTTCAATAATGTTCTCTTAAATTCTAATACATAAATGTTTTATTTATATAGGTTCTTTTGTCTTTAATTTTATAAGTGTTTTTTAATAAAGTTTATAACATATAATATTTCACTTCTATTAACGATGAATTATGAAATGTCGATGAGCTCTGGAAGACAGGACTGGTTGTTCTTTCCGGAACCGCTGTGATCTTTCCTGTTGTCCGGCATTCAGGGTCGTTCTCGGGTTGGATACTTCTACAAATAGTAGTTAATTAATTTTTAATTGTAATTTATTTTGTGTATCAAACATACACAATGAACCATCAAACTTCAAGTGTCTTTTTTAATGCTTATGCGAACGACCTTGTACTTTACCAGATTAGTACTCGGTGTTTAATAATCAACTCGCGAACGTTTGGACTTTTGTTCATACGCTTTCGTGAACCAATTATCTAAACTCGAGCAATATGACCCACACGTTTTCAGGTTCTGAGATAGATTCAATGGCCGACACGGAGCACAAAATCAACTGAAATTTCAGCCAATTTCTCGGGCGTTCACTGGCGCTAAATATTCCTTTTCTCTGCGTCTTCAGTTACAGTAACTTTATTCTTGGAAATGTCTGTCTACGAACAAAGCGGACCTTGCAAAAAAACTAGTTTAATTTTATTACTTTTCTTCAGGGTCATAAAATTGTTTATAACAAAACTCATATATTCAGTTTTTTAATTTGTAAACAAATATTAACACGCGAAAGGTCTTTTATTTATGCGTATTCTGGTGTAAGTCTCATGTAAAAATTTTTATTTTCTCAATAGTTATTTAATTTAATATGTTTTTTAATATTACTATTTATAACTACATTCTCACACACGCGCACTTCTTATATGCCTGCGCATATTTCCTCACCACTTTACAACGCTAATTTTTTTTTACTGTAACAATTTTACTTAAACTAACAAATTTAACATCAATTTTATTGTCTATAATACAATGTCCAAACCTGCAATCTTTACTTCGACAAATTTTCATTGCAACATGCAATCATACGCTCAGAGATAAATTACTATTTCATATCCAAATTCTGCCTACTGCAATATATATGCCTACACACACACACACACACACACACACACACACACACACACACACACACACACACACAGAGAAAAATAATATACATTACTAATGGCAGTAAAACTTTGATTTATTTATCTTACACTCATAAATTTATCTTTGTGTCGTCACACCTTGTTAGCGGCAATCAAGTGAGTTTTGTTTGGTTTCCCGTAAATGTTGGGTATCAATATCATTTGATATTGGCGTCAATGTTAAAAATAATCAAATTTTCATTAACTTGAGTAATTTTGTTACAATAAAATTTATAAAATACCACGTTACAATGTAAACTTATTATTACCGGTCTACAAACATGTAATAATTACAATTATTATACTGTACAATTAATATAATTGCTCATAGAAATTTAAATTCCATAAGAATCTCAACCACAGGTTAGGCTTTTAGCGTGCTCTTTGATAGACACGAATCTGTGCTTTTTAATATGATTTAGAGTTAATAATGTAGGTAGTTTACTTTTGATGTAGCACTCATTATGGGGCACCCTGTCTGCATCTAACTGAGAGTCTGGTGATTTTTTGACACAATCAAATTTATTGAACTTTACGTCTTATCTAAAATTTATTTACAGTATTTTATAGAAAATGTATAGGTTTCCTCACTTTGTAACTCAAAAAATTAATACAATTTTTTTTGAAAAATTGGAACCTTCTCACAAGTAAATTCTTCTTCTTCCCCCTTCTTCTTCTTCCCCCTTCTTCTTCTTCTTATTCTTCTCCACTTCAGGCATTAGGTCATAGACCTGACAAGTAAATTTATTAGTAAAATTACGTATAAGATCGTAGAGTGATAGATCTTGTACTTAAAATTTTAACTTTCTTCTCTTAGACAGTTGATGATCATATATATTGCAACGATACTCTTAACAACTCACTTTTGCACATATGCTATTACTCATTTGTGCGCACTTACCCACGTCTAGAAGTACGACCCACTCTTCTTCTTCAGTATTTACCTTGATGTTTCCCAGCTAGGTCGTAGGCTTTTGTGGTAGTTGATTGAGGGTGGATCAGCACGTGAATATCGTTACAAGTAAAGAGCACAGAGGATTTAGTACTGGTTGTGAAATTAATACGTCTTTGTTAATAAAATTATATTCATTTTGTTTATTAATTAAAAATGCAAATTGTCATGTTATTAATTTGTGTGTGGGTTAACTAATATTGAAACCCTTATATTCACTTATACGAATATCGTATAATTATAACGCCGCAAAATTTTATCTCTTATAGTCTAAGACATATTATACACAAAAATAAGACATATATGACCTGGAATATTTACACAGACATATAATACATAACACATATATTATTATAATGCGTGATTAACACGTACGAAATTGAATATTAATATTGACTTAGAAAGTGTGGTTTTTTTTCTTATATACAACTTAATAAAAAAAATAAATAATTAATTAAACATTTATAAAATTTGTAATAGAGACCATTCTATTATTTTATTTAACTATACTCCTAATATCTCAATTAATTAAAATCTACAATTGAAGTAAACTTTCGTACTTGATTTCACGTTACAGTTACTTGATTCTAATTATATAATAAAAATATAATAAAATATGGTTTCTCTAATTACCATTTACTTATGAGATTAATAAGTTTTATGTTCTTTGTTATAAATTATTATTCTTTGAACTTATATTAATTATTCATTATGCAAATAAAAATAACAAAATTTATGTAAACTTGTATATGGAATCTAGAGCCTTCTTTTGATAGACCTCAGGGTCATTTATAATACTGAATAAATGTCTGACTTCACCTGCATATTTCTACAACCATTTAACTGTGTTGTTACCGTCACCTGGACTCTCGAGTTTTGGGATCCCCTTCCGGTATCACCATCTCTGTCTCTGCGTCGTTTGGAATTACTCTCTCCGTCTAATGGATGCTGAGTTCTGACATGGACCTCTGGTCGTGATGATGTACGGCTGGATGTAGCTGCGTGTGGCTGTCCCTGCGTCCTCTAGTATTTTGATCTGGTTCCTCTCCTCTCCTCGTCTTTTCCCTCGTGGATGTCTCGAAGTTCTACGTGGACTTCTTGAAGTTCATCGACGACGTTTCGACTCCTCGTAGTTTACGATATTATTGTCTTTTACATCACTCGTGTGTATCACTTTATTCGGTGAATAAAGTAATTCGGTGAATTACTTTCACCGACGTACTGCCGGTTCCATCGCACTTTAATTTACGTAATTCGATTTAAAACATTACTTTGTAAAATTTGCGGTGGCGAGATGCGTGGATTTCTCGTACTGTCTGTTAATGATCTGAGAAAGCGTGTGTCGCTCGCTGGGGTTTTATACTCCTGCCGACGTTCAATTCCTGTTGAAAACTGTTCGGACAGAGTTGAACAAGTCAGCGCGTCGGTTTATTAACTAATTACAACCTACGCGTCTTTCTATGAAGCGCACATTTTTTTATAAATATTATTTGACAAATCGTTAGGTACATTAATAAACTTAACCTATGCAAATTATGATCATTAAGGTGTGTAAACTATGGAAGTTATAGCAAAATTTCACACGGTAGCTGAACGGTTCCTACGATCATAGACCTCTTAGTATTGAATTGTAGCGCTAGGCGCCAGCTGTTTTTCTACATATGTCCCTGATTCGTGTGACTTCTGCTTTTCGTTCAGCACTTAAAAAACTGTGTCAAAATTTCCACAATCGTATACATAATTCAACTTGTTCTTCATTTACACACTAACACTAACACACACACACACACAAACTGATACACACGCGGTTGCCTGTCGCCATGATGTCACCGCTGCCAGTCGGGGCGTGTTTCGTCTCCCTTCGCTGCGTTTAAAATCAACAAGGCTTGGCAATTCCATATGCATGTTCACTTACAATTATTTCCTTATTTAAAATTAATTAATACGTTTGTTTCTTTTATTATGTCTTATACCTAACACTTAGGTATTACATTATTTTTATTATTTACATCTTTTACACGACTCATACGTGCGTTCGTATGTTCTCATACCGCAGTCAGGGGTTGATACGGAGACTTATGCTAAACGTATCGTTGCAATATATAAACTCCTTTCACACCTCCTATTCCGCACCTCCTAATTTCTTCCCCCTCCTACCATAAAACAATTTTCAAATTTCTACAATTTTTACCACTACTTTATGATTGGTTTTAATACTTTTAATGACCTTCTTAATTGTGTCATCCTCTCGTTATTTTCTCCATGATTAGGTGTATTCAAATATATATTTTTATAGGCCTAGAAATACACTTGTATTCTTGTTATGTTGTGATCACTTATTCTGCTCACCACTAGGTACACAACTGTGATTAATTCTTAGTAATGTAAGTTTATATCATTTTTTATTTACACTGATACTTGTTTTGACTGCTCACTTGGAGCTATTCGTTAATTCTGCGGAAAGCTAATAAATTTTCCTTCTTTTGCTGTGTGATGCACTGTCCTTTTTACATTAATTTATATTTGGTGTTTAAATACAATTAGCTGTGTCGGTAGAATTACCGACTAGCCTTAAAGTAGTATCGGGGTAGTTTTTCATTTCATATTCTACATCGTGTCATGTTCATATGGGTCGTAGGCAGCGAGTCAATCGAATGGTGTTTGAACACTTTTTTTTAGTTGTATTTCAATATATACAAACAGACATATACATCTGCATTTACATATTACACGCACACTTGGGTTTACACTTTACTCACAGTTATAGTTATATTTTCATACGGTACAGTTTGAATTAGAATTACAATATTTGTTTTTCTCTACATTGACGTAGTTAATAGTTCGAGGAAGTAGACTGAAACTAGAATCTGGATAGAGAATTAATCATTTCCTTTTAATAAGGAAAGGTTTCATTGTTTTTATATTTAGATTATATATTTGAAATTTAGTTTTAAATCTCTTGTTTGTATGTGTTTTTTTTAGAGAATCTGGCTTGAATGAAGTTCAACCGGATGAACGGTAAGTGATTTTTCTATTCATGTTATGTCCACATAACATCTACATATCCTGACCAGAATATAATTCCAGAGTTTTAGTTAGCCATACGCAAATAACAAAATTTTCTTTTTTGAAAAAATCATTAAACAACAAAGAAGAGTGCTTTGTAACCTATAAATGATTTTATTTCCTTCAACAGAATTAGATGGCCAGAAACATTTAATTTAATAAGATTAATCTTATAAATACAAATAAGATTGTGCGTGGTCGGTAGTTTGATGCATTGAATATTCGTCATTAAGGAAATTTCCTCAAGTCTCAATAATTTTCTACAACACGTGATATTTACATGAAATTTTAACCCTTAGAGGAATCAAATATGTCGACAAATATTTGGAATACGAATCTGTATACTCTCTGTCTACCTTCATGATTATTAAGTTTCTCGGCCACCCCCACATCGTCTAGCCATCAATCCAAATTTTATATTCATGAACATGAGCTTGATTTTTACTAGTTGAGGCACAATGTTACGACCATGCGATCATGCGATTGTAAAGAAATATTATTTTGTTATTTTCAAAGCTGATTTCAAATCGGATCATATGCTTCAAGTTGCATTCTTCTATATTGTGTTTCGGTAAAACAACCCCATCCTGCAGCAAAGCTCATTTCAAGTTGACTTATATGCTTTGGGTTGCATTCAACCGTCATATGTTTTGGTAAAACAACGCCATCCTGATAGCAACGCCAATACCTAATTAATTAGTATCTACAGGATTCATCGTGTCACCAGACTAATTATTAAAATTTTATTCCACTTTATTTAAAGTTTATTAATTTTATTTTACTTAGATTCAGAAAAATATTATAGGCATGTTATAGTATGGTACAGTTTGTATGGTATGGTATGGTCACAGACTAACAAAACACACGGTTACGAAGATCGCAATGTTCTTTGCATACTCTGCGATTACAGTGCTCCTAGCGGCCAACACGACTGCTTGTGTGTATAGCATTTGCGAACGTTTCTAAATTTTTACGAATTGTTTTTATTTTAGTGAATATATTATTATACTGCATTTTGTAGACGGAAATGTAGAAAGAGATGAAATAGTGCTACAAGTTTTAGTAACAACGTAACAACAGCGTAATATTTAACTGTCACTACTTATCCATTGACAGCAATGAAACTTTAAAAACTTTGTTTTTTATATTTTTACGGGTACCACAGATATAAACTAACCAAGAAAGCAAAGAAACCGCAAAAAACATTGAGTAAAAATGAATTTACTAAACAAAATACAGTACACATTTCTATTTGCGTTAAAAGTGTAAAGTCCATACTACTGAAGTTTAACTTGTTTCATGGTGTGGATAAGTTTTAATTATTTTTATTGTATTTTAATGTACAGTGTTACAAACTATTTCTATTTAAATCGCTATAGAATATGTTTATATTAGATTCCACGTATTTATTATATATATTAGTTATGATAAATGATTTGTGAAGCTTATTAGATGATCAAAATTTTAGAAAAAGAGTTGCTTATATCACTGTTATTTTATTTTTTTATAATTTATATGCCTACAAATGTTTTACATATTCCAAAACGTGTTGGTTTTAGTCCTAATCATGAGTGTGTTAGTTTACGAACCTACTTTCTTTAAACTCCCGTAACAACTATTGGCGATTTTCCGTATCATTAATATTATTAATGATATATTAATATATATATATATATAGTATATATATTAATATGACATATTAATATTATTATTCCGGCTGTACAATGTTTACACATTTTCCGGAACCAAAGTTTACAGAATTGATTGATTCTCATCTTCCACTGCTGCATGTCCATCTTCTTCAATTTCTCTTTCCTTCAATATAGTCTGAAATTCTTCTATCCAGTTGATAGGTGGTCTTCCCATTTTTTCCTGGTGGGGTGCATTTCATAATTCTCCTTGGAAATCTTTCCTTGTGCCATTGCTTTCATGTGTCCATACCATTGTAATTTTTTTTGTTTGGATGAAATCACCAGTTGAATTTTTCACGTTCATTCAGTCCTTAATAACTTTATGTCTATTTTTCTCACGTCTGGATACTGTTGCTGAACGTCTTCAAAAGTCCATCTCTGCTTTCATTAATTTTGTTTTGTTTGTTTATTGGTACTCCAAACTACTGAGCAGTAAGTCGCGATACTTCTAACAATGGTTTTAAATATTCTGGTTTCAGTTTCTGCTGTAATTTACTTATCTCACAGGATTCCATTTAATGTGGACATAGCCATCTTTTTCAAATTAATTCTGGATTGTATATCTTTGTCTTGCTTTAAACTGGCCGTAATTTTTACTACTAAACACTTGTATTCCTCTGTATATAAAATCTACCCTATATCTTCCCCCAATATCTATCATTTAATATATTATAAAAATAAATAATTGTAATCTTCAGTTTACTTTAAACTGTAAATTTAAAAAGAACTTGTTCAATTTTGCAAAGGAATATAAACACAACTGCATTAATATTCTTTGACACTAACTCTCTAGTAGGAGAGCTAGTGTCACCCCTGTTCCATTTTTAAGTCTAGCTTCGAAACATTTTTCTTACTGTTACCACAGTGTTGTAAGAGTGTGAGCATGACATGACATATACTACAAGTTTATAATTAAAGAAGTGCATCATAAGATATTATTAATTTTCGTACTAACTAGTACAACAACACAGGTTTACAAATTTAAATGTAATTTAAATTGTGTAGCCCAACGCTTTTGGGAGACAATTTATCCAACACAACAAATTGTAACTTTAAGTACATTAATTTGTAGAGTGCCAAATTCATACAACATTACTGGTAAAGTGTACCAATTAATGGAGTTTGTGTGTAATGGTAATAAGAGTAGTCATTGATTGAATTGTAACGAGTTTCCATAATTTAATTCATGAATTTAAACCTTATATTTTACCGTACAAAGTTATATTCTATATATTTATTGGTTAATCTTAAAATACGACAGCTCAGTCTGACTTTGTGCTTTACTGTAGTTTTGTTTTATTTTATTGATATATCTTTCAACTACGTTAAATTATGTATTGCATACATATTAATCATTGATTGCTTTACAAACTTTGAATAAAATTTAAATTGACTAAATTAATCGTTAACCATCAATGAACATAATTGTTGAATTTAAATTAGTTTCTCAGAACATTTATATCTACATTTTACATAACTCTTATTTATTTTTAAATTTCAAAGTGTGTTTTTAATGTCTTTAGTCTCTCATTTAAAAGTTATAAATTGATTATCTGTCACCTCGATTCTGTAGATCATACCCATGTCTTCCGTTGATCCGTAGGTTCTCTTCTGATGGAGTTCCCTGCACGTTCCCCCGGTTCCACTTGTCGTCCTCCAGTTACTCGTCCCTCATGGTCCCATCTGGTTGCTGTAGTATAGAGTGATATGTTCCTCTGCACCAGCTGCTGTTGTTCTAGTAGACGCCTCTACTGTTCAGCATAGAGTTTCTCTGCATGATGTAACCTCGTAGCTTGTCTTAAGAGACGGAAGTTTGCGTGTAGACGTCGTTAAGTATGTTCTATAATCGTATTCGTAACCAGACTAAGAGTTACTGTTTGATACTTAATATGCACATAGCGTCCATCCGCCTTTACTGTTCAATTAACAAAATTTAAAACTCTCGTCGATACTGGACATAGCGTCCCGCCGCTACTGAAGACTGATTGAGAAGAGAACTGGCTTCTTCCGTGCCCTTATTTATATTCGAGCATCGTACCGCACCTGTTGGGACAGAATTCTGTCTGTCTGAAATTGGTTGGAGGCGTCAGTTCCCCCACTATCGTCCAATTTCATATTTTCGCACATTTCTGCCAATGGCAACTTCTACTGTGAACTACAGGGTGCTCTAACGATGAATGATTTAATTACACATGTTCATTGTAATTACCATCGTAATCGAATAATTT
The DNA here is from genome assembly GCA_034769895.1 of Magicicada septendecula. Classification (NCBI taxonomy): domain Eukaryota; kingdom Metazoa; phylum Arthropoda; class Insecta; order Hemiptera; family Cicadidae; genus Magicicada; species Magicicada septendecula. Next base: position 288,165,296 of record CM068370.1, on the reverse strand, counting down.
GTGTAATTACTACGCACTTAAAATCGCACTGAATTCGCACTGCTCGCCCTTTTCACGTCGTTTTCTCACTACAATTGTGTATCAATTTTATACATATTTAGGAGCCTTTGAATTTTTTCTACCATTTACGGTTTTCTCATAATTAAATAAAAACTATAATTTGACAATTATTTAGGGTGAGTTTGCAAACTTTCATGCTCGAACCGGCCTCACTCACACACATTATTTACTACTGTACACACTCTCAGAGACAATCGCGTGATCGTTCAGGTCAGTTCCTGCTTGTCTACATGCCGTATTTTTAACATAAACTCAGCTTTCAATCTCATACCTGGTAATTTATTACATATCTATAAATTTAATTTAAATATTCATTTTATCTAGTACATGCACAGTACAGCGTATGATTGTATTGTCTCAAAAGATTATTTTGTATTTTACTTTTAATGTTTACTTTGACATGTACATTAGATCTGTGGTATTGGCTTTATGAGCAATTGATACTGTACTGATACTGTAGCTGTACTGATAACAAAATGTCTAACCGTAGTCAGATAAGTGGTCAATCGTTCAGGTTTTGAACACGTCCAGGTGAACCTACAAATGTGCTGTTAAGGAAGTTTGTCTTTTTTATTGTCTGACGCTTTTTCTTTGCTTTGTATAAGCGATGGGCAATGTGATACTTTTCTGAAGACAATTTTTTACTTATATACTGCTTGTATCGCAGATGTTGGTACAAACATTTGTTAAAAATTCACAACAAAATTTAAGGTATAAGAAAGAACTGAAGTGGACTTTCATTGAATACTGATTATTAGTTCATATGTTAACATGTGTTTCGAGTTTTAGGAATAAATTTAAGGTAAACTCTTTCAGATTCATGGCCAAACAAGTGAACATACGTCGGTTAGTTGAAATGTTAACAGGTAGCTTGGGAATTAACTATTGTGTACATGAAATACCAACATTACAATACACTAAACATTTTTGTTCTACCGCTAATCTACAGAGTTCGCTCCGCGAGCTTTGCAAAAAATTCCCCGACAATCACAAGGAACCAACTTTTTGCATTTATGCACCCTACACCTGATCTGATAATCTGATAATACAAACAACTATCCCTTATAATAAAAAAGGACAGACAACTATGAAACAACTTCTATTAAAAATTAATACGCATAAGATATCTCCTGACGCAAAATCAAGTCGCTAAATATAAAAATTAAACTCAGACACAAAACATTGAAATAAATCTTAATAAAAGTAACAAAATACTTATATATTACTAGCTTTTATTTCGAACTATAATTTTATTATTTGTTAATTCTTGAGTTTCTTGAGTTGATATTTAACGTTATGATATACGATTGAACTATAATTCTCAGGACAACATATACACAAAAATAAAGTTTCATAGGATTAACATCAAATATATTTATATTTAATTTGAGTTGCTTTAGAGATGTCCTTTTTGTAACCTCACGCTTCACTGACAGTCCATCCGTTAGATCAGGGCTGTCCAACTTCCTAATCTCATTTACGTTGTAAGCAAGCATTCTGATTGCCACATCTCACTTCCCCAAATTATGTACACTTTCATTAGGCTGTCATATTTTTATAAAAATATCACAGGGAGTAAGCATGTACGCTCATGGCACTATGTTTTATGTGCGCCAACAATTATAAACACTTGTGTACGTGAAATCAACTTTTGTAATTCATTCCAGTGTTATACAAATTTATTTTTCTTAAAATTAATGACTTACCTTACGCTAAAGTAAGAATCACTGACATTATATTTACCAGAACATAAAATTCATTTTGTACATTAAAAAATATATTTTATAATCCAACAGTGATACGTATTTAATTTGATACATGTACGATATAGAATTTGAATTGTGTTCATCCAGTTTCTTCTTTACGTTCAATACTACAAATTACAACTTATATCATGCCTCTGTGCTAATTGTTCAAAAAAAAAATTTCTAATTTATGGACATTATTGGAAGCCAACTAAGCTGGATAACATGTTAATAACATAATTTTGTTATTTATACAATAAACTTGTATTAGTGGTTATATTCACAAACAAAAATTAAAAATTTTAGTCATTACTGACATCTTCAGGTCTTAAACAACCAATTTTCAGGTCTGAGTTGTTTAAGACCTGAAGATGTCAGTAATGACGAAAAGCTTAGTCGAACAATAAAAAATTATAGCAGTTAGCAAATTCATAAAAGAAATAGTAAGGATGGCTGCTAATTTAAACAATACGAAGAAAAAAATTAAACAGTTGCACACCACTAACGGATAATTTTTGAATTTGCGTTTTCTCAAAATTCACGAATGGAAGAAGCGTCTCATGTTAAATTCAATCTGGTTTAACAGTACCAGGTTCGTTCTGTTTTAGAACGAACACATCTTCCGTATTTGATCTTCTCCGCAAACCGGATTGACTCTTCCAAATAAGACTATCAGATATTTTTTGTAGTATATCGTTAATTATATGACCATACATTTTATACACGTTAGTGTTTCCTAATATTGATTCTCGTTATGTTATTTTTAACGTGTCCTGAAGTTCCCCCGTTCTACAGGGTTTACTTATTCCACCTCAAACACAACTTGGCGTTTTCCGATTGCTACTTCAAATTGCTTATATTCGTCTGTAGTTTTTTATAGTCTATTTATTATAGCCATTACTCCGTTGATACTATGTTCATGTTAACCACAACTTTCAAAATTTTTACAATTAATTCGTCATTTGTAAGAAAATTCATTATGTGCTCATATATTATTCATTTGGTGCTCATATACACCGTACTCTAAGTTTTCTAGAAATCCTTCTCCGTATAACTGATGCGAGTTTCTCACTAAACATGTCGCTTATTTCCCTTTACTTTATAATCCTCTTTTAGAGTATCATATTCAGTTTTCCGCTGAAGATAACCTCTCTTTTACGCCTAAATTGCGACTTTGTTCTTATCGTCCTAAAATTTATTTTCCTTCTGTTTAATTTCATCTTACCCCGGGCTTCATGTTAGCGCTTCTTGAATTCCTTTCTGTTCGTCATTCACATTGTCCAGTACCGGTGCTGCCAAATAGGCGGGGGCCTATCCTAATACAACTTCAAATGTTCTCTTCTAAGTAAACTATATTCGCTGGTTAACGCTTACTTTCCTACTCTATTCCGTTTTCTCTGTTTCACTTACACATCTGCTTCAGGTTTAGTTAAATAATTATGAGAACTGAGAAGGCTAGAAATTTCACTATACTAACATAAAATATACATTTGTTCAGCGGGATAAGTTAAATATTTCTCCAAGATTATGTTTAAATATAATTTTGAAGTAAATTGTGCGGTATATATTGGATTTATGTATTTGGGACATTTAGTTTCAAATTAACGTGTACTTTTTTTTTTTTAAACAGTAGACATTAATTTTTTATATGCATGTGTTTCAGAAATGTAAGGAGAGGATCTAGGTGGAGGAATAAACCAACTGAAGATAAGTAAGTAAAGTTTTGAATTTTGAAATGATTTTTCCTTTTGGATTCAGAATGAATTTAAATTGTTGAATTAATGAAGAATTCAAGGGGCACATACTGTATATGTCATTCTTCCATGTCTTCTATCAGACTGCTAATAGTTTTGTGGTATATGAAACTGTACAATACACTTTTATTATGAAATGTGTATTAGAATGTTTACATTTATTTTTATTTGAGGTAATTTGACAATGATTTTGATAAATGTAACCAATAATTTCAGCTTAATATACAACAAAACTATCTTACTGAAAAAATGGAATTTTTTTATTAATTTATATTTGGTGTTTAAATACAATTAGCTGTGTCGGTAGAATTACCGACTAGCCTTAAAGTAGTATCGGGGTAGTTTGTCATTTCATATTCTACATCGTGTCACATTCATATCGGTCGTAGGCAGCGAGTCAATCGAATGGTGTTTAAACACTTTTTTTTAGATGTATTTCAATATATACAAACAGACATATACATCTGCATTTACATATTACACGCACACTTGGGTTTACACTTTACTCACAGTTATAGCTATATTTTCATACGGTACAGTTTGAATTAGAATTACAATATTTGTTTTCTCTACATTGACGTAGTTAATAGTTCGAGGAAGTAGACTGAAACTAGAATCTGGATAGAGAATTAATCATTTCCTTTTAATAAGAAAAGGTTTCATTGTTTTTATATTTAGATTATATATTTGAAATTTAGTTTTAAATCTCTTGTTTGTATGTGTTTTTTTTTAGAGAATCTGGCTTGAATGAAGTTCAACCGGATGAACGGTAAGTGATTTTTCTATTCATGTTATGTCCACATAACATCTACATATCCTGACCAGAATATAATTCCAGAGTTTTAGTTAGCCATACGCAAATAACAAATTTTTCTTTTTTGAAAAAATCATTAAACAACAAAGAAGAGTGCTATGTAACCTATAAATGATTTTATTTCCTTCAACAGAATTAGATGGCCAGAAACATTTAATTTAATAAGATTAATCTTATAAATACAAATAAGATTGTGCGTGGTCGGTAGTTTGATGCATTGACTATTCGTCATTAAGGAAATTTCCTCAAGTCTCAATAATTTTCTACAACACGTGATATTTACATGAAATTTTAACCCTTAGAGGAATCAAATATGTCGACAAATATTTGGAATACGAATCTGTATACTCTCTGTCTACCTTCATGATTATTAAGTTTCTCGGCCACCCCCACATCGTCTAGCCATCAATCCAAATTTTATATTCATGAACATGAGCTTGATTTTTACTAGTTGAGGCACAATGTTACGACCATGCGATCATGCGATTGTAAAGAAATATTATTTTGTTATTTTCAAAGCTGATTTCAAATCGGATCATATGCTTCAAGTTGCATTCTTCTATATTGTGTTTCGGTAAAACAACCCCATCCTGCAGCAAAGCTCATTTCAAGTTGACTTATATGCTTTGGGTTGCATTCAACCGTCATATGTTTTGGTAAAACAACGCCATCCTGATAGCAACGCCAATACCTAATTAATTAGTATCTACAGGATTCATCGTGTCACCAGACTAATTATTAAAATTTTATTCCACTTTATTTAAAATTTATTAATTTTATTTTACTTAGATTCAGAAAAATATTATAGGCATGTTATAGTATGGTATAGTTTGTATGGTATGGTATGGTCTTCACAGACTAACAAAACACACGGTTACGAAGATCGCAATGTACTTTGCATACTCTGCCATTACAGTGCTCCTAGCGGCCAACACGACTGCTTGTGTGTATAACATTTGCGAACGTTTCTAAATTTTTACGAATTGTTTTTATTTTAGTGAATATATTATTATATTGCATTTTGTAGACGGAAATGTAGAAAGGAGATGAAATAGTGCTACAAGTTTTAGTAACAACGTAACAACAGCGTAATATTTAACTGTCACTACTTATTCATTGACAGCCATGAAACATTAAAAACTTTGTTTTTTATATTTTTACGGGTACTACAGATATAAACTAACCAAGAAAGCAAAGAAACCGCAAAAAACATTGAGTAAAAATGAATTTACTAAACAAAATACAGTACACATTTCTATTTGCGTTAAAAGTGTAAAGTCCATACTACTGAAGTTTAACTTGTTTCATGGTGTGGATAAGTTTTAATTATTTTTATTGTATTTTAATGTACAGTGTGACAAACTATTTCTATTTAAATCGCTATAGAATATGTTTATATTAGATTCCACGTATTTATTATATATATTAGTTATGATAAATGATTTGTGAAGCTTATTAGATGATCAAAATTTTAGAAAAAGAGTTGCTTATATCACTGTTATTTTATTTTTTTATAATTTATATGCCTACAAATGTTTTACATATTCCAAAACGTGTTGGTTTTAGTCCTAATCATGAGTGTGTTAGTTTACGAACCTACTTTCTTTAAACTCCCGTAACAACTATTGGCGATTTTCCGTATCATTTAATATATTATTATTCCGGCTGTACAATGTTTACACATTTTCCGGAACCAAAGTTTACGGAATTGATTGATTCTCATCTTCCACTGCTGCTTGTCCATCCAAGGATCTTCTTCAATTTCTCTTTCCCTCAATATAGTCTGAAATTCTTCTATCCAGTTGATAGATGGTCTTCCTCTTTTTTCCTGGTGGGGTGCATTTCATAATTCTCCTTGGAAATCTTTCTTTGTGCCTTTGTTTCATGTGTCCATACCATTGTAACTTTTTTTGTTTGGATGAAATCACCAGTTGAATTTTTCACGTTCATTCTGTCCTTAATAACTTCATGTCTATTTTCCTCACGTCTGGATACTGTTGCTGAACGTCTTCAAAAGTCCATCTCTGCTTTCATTAATTTTGTTTTTGTTTGTTTATTGGTACTCCAAACTACTGAGCAGTAAGTCGCGATACTTCTAACAATGTTTTTAAATATTCTGGTTTCAGTTTCTGCTGTAATTTACTTATCTCACAGGATTCCATTTAATGTGGACATAGCCATCTTTTTCAAATTAATTCTGGATTGTATATCTTTGTCTTGCTTTAACTGGCCGAAATTTTTACTACTAAACACTTGTATTCCTCTGTATATAAAATCTACCCTATGTCTTCCCCCAACATCAACCATTTAATATATTATTAAAATAAATAATTGTAATCTTCAGTTTACTTTAAACTTTAAATTTTAGAAAGAACTTGTTCAACTTTGCGAAGGAATATAAACACATCAGCGTTAATATTCTTTGACGCTAACTCTTCAGTAGGAGAGCTGGTGTCAACCGTGTTCCATTTTTAAGTCCAGCTTCGAAACAGTTTTCTTACTGTTACCACAGTGTTGTAACAGTGTGAGCATGACATGACATATACTACAAGCTTATAGTTAAATAAGTGCATCAAAGATATTATTAATTTTTGTACTACCTAAATTATTTTGTATTTTAATTTTAATGTTTATTTGGCACGTACATTAGATCTGTGGTATTGGCTTTATGGCCAATTGCTTCAGAATAATTTGAACATACATAATTCGCAGTGACGTTTGTCTATCTCTTTTCAGATTCTGGTGGAATTATACTGGATCGACACCGATCGAACACGGGTATGATCACTTTTTTACGCATGTATTTATTTTTTCACATGCTGAAAGAATAAATTAAGTTACTGAGTATTTTAATTAAGTTGTTAGGCATAATGTTGGAGGCTAAGGAATGTTATTTCTAAAGACAAAAACAGAAGTAAATTATGGCATACAAAGTTTTTTATTTAAATAATACTTCGGAAAAGTTAATGGCAAGTTAATGGCAGCACCCGTGCTAACCTACGGCTGTGAGACGTAGATACTGTTGTAGAAACCAGATACTCAGCGTACGCAAGCCGTTGGAATGATGTTCTTGAGACAAGTGAAAAGTTTGTCCTTCCGCGATCAAGTTAGGAATGAAAACATAAGGAACGAGTTGGGGATATACAGTATAAACGATAGGAATAGACAGTACTCATTGCCATGGAAACAGCATATTAAGAGAGGATGAGCGATGGATGGCTGTCTAATAAATAATGTAGTCACATATAGACCTAAATGAAGGAGAGGGGTAGATAGGCCTAGAAGATGATGGCTGCACTCAAGACGGAACAGCCTGTAATCCTAAATCCAGAGGTAAAGAAGCAGAAAAACAGACACCTGAATGTTGAATATTTAAATACGTCTTTACAAACTTACCAAAAAATACAGGAGACTGTGCAAAATGTAACATTTGAATCTTTTGGCAAAAGTTTAATCTAAAATTTAGTAAGCATTCTTACCGACTTTTAGAATGTCCCATTCGCCATTATTTGTTAGTGTCAGTGATAGGTGTCGAGCCGAATGTTACTTATCAAAATATTGAATTCTGTACACAATTTAGTGACTGGCCGACTACTTGGCGTGTAAAACATTACGGTTAATTGAGGAACATATTTTCCAAATAAAGTCTGTAGAATATCCTGACATGAAACCGTGCGACAATAATTATCTTGAACAACTCCAATAAAATAACTTATGAGATCAATGGTACGGCAGTTTCTAGGACTGGTTGATTAGGAAAGCAAAATAATAAGCTGTCTGTAAAACAGAGGATAAGACTACACCAGCACTTTTGACCAGAGTTTCACATTTAAATTTAGATGAATAAGTTTATGATGTAGGTAATCGGAAGAGTTTACATCGATTTTGTCGTCTTTGAGAAAGTACTTGGTAGCAAGGATACTGTGATCAATACTGGAATAATCATTACTTAAGGCAATTAACCAGGCCTATAAGGGGCTTGCACAATGAGCAAAAATCATGAGACTGCCAAAGTTTAGTAATATCCAAAAAATATTAGGTAATCAAGTATTTGCAGTTTATTACTTACTACTTTTTAAACACACATTAATGACTTGATAAAGAAAGAGAAGCAAAATAGAACCAAACTTGGACTTCAAATCTCCGAAGTACACATCTAAATGTTGCAGATTACCTAATTTTTCAAAATAGTGAAATGTCTTAAAAGTTTAATTTGTAAGTTTCAGCAATTACGTGACAAGTATAAAATGAAGACCTCAGCAACGAAAACCAAGGTTATGAATATTTCTTGTAAACATAACTGTTCACAGCAAGTTAGTTGTAAAACATATTAGGATCTTTATTTGACCACAATATCAATAACAACCTGCACAAGCTTTTGATAATCTATGGATTAGAGCTTTTATAGTAAGGAAAGAAGGGAAAGAACTGAAATAATCCAAACTGAAAACTCGTGGCTGTTACTTTGATGTTGTATGGAAGTAACGTGTGAGCATTTAGCAAACTGAAAAGTCGTGGCTGTTACTTTGATGTTGTATGGAAGTGACGTGTCAGCATTTAGCAAACTGAAAAGTCGTGGCTGTTACTTTGATGTTGTATGGAAGTAATGTGTGAGCATTTAGCAAACTGAAAAGTCGTGGCTGTTACTTTGATGTTGTATGGAAGTAACGTGTGAGCATTTAGCAAACTGAAAAGTCGTGGCTGTTACTTTGATGTTGTATGGAATTAACGTGTCAGCATTTATCAAACTGAAAAGTCGTGGCTGTTACTTTGATGTTGTATGGAAGTAACGTGTGAGCATTTAGCAAACTGGAAAGTCGTGGCTGTTACTTTGATGTTGTATGGAAGTAACGTGTGAGCATTTAGCAAACTGAAAAGTAGAATTCTTTGACAAACACGCGAGTAGAATAACGTAACCAGTGATGAGATCTCTCAGGGGAATAGTGGGAAAAATAAGGAGAGATCGCATTAGAAATGAGACGATGAGGCGAAATTTAGGAGTAACGCTAATAATGAATTTGCTGGAGGTGAGGTAGTTGAAGTGGTTGGGACAAGCAAGTAAGGTTGCAAGGAAAATAAAACAGTTTCTTGAAGTAAACCAGGGGGGGAGAGAAGGCCAAGGATGACATATCAGCCATACATTGATAGATTGGAACAGCACCGTTGGAAGAGTTGACAGGAAATTACGGTCATGCGCATGAACTTGAATATATGGGGACGATGGACAAAGACTCCCTACGACCCGACGTTGAGAGGCAGGAGGGCCAAATAAAGAAGAAAAAGAAGAAGAAGAAGAAGAAGAAGAAGAAGAAGAAGAAGAAGAAGAAGAACAACAACAACAACAACAACAACAAAGAAAGTAGAATATTGGCATTCAGAATCAAATGATCAAAGGGTTCACGACATGTTAAAGTGCGCACGAGGTTTGAATGTACAGTAACCCAGGGTTCAAGGAATGCGTTGGGTATCTGTAGAATGAACAAAAATAAACGTGAATATAGAGAAGTGGCAAGACCATGTTGCAAGAAATCCACAAGCACGATTATGTAAACAAGTATGAATATACTAACCTGTATTGATGTGATATAACTACTTCGGTGGGGTCAGTGGGCTCAATCCAGCCTAAAACCATTGAAAAGTTTTAGTGAAATTCCATAATTATTTAAGATAGGGCTTTTTCTAAGCCAATTGGGCATGCTAAAATAAGGTTTCTAATAACTATATAAATAATTATATGGGAGGAATCTTTAATATCTCATTTATCCTGAAGAAAATGGAGAGTATAAAATTCAAGCTAGTTTCATCCCCCCATGAGGAGGTCTTAGTTATTTCACTGACTGGTATGGTTACAAACAAGGAAGTGAGTAAGTAATTTTTGTTTGTTTTGCTGTATTCATTTGTTGTAATATTAGATTACATATGATTGCATACATTCAGCGATTACAAATTATATTTATGGTGTAGGTACTTGTTTTACCAATTACACATATAGCTAAAAATTTACAAAAACATACTCGCAGTATTTGCTCAAACCACTGAATAACAGGCAAGAGATCTCCAATGGTCAGGCACTTCAGTTCGAATATTAATTTTCAAAGTAACAAGTTGAAAAGTATAAAATTTATAGAAAAATAAAACGTCTGCTTATTTCCCTGACCCGGTTATAACACTTATTAGATGTTACACCAATTGAATTAACTGTTACAATACTTTACGAAATATTCAAATTTCCATGTTGCAGAAACACCAAGTCTTTTCAGTGACTAATAAGAACATAAAATGTCATATATAAAAGCATCGTGGAAAGCAAAGACAAACTCATATTTGAGAATACTTTCTACGTGACTACTTTTAAAACCTAGTTTACATTTACTTTCGCCACATTAGAATTAATTTAGCTCTTTTTATGTTTTATACGTTTAACCCCTATACAAGTATGAAAATGACGTTTAAATTCAATATATAATCGGACATTTGTAACGAGAAATATATAACCAAATATAATTTATAAGCAGAAATTAAATTGGCATGTTATTAATATGTTTTTAATTTAATAGACTAATATAATATTTACATACGGTCTTCGTTCTCGATTCATTTTAATGTGCGGTATGTACATGAGTAGTATCTGCTACGACGGAATATACGATGAGAGCTTCAGTACCTATATATATATATTCTAACTAGGCATTATAATCAAATTAGTGTTTTATGTTTACCTGAAACAACATTTAATCAATCTTAATGCTGACTCCCCTATGTAATCGTTACAGATTCAAATGGTGGAACACGAGCGGGGGAGGAGCGAGTGGCCAAGGGTATGAATAGTTTTTGTGCATACATAGTCTCATAAACAGTAGAGATAAACAAATAAAACACACACACAGAAGATGTGTACAATATATCAATATATACACCCATTAGATAAGCTCTATGAAACATATGTATGGGGGAGAGTAAAACAAAATTCCTTCATTCCTACCTGCATACAAACATTTGAGGTGAGGTTGTTAATTTGAGTACCCGAATAAAGGATTTGACTTAATCCAGCGGAATTAAAATCTGATGATAGCGGCTGGAAAGTAATACCAGAGAGAGAGAGAGAGAGAGAGAATTTTATTTCAAATAGAGGTAAGGTTACAGTTAAATACATGTAATTAGTTAACCAAACGTACGTATTAATCATGGCCATCATAGATTAAAGATACCAATATTTATTGTTACATAATTCTGTAGCTAATAATAATATTCAGTGTAATAGAGTAAGTACATACCAGATAAATTAACTTAGTAGAAATTACGTACTATTTAAAGGAACAACAAAGTTTGCTAAGTCAATAAACTTACCAGTCCAAAATTACAACACGTAAGACACTTGTGATAACACATCCTAATTTGATCTCTTGCAAGTTGCGTCCCTAACCAACTGACCAATTGCAGCCGTTTTAGTGTTGAATGCTATATTAATCTAATGTTTTTTTATTAGACATCATCAACGTGACAGTAGTGAAAGAAAGCGAGGAAACAAGTACAAAAAACAAGAAATTCGGAAAAGTGAATTTCTACATAAAATTGACAACATGGTTACAAAAAATCGTAGAATTTTAAATATCAAAAAAATTAGCAATAATATTGTAACAAAATATTACCTAAAATCTGTTAAAAATAAGGGAACCCTAAACCAAAAACCAATCAGCATGTCAATAATTGCAGAATGTTTAGAATAGAAGTAAATGTAAAAAAGTATAAAACATAAAATTTAAAAAATGGAAAATATACTGATAAATAATAATAAAGGACCGGAATTAATTTCAAAGGATAATTAATATTTTGAAACCAATAGAGAGATTAGTTTTAAAAATGATTTATTATAATTGGTATTGTACTTGCAGTCTGTATCGTATTTATCTGCTATAAGTTTAAAAAAATTTCGACGAAATCGAAACATTAAAGCATGATAATGTTTTTAGGCTTTAGAAACGTATAATGTGCATAAACTGCAGACTCTCCTGTTCAGCGATGTTCGTACGGATTTCTGACCGTTTCTAGACTGTGGGGGAATCGAAAGTGCGGAAAAAACCGTATAATGTGCATAAACTGCAGACTCTCCTGTTCAGCGATGTTCGTACGGATTTCTGACCGTTTCTAGACTGTGGGGAATCGAAAGTTTGGAAAAAATATAGTGTTAACATCACCTGAAGCGTTACATTTTTCGATGACGTTACACATTTTGCATCACGCATTTTGTTGAATGACCCCCAGCCTAAAAACATTATCATGTTAAAAAACTAAGAGTAATTAGAGACAAAAATGTAAATACATTTGGTGTCTAGACGAAGGTAGTATAATAAAGAAGAATTGTTAGAGCTCAACAGACAGTTCAAACATACGCAAATAATAACCAAATGAAGTATAAAGGATGATGTGATCCATATACTTTAGAAACAAAAATTAGAGCATTAAGCACCACGAAAAAGGATGTCGCCGGAGCTAGTTATACAGCGAATTACAATTACAAAAATATTAAAGAGGCGTTTTAGTATTTATTTTTCGTAATATGGATATCAGTATATTTAGTCTTATACAAAAACTGTTATTAGATATTATTAAAAACATTGTAAACCAATTATTCTGCTGCCATCTGTGTACACGGATTTTATGGAGACTGTCACCAACAGAAGAAATATAAAACTTAACAGAAATACTACTTTAAGGTCGAACTAGAAATGTCGAATCGTAAGGCGTTTTAAAGCCTAATTCTCAGTGTTATTCAAGTTATTCATCCAAATAAATGGAAATCCTTCAATCAATGGATCTTAATACAAAAAATGTGAATAGATATTATTAAAGAAACTTCAGGTCAAATAGACTGCTGCCATTTCTATACTGAGTTTCCAACTAGAGTGTCACCAATAGAACTAAAAGAAAACTTAGCAATAGACCATCAATAAGTTAGCAAGTAACGAGTTAATTACAAAACCGTACAGTGAGTATGTAATTATAGTTTTTTTAATACGAGATGAAAACCTCCAGTGCAATCCAAGCAAGAACTTAATTGAGACTTTAAAAGAATAGAGGATACACAATGGATATTTGCTGATTATGTCTGAATATACAGAATCTGAATAGCATATATTAAGCTACACGTGCCACTAAATAACTTACCAATATAAAAACGATTGCAGAGGGAAGATAGCTTTTCACCAGAAGTAAGCTCATTCACTCCTTAAGCTGCGATCTTACAACACCCTATGAAATGTTTTCAATAATGACATTGTTTTTTGCATTTTTTGGACGTCGACTGCTGGGATTGTCTTTAGTACTTGTACGGCTACGTTTAAACTCGTGTGTGCCCCACTTACCGTTGTTTCTGAAGGCATTTTACAATTTTGTTTTTATTTTCCATTGGCGCTGAAACGTTTTTATCAGAGAATTCATGACAACACGATGTTAGATTTTCTGCATTTTAAAAACACACGTGACAGGAAAATTTCAAACAGCTAATAAAGAGTGAATAAATTGACAGATATATCTGGAAATTAACAGGTGTTCACGCGAAATATAGGCTACATTTGCAACACACGAAAGATTTTGGTTCTATTACAGAGCTGTAGATGTCGCTCCGCGAACTTTTCAACTGATCCTCGTAGATACCGGCGCAAATGTATCATTGATAGACAACATGGAATTAAACAGGATACAAAATGAGTGTAAGGAGATTATACCTACCTTACCCGTCAATAATATAATATTAATTGGAGCTACTGGACGCCAGAACAAATCAGTACGAAAACAAGTATTATTAGATTTAAGGAGTGATGGTGTAACAATTCCAATGATATTTTTGGTAGCGAATGGTCTACCATTTAAATTGCTTATTGGATGCAATATGCTACGGCAGTATTCAGCAATTATTGACCTGAGTAGAGAGAAAGTGTCTCCAACCTCAGATGATTTAGTATGGATAACTGAGTTAATTGGAAGCAAATGTGCTCCTCAGATCCGAGCCAGCTATTATGTTAGGAAAGATATATATAATGGTAATTGTTCACCAAAGGATAATATAGAATATAGTAATACTAATGAAGAAGTATGGCGAATAATGAGTTAGAAGAAATCTAGAAATTCCAAGGGGAGAAGACGAGTTTAACTGAGTGAGGAGCAGGCTAATAAGTTAATAGAGGTATATAAGAAATGTAAACACATTTTCTCCAATACGCATGGTAAAGTAAGGAACTATCGGTGCAAATTAAAATTTAGAGAACCAGTAGAATTTAAAAAAAAAATCATATTCCATTGCTCATTCATTGAAAGATGCTGTAAGAAGAGAAATTAGCAAAATGATTGCAGACTATATTATTGAATGTAGTCACTTTCCATACACTAACCCCATAGTTGCAACCCAAGACAATTAGTTCGACATAATCAAATTTTACAACAGAATAATTTGAAAAACAGATAAACAGAGAAATATATATCATAATCAACAACAGGAAGTCATTAAATATCAAGTAGGAGAAAAGTGACTGCTAAGGAATCGACAGTGACCCATTACTATGGAGGGAATTACCAAGAAGCTATTACTACTCTATACCGGACCATATATAATTAATAAAGACAAGCAGTATAATACATACAAATTAATGAACTCTATTAGTAAACTAATGAAAGGAACCTACAACCGAGCGGAATTAAAAAGGTATTATAAAGATAGAGTACAAAAATGAACGATCATTTCTTCAATCCTGTAAATATTTTATAAGAAATAATCATTCTCGACGGGGGCATTATGTAACATTACAGTTTTGTTACGTAAAAAAGCATATAGCAATCCTCAAAATTCACTGTGATGTACCCATGTACAAATTTTATTTTACATTGTATGCAAAGACGCGTAGTGGAAATTAAAGAATCCGGAAAAGATACTAACATATAACCATTGAAAGATAATATGTCAATTAGTCAGGTATCCAGAAGAATAAATATTCTGTTAGCTAAATGTAAAGAAAATGAGATAAAATATAATAATCACATTACCAACTGGCAATGACCCAAACTTTAATGACTAAAACTTAACTATACCCAGAGGAAGATCACGTGAAATTAATATGTAAATATAGTGATCTGTAAATATATAAATGTAGACGATAAGTGTTAACATATTAAGAGTTAAGTTATAAAAAAGTGATAGTGTTTTAGTGTAAAAGAAGTCCAGTAATGTGTACAAATGTAGAACAAACATTGTAACTGTTAGGAAATTATTATTGCCACAAAAATAGTTAAGATAACATAAACTTTATAATTTCTTATGCTAATTTTAATGTGTTTCTGTTTTATATATTTTTTTAAGTGTTGGGCACAAAAACTAGGGTCTTATGCCCTTGTTGCTCAACACGTAATCAGTTTTCATTTTTAAAAAAATGGAATTTACTTGTTACTAATATAGGCTACCGCCCAAAATAATTGACTTACGATCAGTTGATCATGTCGCTGCCTTTATGAACGACAGAGTTCTTTTAATCAATGACGTCACATGAGCGAGGTCTGTTTTAGATCACCTCTGACCCCGCACGCAACTCTGTCTTAAGGCTCGGAGAGCAGAGAACTCCTCTATTATGAGTTTTACTACTAGTACTCTGCCACGTGTACATACTGGCCGTAGTTGCTCAGCCAGTATGAGGATCAGCCATTGTTAACGGGTCTTTGCAACTTGTATTTTATTATCGTTGTCGATGATGCCGAGTTGAACAAAGCAAAGTCATCAACGTATAGGCATTTTCCGACACATGTTTCACTGCCTTTAAAACGTCGTTAATGTGATAATGAAAGCAAGTCATTCAGTGGAGGACCCCGGGCCTCTCTATTCTCCAACACTTGCCAGGTTGAGATGGTTTCCACCACGTGAACCCGGAAGGAACGTTCCTAGACGAAGCTCGTTATAAATTTTGTAATGTTCCCCGACATCTCCAGATGTAGAGCCGTTGCATATATTTTGTTTCCATGTTGTATCGAGGCCTTCTCTAGGACACAAAAAACGGAAACATCTGTTTTCGGTCACTAAAACAAGTTTCATAAATCATCATCTTCACATCACGGCGTTCGAAAGAGTTGCCATTCGACCTTCAAAGACCTTCAGCCATTTCTTGCTGGGTTTAACGACACACGTGTGAACTATAGGTTTATATTACCAGACTTGTTTGGCCAGTTTTAATCTGACGTTCTTTCTAAGTGTTCTTTCCACCGTTGTTTATAATCTTTTTAGAACAAGTTTGTTCTGCGTTTTCCAAAAAAATACCAGTTGGTCAGTTGTCAAACAATGTTTTCTATATCGACACTGTTGAACGGGAAGTAGACAACGCGACGTGGTATCTGTCTTTCAAATATATTTTGTGTTGTTCATCATTCCACAGTTGCTAATAACGTGTAATCCATTTTCTTTCCAGAATTACAGTTTCCGAGTTACATCAATTTCTGTTCTATTCAAATGCCTAATCATCGTATATACACATTGTTGTCTACCATGTATGTCATTGTCTGTTTGAATTATAAAAGTATCCCAGGACAGAATGTGTGTTTGTCTCACGACTCCATTTTGTGTTGTTCCTAATTCGATGATAATTTTCTTTTCCATCATCCGGCTTCTTATGTAGATATTCTCTGTATGCTTTATGCTTTTGCTTGACGTCTTCTCTTATTTCTTCGTTTCAGATACTTTATCTCTTCTGCAGCCTGACTCTTGATCTCGTACCGATCATTTCATTACTTTTCTGCCGAACAACATTTTAATGTTTGTCCATTCGTCATTGACATTATCCTCACTTGCTGGAGTATTTCCATTAGTATTGTTAGTTTACATTAAGTTTCGGATCCTTTCATCTTGCAACAGATGAACCTTGTTAGCTCTATCTCTCTTTTTCTTCCTCCCCCAAGAGAAGATGTCTGCTTTCTCCACCTTGGCTCATCAGAAATTCCGGCTTGACTTAAAGAGGTGGTTTGTATTAATGTTTCTGCCTCTAAATTCATATGCCTTATACCCTATGCCTATTGTCTAAGATATGTGTCTAATTCTATCTACGCTAATATCTGATTCACAATCACGTAATCGTTGAGAGATCAATAGCCTGTTGCCGACCAAGTAAATTTATTAATATATTTTTTCTAGAAAGGTATTTGTAACTTTATTGAAAGCCATGGATTTCCTTAGTTTTCCGTTCAGATTTAGATGATATTTTCCACATGGATTTGTCTATTTAGGCGTAGGTACACCCCAGGCAATTGAAGTAGGTACAGTTTTGCCCTGTACAAATAAAATCTCTCTGTATACCCGCATAATCAAGATTTACTTTCGTTAACTGTTTTTGCGCCGTCATAATAAATTTTGGTTTCATCAATCTTCCTTTCTTCGGGGGGCATAAGTACACATTATTATCTGATATCCTCCATTAAACTTTACATTACGTTTATTATCCTTCATTCTTTCATTATTCTTGCAGTTATTGTTTTAGTAACTGTTTTAATAGCTTATAAATACCAGAGACTTAATGTGAGGTTCTACTGAGGTTGTTTGTAACGTTAAATCACACTCAATAGATATCCTGTTAGATCCTAATGAAATGTTGCAGCAAAGTGTTTAGGTTGTGTTTTAATAAGGGTAGGCTAATGGTTTTAAATCAAGTTCGATGAAAATGTATTGTTGTTTTGAACATATATTTTTATTTATTTTTTTTTTAAGTAAATACTTTTTACTAGCTAGGTCTTCTTGCGTACCACCTTGGATCCCTCTACGTACCACCGGTTGGGAACCACTGGCTTAGACAAAGAGGTTATAGGTTAGGTATATGTTAAAAAGATTTTCTGTGTCCGGTTCAAAGTTGGCCACAGAAAACGTTAAAGAAGTGCTGGGTAACCATTTTTAATTTGCAAGGTATAGAAAAGTGGTTAGTTATTGTCGAAGACCTAAGTAAATTATGTGAACTCAATTATTGTGAAATTTCTTGTAAGGAATTTTATTAATTATATAATAAGTATATATGAGAAAAGAGAGACCCCATCGTTCATAAAAAACACAAACATATTTTAAATAATAAATCATCGATTAATATAATGTAATGTAATAGAATGTAATGATATAATAGAATGTAGGATGTATAAATTAACACTATACGGGAATGAATAATTAAAAAAGTGGAAATATGTGACCCATTCAATAATTGTCCTTTTGACACTAATTTTTTGACACGTTTTTCCAGAGGACCGGGCGAATTTTGGTTTGGCCCCGATACCAGTTGTTGTCGGTAAGTAAGCGTTATTATTTATGTTCTCACAAACCTAATTACCGATCAGAGTATTATTTACGTGTTTCGCTACAGCGTACACTAACTAACTACTGAGTCAGACATAATGCATCTAAATACGGTACAGTAATGTTAATTAAGCTGACCGGGACCATTTGTGTTAGCGATTGACGTGACCAGTAAGATGTGTTTCACTAACTCCGGTTTGCAGAATTCCTGTTACACAATCACGTTAACACGAACCTTTGGTACTTTCTTAAATGTAATCTTAATGTAAATCCGATTTATATATTTTCTTTTCTCAGTTAAGGAACCATTTATTTCTGGTTTAACAATTAAGGGTATTGTTAACATTTGCACAATCATCATCATCACTTCATGGATAGGATTTATCCTGTTCCGACCTCATGAATCCCGCCATCCATTATTTTCAGTCCGGCTATTCTCTTGAGGCTTACCAATAATAAAGAAATTACACCCTGGCCACGCTACCTCAGTAGTGGGGCTGCCACTTCTCTGCCTTTGAGCATGCAGTGGTGTTGTTCGGGACAACCTCCCTAGATGTGTTGCCTTCAACCACGGCTACTGAGTCACATCTATTACGGACAGTGCACTGCAGATTCCGCAGTCGCAGTATTACACCCAATTAAATCCACCTGTAATATTCCAAATTGAAGCCGATCCAGGATCATTTCCCTTAAGACTTAACTTGGTACTGCTGGCTACTGCTGCTCTCTACCAGGAATTTTATCGACCTTCCTGTCTAGATCAGTACTGTTCTGCAAAAACAGGGTCACCTCTTGTAGAATGTGGCTCTTTACCATGAAGTACGGTCTTGACTGGATGACTGGAGAGAAGCTATTGGGCCCACTGGACGCCATTACCTTCTCCAACCCTGGGAATTGTGAGGACCAATGCCCAGTCAACCCAGAGCAAAGGTGCTACCTCACCAAGCTGCCTCGACCCCTTGCACAATTTAAAGATATTTTATTGTAATTTTATAAAATTTATGTGATACTTCATACATTCGGGTTTATTACCCAATCATATAATCCAAGAATTAAGTCTATTATCATTTCACTATCTTGGAGCAGAACTAGCCTAAATCGAAATTCAAGATTTTTTTGTTTTTATGAGCATTATATTCTGTCATTCTCTATCTATTGTGTGCAAAAGTATTGTAGAAGCCCAAAATTAAAAATTAAAATATATTTTACATAGAACCGAATTAGCCTATGTCCATCATCATAAATTAACCTCGTGCAAAAATAGCCTAGGTCCATTTAGTTTTTTAAAAATTCATAAAATTTATTTGTATATAATAATTAAGATTTTGTATAAGATGTTGCGAAGTGGGTATAAAATATTTTGCCATGTTTCTTGGAAAAACTATCGACAAATTCCTCTCCTGAACAAGACATACGCTAGTTCTGCTCCAAGGTAGCGTTTTTTTAAAGATATTTTTATAAAAGTAAGGCAGTATCATTAAGTTAGATGAATAACATATGTTTTAAAACTAACTGCTGCTTGTCTTTGTTACAGTTTCTTATGGAACATGATGAGATTTGGACCGGGTGGCCACGGGTATGAATATTTCGTATACCGTTTACAATATATGTTACACTATATAATATTATTATTATTATATAATATATATTATATACATGAGGGCTCTTCAGAAAGTAAGTTCCGATAAGGTATTTAAGGAAACTAAGAATATATTTACAAAATATTTTTGTTTGAAGTAGACACCTTAAACTACTTTTTTATATATTTTCCGTTATTTGTGAAACACATCTCATAGCGAGGCACCAAGCGTTGTATATCTTGGTCGTAGAAATATCCCGTCTGCGATTTGAACCATGTATTAACAGCTTGTTTGGCATCGTTGGTCACCAACAAAAGATTTCTCGTGTTTGAAAAGGTGATATTTGCTTGATGTGAGGTCTGGGTTTTAAGGCGGATGATCAAATTGTTGTCAGCCAAACTTTGTGAGGAAATGTTACTTTGCAGCGGCAGTGTGAGTGCAGAGCCACGATTCATCGCAATGTCCCGGGTAAGGATACTACGTCGCTTACTCTGATCGTATTAAGGAAAACAGTTGTATCCATTTAGTACCATTGAATCGCTCACTGCTTCTTCTTTATAAATACTGAAATTCTGTCGGTGAATTTTAATTATTTTAACGCTTTCGCATTCAAGAACCGAATCACATACCGGTACCTACTTTCACACGCGGCGGGCGTCTCGAATTTCTTTGACATTATAAACACGTCCAACAAAGCGTACTCAGTGCACAGTTGTTTACAAATGGCGTTTATGGCTTTCCAACGAATCAACAAACTGACTGCACATACGCAACAGCGTGACAGCATCGATACTGCGGCAATATATGAAAACGGAACTTACTTTCTGAATAACCCTCGAACATATATGCAACAGTACAGCAACAGTATGCAACAGTGTCGCATATTTGCAACAGTACAAACAGTAACGATACTGTGCATTGCCCAAATAAATAAAATAAGTAATAAAAATGAATAAATAACAAATTAATTAACATGATTAAGATTGCATAAGCTGAATCGTAGTAAAAATAGGGAGTACAGAATTCATGCATGGACATGCAATTTCGACACACCTGACGCTAGCGTTGTGTACGCGCGTATTTTGTTAGTGTGTGTGAAACCTGTCCGTTGCTGAAATGTAACCAACCCTTTTCAAGTAGAATAGTTATAAGTTTATTGTTAATTATAAGGAAACTATGTACGATAGGATAAAACAAAAGACACCAAAGTGTGTAGAAATTATAGATAAATAAAATGTTAAAAAACCATACAGAGGTGACGAAAAGTGCAATTAGTATAAGAAAAAAATGAATAACTCCTTTTGTGAATACCATAAAGAAGTGCAATTTACGTATAGTAATCACATAAAAATTAGTGATAGATTGAACACCGAGTGAGGAGAAACAAATTTCGTAATTCGCGAAAATAGGCGAAAATAGTGAATTGAACCAGAGTGGGGGTAGTAACGCCTCGACAGAATCTGACAAGTTGAAAAGTGTTCAGACAGGAATTTTTGCACGACCTGACTATAAATACCAGGTCGCGCTAATAAAGTTTCTTCTTCTCGATTCAACCATTGTCGCAGGAGGCTATGTCAGTCGACGACACAAATTCACAATTATCGTAAGAGTCACCGGACCAACTAGCTATACAGCCAGAGCTGCAAAATACATACGATGAGGTCTGTGGACACACCGGCAGCATATGACGTGAGACGAGACGACTATTAATCAGCACACACGGAGGACACGACCAGAGGGCCAGAAGCACATGCAGAGGACACGACCAGAAGACCAGAAGCACATGCAAAGAACACGACCAGAGGGCACGACCAGAAGGACACGGAGGACGTACAGGTGAATAACCACGTCAAACGAGGTGATAAAAAAACATTTAATTACATACAGTTGAAAGACACTAATTAAAGTTTGAATGGAAGACATTCAACCAATATTACAATAAATTAATTATACATAAATGTAAAAGCAGTAAAAATTAGAATAATATTTCTTGTATCAAATTTAGAAATTAGTAACGTAAATGATAGAGAAATAAGTAATTTTTGAATTAAGGTAATTAGTAAAGTCTTTGATGATAAAGAAAAAAAATGCATATGCAGTAGAATGTAAAACAAAGTAATATAAAAGAAGTTTAAATAAAAATAAATTCATTTTTTGAAGCTAATGAATCAGCAATTGGAAAAATATGAACACACCATGAGTAGGCCGAGAGCAAAATAAACATTTTAAAGTAATTACAATTAGATAATAAGAGTTGTATATAACTTATGTATGTAATTTGTTAGCAATAAGTTATGTACGAAAACTTCGTACAAACGATTTAATAATGAGTTATTGTTTAATATCCGATATGAGAGATGTTGCTTAAATAAATAAATAATGGAACAATTTTAAACGTAAATAACGTATCATCTTCTTATTACGATTACACCCATGAATGCAATACAAAATATAGAAATGCATTTAAATAGGTTAACTTGCGTTGTATGAATAATTGTCTCCCAAAAGCATGAGGCTACACAAGTTAAATTAATTTAACTAAACATCAATTTGTTACGTTGTAAATTGGCGCTCCAAAAATCGTGGAGCTCCACAAATTTAAATAAATACAACAAATTGTATTGTAATATATATATTTCATTACATATTTTTACGACGGTCTCCTTGATCGTCGTATGGTACAGTGGAAAACAAAATACAAGACACCAATGAAGTCTCTAAAAACCAGCTTTAATTATCACAATTAACAGTTTGTAATCCACACGTTATTCAACAAGATTATACTCGTACAATAATTCAAGTCAATCTGTTCACACAAATAATAATGTCAACGATAAAGAATTTCGTACTATAATCACTTTTCACTAATACACCACTTGAGACGCACTGTGTAAATTCCCCGACATGTAACTCGAACCTCACTTGTTTAAATCGCTACTTAAACTGGAACTAAGGGACAGCTGCCGTTGAAAGTCCAGTCAATAGAGATTTGTTTGTGTTTGAAAATAATTTGAAAAATATTCCATAGATGTTAAAAACCAAAATTCCAACAGCAAATCACCTTTTGCAAATTTTAGCAACAATAAAAACCATAAAAAATAGTGCTTTTTTTACTTTTTTGCTCATAGTAAGGAACGGATTGAAGAAATCGTTTTACTATCAATAAGAAAGTTGTAGAGAATTGAAAAATCTTTAAAATGGTCGTTTGTAAGCCCAGATCGGTGCATTTTTTCACCGAGAAAAGCCGGAAAAACTGCTAAAAAGCGTGTTTTATTTTTAAATTCATAACTTTGTCAACAATAAAGCTGAAGCATTCACCTTCTGCCAAATGATAGCTAATGATATGTAGATTAATCAGGCCCAAGATAGTTTTTGACGGATAAGTAGTTCTTGCACAATTGTATTTAAACAAATTATAGCATTATTTTGCAAAATTCATAGTATTAACCAGGGTGCACCGATTTTAATTTACCAAACGAATTTTGAAAATGCATGTTATAAATTACAATTCGTCTATCTTGGATTTTTATATAAAATACGTTAAATGTGTTAAAAATGTCTTCGTACATAGCGTTAAACGCGCGAGCTCGCGCTCGAAGCCAAACGGAGTCTAGGTAGTGGGGGACGAGCCAGCGATAGCCAGCGAAGGAGAAGAGAGAACTCGCGCGGCATTGTAGTGTAATATGGCATTATGGGAAACATACTGCGCCACAAATCACAATGGGTTGGCATGGATTCATGAATAAATATCATGATTTAAACACAGATTTTTCCATGACAAAAGTTATTCCTCTACCATTTGTCAATGCATCTCCCAGTGACTACATGACTATTTTAACCGTGTTAGTAGAAGCAAGACGTAGAGCTGATGCAAATGGGCAAAAGCACTGTTTTTGCACATTCGATCAGCCTCTTTGTCTAAAAGCATGGGAAATCTTGGCTTCTATAGATCCTAATAACGATCCTCACAACTTAAGTTCAGTTATTGTTCGCTTAGGTGGGTTTCATTTATTAATGTCCTACCTTGGTACTGTGGGTATGATTATGCAAGGTAGTGGATTAAAAGAAGCTTTTTGCCAAATATTCGCAGAATTATCCGCAGATAAAACTCTTGCGGGACATGCTTTTTCGAGGGCAGTAAGAGGACATCTTTTAGTACAAACGTCACCTGCTAGTATCATTTTCAAACGGTAGAATTAACTGACGATGAAAAATTATTTCTCAACGCTTCTCTTGCTAATTTGGGAAAGGATAAAAAAATTGTAAAAAATCCAATCTTGAAAAAATCGAGGAGAAATTTGTAGATGGTATTCAAAATTTGCGACGCAAAGGTCCGACCAGTCAACTATGGCTTCAATATTTCGAAATTATTAGTTTAATGCAAAGGTTCATAGATGCTGAACATTCTGGAAATTTCAAAGAGCATCTTGAAGTCGTGCAACTGATGATTCCCATATTTTATGCCTCAGGTCATCATAATTATGCAAAATGTGCCCACTTATACCTACAAAAAAATGTTTGAATTAGAAAATATTATGGATATTATAGAATACGATAAGTTTTGTCGTCAAGGTTTTTTCACCATGAGACGCTCTAATATTGGTCCGATATGACAATAGAGCAAGTTTTAATGAGAACAATGAAGTGCAGTGGAGGTTTGACAGATGGTCGAGGTTTAACTGAAGCTATCATAGCTAAGTGGATTTTATCAATGATCGCGATAATGGAAGTGGTCAATCAGATGGAAAACTTTTGTGATGTATCGTTTTCCACATCAGAACAGCATGTAGACAATAGAACTAGTCGTATTGCTCGTGCTGCTGCTGATTTGTTAAACGTAAAAGAATTTGTTGAAGCTCACAATCCATTTCCTGAATCCAAAGATATAATGGGAATTTTCTCTGGCATCGTTGGTGATTCTTCAATTAATTGCTTTAAAGCATATAAAATCGGAAAAAATTGATGAAAGATAATGTAGGTAAAGATTTTTCATCGTTAAAATTTCCTAGAAAGAATAAAGTCCTCAATTTAAGTACTGTGAATACAAAGGTAAAAAATATAGCAAATGTTGAAGTGTGCATATCACCGTTATTAATTTTTCAAAGAATAACTCTCAGTATTACCGACCAAAATGATATGAAAGAGTACATTAAATATGAACTTGCTCCTATACCTTTGGCACTGTTTAATGAAGGTGGTATGCGTAAAACCAAAAAATCCGAATTTTATGATCATTTTGATTCCATTGATAATATTCCGGTTACAAATGATTTAATACATATTGTCGACGGTGGCTACTTTCTGCATAAAGTTGTATGGCAATCAAACGAAAATATTGAAACTATTTTAAACCACTATGTGAGTTATGCAAAGCGTCATTATAAGCCTAATAGTTGCATAATATTTGACGGTTATCCTGACGATGAGGCGCTAACAACGAAATCGGTTGAACGATCTCGTCGGAAATTAGCGAGTATTGGTAGTGAAATACATTTTGACATCAATACTAAAATCACTCTGAATCAAAAGCAGTTTTTGAGTAACGAGAAAAATAAGATTCGTCTTATTCAAATGCTATGCACAACTTTGAACAGTTCAGGTTTTCGGACAAAAATTGTTTTTGAGGATGCTGATTTCCTCATTGTCAATTCTGCAATTGAACATGCACGCATTGAAAATCAAACAACTGTTGTAATTGTAGGTGAAGATATCGATCTTCTGGTAATTTTAAATCAACATGCTCAAGATTACAATAATATATATTTTTTTAAAGCAGGCAAAGGTCGTGAATCAAATAAGTATTATACCTGCAACAGCTTTAAGCACAAAGAGTTGCAGTCCAGAGTTGTTTTTTTGCACGTTTTTTCAGGATGTGACACAACATCTTGTTTATATAAGCAAGGTAAACAAAAATTAATTAATAGTTTGGAAGCCACAAAATTACAAGAACTCGCAAAAATATTTTATAAAAATGATGCCACCAAAGATCAAATAGCTATAAATGCTTGTATTCTAATTCGCAATCTATATAGTAATAAAGCTGAAAAAACATTAATACAAAAGAGTAATAATTTTAGTTTAAATGAACTTCGCTATTTGCATTATACCAAAGCGAAGGTTAAACCGAATTTTGCTTTTGAGACCTTGCCACCGTCGGAGGGTGCAGCAAAAGAACATGCTTTCCGCACGTATTACCAGTTACAATTGTGGCTTGGTAATATAAATTTAAATCCGACGCAATGGGGATGGAAAGTGGTATATATTCATTTGGCTCCCATTGGATCACAAGATCCACCAATGCCTGAGAATTTGCTAAAACAAATCTCATGTGGATGCAAAACAGGCTGTAATACTAATTCATGTACCTGCAGAAAGCATGGTTTGGAATGTTCAGAATTATGTACTAATTGCAGTGACGGAGCATGTTTAATTACGATTGAAACATTTAATAACGAGGATGAAATTGAAGAAAATGATTTGGATAGTATGGTTGAATGCAGTGAACTAGATGTAATTATTCAGAATGAATGCGATGAATGCGAAGTACCACACACAAAGCGAAAAATGTAATATTACGATTAAGTTAAGCGATAGTCTTGCGATTATGTATATCATTTGTATGTATATTTTGTAATAAAGTATTTTAAAATACGTTATTTGTAATATTATTCAGATGGTTTCCAATAAACTGTTTCAAACAACTTAAATTTTAAGCGTTATATAATCCGCCTTGTGTATGTTATAGTTGTATGTCATAGTTCTAATGTATCTTATAGTTCACTACAATGCCGCGCGAGTTCTCTCTTCTCCTTCGCTGGCTATCGCTGGCTCGTCCCCCCACTACCTAGACTCCGTTTGGCTTCCAGCGCGAGCTCGCGCGTTTAACGCTATGTACGAAGACATTTTTAACACATTTAACGTAATTTATATAAAAATCCAAGATAGGCGAATTGTAATATATAACGTGCATTTTCAAAATCCGTTTGGTAAATTAAAATCGGTGCACACTGGTTAATACTGTGAATTTTGCAAGTTAATGCTATAATTTGTTTAAACTACAATTGTGCAAGAACTACTTATCCGTCAAAAACTATCTTGGGCCTGATTAATCTACATATCATTAGCTATTATTTGGC
Source organism: Magicicada septendecula (assembly GCA_034769895.1). NCBI lineage: Eukaryota > Metazoa > Arthropoda > Insecta > Hemiptera > Cicadidae > Magicicada > Magicicada septendecula. The sequence continues at coordinate 288,137,905 of CM068370.1, read as the reverse complement.
AGAAGGTGAATGCTTCAGCTTTATTGTTGACAAAGTTATGAATTTAAAAATAAAACACGCTTTTTAGCAGTTTTTCCGGCTTTTCTCGGTGAAAAAATGCACCGATCTGGGCTTACAAACGACCATTGTAAAGATTTTTTAATTCTCTACAACTTTCTTATTGACAGCAAAACGATTTCTTCAATCCGTTCCTTACTATGAGCAAAAAAGTAAAAAAAGCACTATTTTTTATGGTTTTTATTATTGCTAAAATTTGCAAAAGGTGATTTGCTGTTGGAATTTTGGTTTTTAACATCTATGGAATATTTTTCCAATTATCGCACAGCTGGTTTGCTGTTAAATTTAATAACAAAAACAGCCTTTTTTTTTGCTCTATTGCCTGGGCTGCCTTGGCAGAAACACGCACCGTTGGGCTAGTTGAGAAGCTCGTCGAACAACACTATCGAATATACGAGAATGTTCCGTATTACGTAACACTTCCTCGCATATTAAGTGTCACGTGCGCACACAAACATTACAGCTGGGATAGCCGAGAAACACGTAACTTGTTCTGTAATGACGTAACATACGTATTTCAGTAACTTTATGCAAGACTTATGCAATACAATTTATTTAAGATGACAAAAGAACATATACTTATAAAATAGTTAAAGGTATTTCCTGTTTTAAGTTTCAGTGTAAAGGATTTGATATGGTCTAGCGAAAAATATTCTCTGTGTTACCTTCACCCAACAAACCGTAGTCCGAGGTGATGTCAAATGCGCCATCGCAGTATATCCTCCTCATGTATAATGATGTACCTCTCTACACACACTTCACAGCATTCCTGCTGTCCGCACATCTCGCTGTCCGCACTCCTCGTATGTCCGTTGTTTCCAGTGTCGTTGCCCGGAGATCGATATCGTGAAAGACACGTAGGAGAAGTTATTGGGATACACTCCGTTGTTCCAGCACCTGTATTAGGGGTAATAAGACGGCCAACCCTTATGGTAGATTCTTGAATCTTAGGCTGACAAATTTGATTACGGTCATGACCTCCTCGATCCGACGTCCAAATCGAAACTGTGGCTTTCAAATTAAACATAGCTGATTGTTGTACGTCACTTCAATATGATGCGTCATGACACATTAGAGTAAAACTAAATCCTGCAAACTAATTGACATTTATAAGTAAGTTGAAGTCTCCAAATAAAAATGTTCAAAATTGTTTCTATCAAGCAAATCACGTGCTAAAAATATCTAACTTCCAGCAGTCAAGAATCTTTGATACTTGAATTACTTGAATTATAAATATTGTAACAAGACCAAAATCTGTACTTTTAAAGACAAATAATAAACCATGAAGAGTAGCACAAATATAGAAACAAGCAGTATTGTTATTATTATTTAAAATTGAAGTCCCAAATAGAAAGGAAGGTGTAGACCAAATTAACACACCAAACCCAATAACTGACATGACTATGACCAACAACTATACTAGTTAGACAATACCCAGATAGATTAGGAGCAGTAAATAAAGAAAATAATAATAAAACAAAGAGTACAGTACAACTTTAGAGTAAATAATATATAACAAATGTATAGTAATTAGTTCACTAAATGTAATTAAGAATAAGAGGTAAAGTGATTCGAGGTAAAATAAAAAAATACAACAGTGTCAAAGTAAAAAACAGTGAAAATAATCAATAACCATCCCACAGGCAATATAATAAGGATGAAGATCAAAGACGAATAAAGACAGATCCAAAATGGACTGTAAACACAGATATAATATTGTTATTTGTTTATCACACAGACAATTGTTTAAAAATGTGTTGTTATTTAGCATTAGGTAAAGTTGTAGTCATTAAGACATTATTTTTAGTTAACAGTTTTGTTTAGTTTTGAAGGAGTTAATATTACTAGAAAGCAAGGAATAAATAAGTTCAAATAATAATTTCCCAAAATGTCATATCAATCAGCCATCCATAATTCTAAAATGTTCTGTTTTCTAAAAGTAAAATCCCCAAAACTGGTTATTAAGTTACAAATACAGGTCATGATTAGTACCAAATTGTTCATAATTTTACCAGAAAAAACAACATGTAAATTATATTAAGTCTGATTATTTAATAATTAAGGAGTAATTTGGGTGTAAAATATAAAAATAATGTATTTTTTATAACCGGTGTCATGTGACACCTAAACCTCACAAAATGGACCAATAAGGATCATAGTAATTTCTGGTCAACTCAGTGAAATAAGAAGAAATTAAACACACTTTATTGTTAGACACGAGAGAGTTCGGTTGAGTTCAGTGCACATACAAAAATGACAAAATTTATAGAAGGGAATCTAATCTGAGAAGGAAGAAAATTTACTGAATTAATGAAAATTAATATCCAAAATTAATTAAAAATAATATTAAAAATGAAGATATAACTAAGCATGGAACAACTAACAAGAAAAAAGAATAAAATAAAACTAAATAATAAACAGTGAATATCTCTACAAGTTCAACTAACATACAGGTAATATCCAATCTACGATTTATCACTATCAACACTAAGAACGACCCAACAACATTTACAACCGATAAAATCATTATTGAACAAAGAAAATATAAGTAATAAACAGTGAAAACTTAGTGACATTTATTTTATTAATAAAAACAGTGGGTAACCATTTCACACGATTAACAGCAGACCAAATAGACGCTATATGGCCTTCGTCAAATCTTCAAGCCCATGATGCTTTGCGGCATTAGACTAAATTAAAGGGTTTCTAGTAATGTAATTTAAATTTTAATTACCATTATTTCTGTTGTGTTAGATGATAAGTATTACTATATTTATACTGTAGTGTACTCCTTGTTTTTCTTTTAATGTAAATGAACCTTGCATAGCAGTCACAAGAACTTGACATTATAATATTAATTTAAACAATTAAGAAATCGAACCCTGAGACAGAATCGATCTATACTATTGTTAATATCGAATACATAATTTTCCAAAAACGTGAATAAAATTAATATTGAACTTATTATTATCAAACACAATTCCATGTGTTTTATTTCTCGAAGGTATTAAATTAATAGGATTCTCACTGAACGAGTGAAGACGTCAGCGTGTGGTAATTCCGAAGATAACTACGAAAATAGAAATAACCTCAATCGGTACGTTTGAGATGGTAATCGAAGGTACTTATTAAAGAACTGTTTCTATATTACAACCGTGTTATTCGAACGTCTGAGGCAGATAGCGAATACTTTTATTCGCCGAATTATAGAAAAATCGATGAAAGAAATAAAAAACCTAAACAAACCAACAAATAAATATAATTAACATACATACGAGGAATAAACACCAACGGAATATACTCATACTCATAAATATACTCATTTACAAAATTATATATTAAACCGAATTAACAGTAACGAGATAGTAAATTGGATTACAAATTAGCTAATAAAAGACGAAAATCCAGTTATATACAAAGTGGCGCTCAACTAGTAAGGCTTAAATTAGGGAATTAATAGGCGAAAGAAATAAAATAATAACGGAACTAACTTCCTAATTTTAGCTGGCGGCTGTTATAGGTTCAAGAAAGTAGCAAGATGCAAAGGAGGGCGACATCGAAGAAACGGACGAAAGAGACCGAAAAAGAAGTCGATATGGAAGAGAAAGAGGTAACATCGGTTGAGGAAATAGATACGATGGGAAGAGAGGAAGCCAGAGGACGCCTGGATATACAAGCCATAGAACAAATGTTTAAACGTATGGAGGAAAACTCCAAGAAACAAAACGAGACTTCGAATAAAAATATAGACAGTATTAACCGAAATACTGATGCAAATAATAGACAAATGAAGGAAGAGTTAAAACAGACAAATGAAAAAATGGACAGTATCAAGGAAGATAATAAACAAACAAATGAAAAAATTGACAGTATCAAGGAAAAAATAAATGAGAAATTTGACATGAATGATGAGAGTTTAAATAAAACAAATGAATGAAAAATTTGATAGGAATAAAGAAGATGATGATGAAAATTTTAGGAAACAGAACGAAAATAATAAACAAATGAATGAAAAATTTGACAGTATAAAAGAAGATAATAAACAAACAACTGAAAGGTTATAAAATAGAATTGACAGTATTAAAGAGAGTACGAAAGAAGATTTAAAGCAAATAAATGAAGAGAATTTAAAACAAATTAACGAAAGGTTTGAAGAAAATAATAGAAACTTTGAGAAACAAAACGAAAATAATAGACAAACGAATGAGAAAATAGACGGTATTAAAGAAAGTTTAGGAAAACAAATTAACGAAAAAATTGAAACCGTTAATAAAGAGATAAGACAAACTATAATCGAACAAAACCAAGAATTGAGAGAAACCATTAATGGGAGGATTGAGCAGGTTAATGAGACAATTAACTAGAAGGTGGATAAAAACGATGAAGAAAGAAAACAAGAAATAGCCAACACGAATGAAAGGTTGGAATAAGTCAACGAAACCATTGAACGAGATAGGGTAGATTTGGGTGCCAAAATAGATCAGGTGAAAGAAGACAATCGTGTTCGAATGGAGGTAACACAAAAGGATCAAGAAAACTTGGAGAAGGTAAAGAAACAATGTGGAGAAAGGTGTGACAACATTGACGCTGCAATGACCAATGTAACCGGTCAAGTCCGTCAGAACCAAGAAGAAATCGAACTGATTCGAACCAGACCGACTCATATTGCTAGTATCCCCACAATCGAAAATCGCGAGGGAATTAACTTCAAAAATTACAGGAGAAACCCTATGGAATTCTTAGCGAGGATCGAAGAACATTTTAATAAACACCGTGTAACAAGATGGAATTCGAATCGAGAAATGTTGGACGAGTATTTTAGGGAAATGACTGACAATTGGTGGACGGCGACGAGAAATGACATTACCGATTATCCAGAGTTTAAAAAAATGATTTAAGGAAAAATACTGGTCAGAATCCACCCAAAACATCATACGGGACAACATCTGTCATGGGAGATATGACGTCAATCGAGGTACTTCACCAACCACGTACTTCCTAGGAAAGGTGTGTTTGGCTAGACACCTGCTGGAGCCATAAATACCCGAGGAATGCCTCGTTACTAAAATGGCGTATCATTACGATGAAGGAATCGCTAGAGCCCGCCTAGGCAGTCAAATGAAAACCATACATGCAATGGCATACTTACTTTAGAACTACGAACATGAAAATTATTACCGAAGAACCAGACAGAGAACCGATCGATACGAGGGGAGAAATAATAATCATGGAAGTAATAATTACAGTACTAATGACAATAGGAATAACAATAACTATAATAATAATAATAACCATCAAATGAACCCCAACATAAATAATATAAATTCAAATAATAATAATAATAGAAGCAATCAGTATAATAATTATAATAATAATCGCCCATATAGGCCTCAAATCAATCACATACGAGCAGAAGAGAGTGATTCGAGGAGGTACCAGCATCAAAGGAGGAATAGTTTCGATAACCATGACAACCGACGGGGAACTAATGGAAGTGGTAACCATTACGATCATCGGCTAGAAGAAGTCGAAGCCAGGAGGATAGCCGCGTACAAGGGACATACGAGCCTTTTAATAACCCTCATAATGAACAACCAGGAACAAGCCAAGAATCCCTGACGAATCAACCGGCATGCCCGGATAATAGTAATGATAGCAACAATTTAAACGGGAGGAGGCAGTGATAAACCCTCGCGACCCATCACTGCTCCAATCTACTGGGTATAGACATAGACGGAACATGGGGACGAATAACCAAAAACTCACAATTATATACAACTATTTAAAAAATTTTCGTGAAGAATTATTAGAGGAAACTGCTACTAATGTTATCAGCCATAATCATGAAATTATTTACATAACCGCCGAAGTAAAAGGCGTTGCAACCCAAATTATGATAGATACCGGTGTCAACGTGTCACTAATTAACATCACTGAGTTAGAAAAAATACAGAAGCAATGTAAACGAATATTACCAACACTACCTGTCAATAATATCATTCTAATAGGAGCAACTGGACGTCAGAATAAAACGGTAAGAAAACAAGTGTCATTAGATTTAACAAGCAAGGGTGTCGTCATTAATATAGTATGTTTATCACAACCGGCTTACCATTTCAGTTATTAATAGGATGTGATGTACTGAGGAAATATTCAGCCATCATCGATCTGAGCAGGGAGAAGGTGTCCTTGTACTCAGCAGGTGTCGTGTGGACGGCGGAGTTAATAGGAAGCGATGGTGCCCCTCCTAGCCGTGCCCACCACCAACTTAGAGAATTAAATTATTTAAAAGATGACACACCATGCGAAAAAATAATCTATAACATTACCGATGACGACCTATGGAAGAAAAAACTACAAGATATAAGGGAATTCCAATGTGAAGGAACAGGAGATCAATTGACAATGAACCAGGTAGAGAATTTGATTAGACTATATGAGAAGTATCGGCACGTATTTTCGGAGGAACCAGGGAAAATTAAAAACTGTCAATGTAAGATTCAATTTAAGGAACCGGTGGAATTCCACAAAAAATCGTATCCAATAGCATATTCATTGAAGGAGGCGGTTAGGGCTGAAATTAACAGAATGATAAATAACGATATTATTGAATATAGTCAATCACCATTTACAAGTCCAATAGTAGTAATTCACAAGAAGAATGGACAAGTCCGACTTTGCTTGGATGCTCGCGAAATTAATAAAATGATTATAAATGACCGAACGTCACCCGGGGAGATAGGGGAGATTCTAAAAACGTTCCACGGCAGGAAGTTCATCAGTACATGAGACACCGTTTGTGGGTACTGGCAAGTGGAGTTACATCTGAAGAGTCGTCAATACATGGCTTTTATTTTTGAGGGACGAAACTACCAATTCAAGAGGCTGCCTTTCGGACTAGTAAACTCGGTAGCAATTTTTGTCAGATGTATGGACCAGATCCTTGGTCAAGAAGCGCTTCAATTTACCACTGTTTATGTAGACGACCTACTAATTACCTCATCCAACTGGGAAGAACATTGTCATAGGGTGGAACATGTATTGAAAAAATTAGCAGCCAACATTACCTTAAAACTGGAAAAGTCAAAATTCATTGCAAGGGAACTTCAATTCCTGGGATTTAACTTAAATGAACAAGGAATTTCACCATCAAAAAAAAAGGTCGAAGCCATTCAGAAGTTCCCAACACCTAAAAACAAAAGACAATTACAATCGTTCTTAGGAATCTGTAATTACTACAGAAAATTCCAAAACAATATTCGGAATTGATATCGAAATTTCAAGATCAATTATCTTCAAAGAACAGGTGGACATTAGGACCTGAACAAGACATTACTTTACAATTAATAAAAGACAAATTTTTAGAAACAATAATACTACATCACCCAAATTTCAATCGACCATTTTTCTTAAATTGTGATGCCAGTTATATCAGTCTCGGAACAGTATAATACCAGGAAGATGAAGATGGTAACCATTTGGTCATCAGCTTCACCAGTAGGGTGTTAAACCACTGCGAAAGAAAAAGTAACGTGACCGAAAAGGAATTATTAAGTGTAGTATTTGCCTGTGGTAAATTCCGGACTTACATTTTAGGGTATCCTGTGACCCCCAGAACGGATCATAAATCTATTTCATTTTTAAGAAGTTGCAAACTGAGTCATGGTAGACTTACAAGGTGGATACTCGCCTTGCAAGAGTATAATATCCAATGGGAATATATTCCAGGAAGTAAAAATGTAATAGCGGGAGTGCTATCACGAATTAACTTAGATACACAAACATTTGAAGGAGAGAAAGAAAAAATAATTAAAGTTTACACCATTGTCAAGAGTAGATCAGTTCTAGATACATTACTTCAAAACATCAGAATCCACCAACAGTCAGATCCAAAATTAATAGACATTAAGGAGCGGCTAGAGGAGCAAAATGACATTATAACCAGATTTTATTGTATACATGACGGAATATTATTTATCAAAAATACTTTGAACCAGGAAAATTGGAAGGTGATCATCCCCAAAACCATCGAAACGGAATTAGTTTTGGATTACCACATAAGGTACGGCCATATGGGGGCATTAAAAGTAATAAAAGCATTAGAAGACAACTGCTACATAAAGGACATCAACCGAAAGGTTAGAAGTTATATAAAACCATATCATATTTGCCAACTGGTGAAGACCAACAATGAAAAAATAGAAGGTATGATGATACCAATAACATCAAAACAAAAACTTGAAAAGGTATTTTTGGACATATGCGGACCGTTTCCTCGTAGTGGAGGGCGATACCAATATAAATACATTGTTATCATCATGGACCACTTTGCCAAGTTCACTAAATTATATCCGATCAACCAGGCAACCACCCAGAAAATCCTTGAAGTAATAACTACACAGTACATTCCAGAAGTAGGAACACCTATATCAATTATCACAGATCATGGTACGGAATTCAGGGGGAGAAGATGGAAGAACGCTTTATTAGAACTGGGAATTAAGACTTACCAGACATCTGTCTACCACCCAAGTAACAATCCGTCGGAAAGGGTGTTGAGAGAAGTGGGTAGGATACTAAGGACATACTGTCACGACCAGCAAAGAAAATGTCAGGAATATCTATCAGCTACTGAAGAATTCATCAACCCAGCTTAAAATCTATCTATCAATAGTACTCCATACATCGCCATGCATGAAAAACGACCCACTCACCGAGAAATCCAAGAGTTAATCAATTTTCCTGACTCCCAGATATATCAATTTAATAAAGTAAAATTTTATAATGAGGTAGTGGAAAACATTGAGAAATATAAGAACAAATATAAGAAGACCCAAGGTAAAATAATCAATTATGATGTAGGGGAAAAGGTATTGCTAAGTAACAAAGAATTGTCCAGCACCTTAGAGAGAATCACCAAGAAATTATTATTACTGTACGTCCGACCATACACTGTAACCAAAAACCATCACAATAACACATATGAATTGACTGATCCCATTTCAAGAAAGATTAAAGGTACTTATAACCAATTGTCACTGAAAAAATACCATGAAGAATAAAATGTAACAAGTAATTATGTCATCCACACCGAACGCTGTGTTCAGAAATAATCACTTCTGAAAGAGAACAGTATGTAACAAGACCAAAATCTGTACTTTTAAAGACAAATAATAAACCACGAAGAGTAGCACAGATACAGAAACAAGCTATACAGAAGATTATTACTATTAAGTAAAATTGAAGTCCCAAATAGAAAGGAAGGTGTAGACCAAATCAACACACCAAACCCAATAACTGACATGACTATGACCAACAACTATACTAGTTAGACAAACCCAGATAGATTAGGAGCAGTAAATAAAGAAAATAATAATAAAACAAAGAGTACAGTACAACTTTAGAGTACCAATAGTATCATGTTCCAATACACGCCCTAAACATGCTCACCCTACATCCTGTGTTTAGTGTTCACTCAGCTCTTTGACAATGGCTTAAGAAGTCGAAACAGCTGTCAGAGTTAAATAAAATCTGTGAAACCTACCAAATGTTTATATATTTTTAAAAAAACTTTGTATTCACTATTTCATTTAGACAATTTTTCACTAACACAACACTAGGTAAAAGTTGTGTTACCTGATAAAACTATCTTTATTACTAATATTACAAATAATAACGATAGAAATTATCGAAATGTTGATACAAATATTTTAAAAATTGAATTTATTCACTAACCTAAATTTTCGTTACTCCTGAAATCAAACATTTTTAGTGTATTACCAACGTATGCATAATTTTAGGATAAATTTAAATAAAGCTTTACAAAAGTGAGACTGTAATATATGTTTGAATTTGCACAATAACAGTTTAAAAGTTTTAAAGCTAATTGCTGCTTGTCTTTGTTTACAGTTTCGGATGGAACATAAGTGAATTTGGGCCGAATGGGCATGATCGTTTTTTATACCATATATATACGTTGGCTATATGTGCATATTGTAACAGAAATTATTACAACGAGAGATTATTAAAATATTATTATTATTATAGTAGTTATTATTAACAAAGTTAGAGTGGGCGTTCACGTTTAAGGTTTGTCGTTTAAAAGAGTATTTATCACTCCACTGTGTCAACCTCCCCACTTACCATATGTGGATGTCTTCAATACTCTCGTTGGTGACTTCTTCTACTGTAAAAACACTGAATATACATACATAGATATTCTTTTTGAATATCACACAGAATGCACATACACAATAACAATAAATTAAAAGTTCAGCTGCAATTCGAATGATATTGGTCATTCAAATCCTACCGCCACCTTATGAGAGAACTGTTCATGAAAAATTAAACTACTTTATCTATAATATAGAAATCAAAACTCTGGTTCCACTGGTAAATAAATTGGGGATTTATTAACAATTATTAAATGCAATGAACTCTTTTAAACACAATGAATAATATCTTTACAAACAATAATAACTTTAAACAATTTCTGAGATCTCTGTACCTCAAGGCTGGTAACACTGATTTTGGTGAACGAGGTTATGTTCACTTTATTCAGTTATATTACCAAATTAGTGAGTTCTTTGAAGATACATGATACCAGATTACAAGATGTGATTTTAATTAACAATATTTAATTATGTATTACTATAAAAAAGAACAAAATTGAAAATTATAAAACTCGGTACCATAACCGATATATCGTACTATCGTACGCTTAGCAAACGCATATAGCAGTTGTGGTCAAAACACGTGCTCTGGGGTTTGCACTATTAAAAATATTATTATTATTTATTCATTAACCATCAAAATCATGTACTGGCAAGAGAAAAAATCTAGAGAAAAAAACTCTTGTTATAGCTTTCATTTCAGTTAAAATTATTTGAGAACAGAATTATTTCTTGGTGACAAAATTATAATCATCAGTTTTAGGTTAGTTACCTAGTAAACGTAAGTCATTATTTAGAATAAGTATATTACTTATTAAATTCTTAATGATATTATCATAAACATTCTATTTATAAGTCATTTGACGTATAATTATCAGTTACTTGAAATATTCGCACAATAAAACGATTATCTGTTAATTCAAAAAGTTTAGTCAAGTAAGCGACTATACACTATACATTGATGATCGGTAACTAAATTAATTCCGACCTTCTCGATTATCATTAAATTGTAAAATATTTATTTTTATATTAATCATTGTGCTACAATTTACTTGTTGGGCACTGATAATTTTTCATCATAGTTTAAGCACTTGAGTATCTTTGACTAGTGCAGTCCAAAACAATATCGTTCGTTTATTAACGAAAGTTATTATTTTTCATGAATTTCTTTTAAATTAATTAAAATATAGTACTCCCTGATTTAAAACACAAAAACACGACCTTTATTATACACTGGTCGAGTTATTTTCACTGTTCACTTAATGCACTGGACACTCGGTAATAGATTGTTGTGTATAGGTTAGCGTATGTTGACTTATTACTGTTAGTGACGCGCACATTTTGAAATAATTTTGCCGACTTCTTGCGTGGACCTTCCGTGTTGAGTGATACAGAACGAATGATTCCTTCACCGAAGCGTCTCCTTCTCGTCTGGTCATTTTAAGCTATTTGATTGGTTCAAAAGTTCAACTCTCAACCCCAAAACACTATGGTCAAATAAAAATTTTAATTTTTGACAACTTTTAGCGTGGGTTCGAGGCTATGACTGACGTATGCATGGATACTCAAAATGATTGAAAAGTTTATAATTATCATAACTTTCTTATCAATTGTCGTATCGTCGAATGGGTAGTGGCATTAAATCGCGGACACTTGTGGCTTTATTTTAAGTCTAAACAAGCATTAAATCCGTTCATTATTAATTCACTTAGCCATCTCAAACACTCATATGGTGATTCTTAATATAAATAAGTTTGTTTCACCATATTTCTTTACAATTATACTGTAATACTTACTACTAAACGTCTCGAGTCCATTTCTCTTTCATTTTAGTACATAAAACAGTCATAATTACAATTTAAACAATATCTGGTAATGGCGTCCATAGCGACCATGTTCGATTGTTTATTATTACATGTAACGCTATTATTCCTTATCTTATTACACATGTTTGACATCCTAACACTAATATGTACATTTATTTACATTTGTTCACATTTTATTTTGCAAAAATGTTATTTTTTATATACTTATAGTATTATCAAAAATACCTTCTGTTCTCATTTCTCTAATTTGTCACTTTTTTAATTATTTTATCGCACAATGTATATAATGTTATTAATTAAAATAGTGTACAATTGTTGTACCTTGTTGGTTTAATGTATTTATTAACTTTTCGTTATCTGAAAGCTCTTCAATTCATAGTACAATGTTTATCTACATCTGGTTTGACAAGTGCAGTTAGTTAGTTTATAATATTTCAATTATAAAACTACTACTATTACATTTTAGGTGTGTTCTCATAGCAGTATCAGACATTTCTCTAACTACTGATAACATTTTTCGTTATCTTTTGATAAGTTTTGATATTGCTTTTTGATTAACTATCTTGTCACCTTGGGTTTCTGTTCTTTTGGCTTTATGATATCATATTCAATCTGATTCATTTGCTGTGTATTTCAGTACACATGGTATTTTAATGGTTTGCATTATTATTCATGATTAGTCTTTGTTTGAAACAATTGTTGATAGTTGCTTGGTTTAACTAATATACATGATTTTATGTTATAGGTGCACTTTCTATGAGGTTATGTGTCAGTTGTCTGACAACAATGTGCAACATATTCTTATGCAGTATTTGACTCTACTATTACCATTTCATTATGGCATTCTACTATAATGGTATAATTATTAAGTAATACACATGTTTACACTATTTGTTGAAACAATAACATAGGTATTCTTAGTCTAATAATATTACATTTCTTGGTGGGTTGCACCTAGTTTTTGGTACATTGATAGTTTTCTACCTAACAAACTAGCTTATTTGCTACTGTTTGTTCTGGAATTCATCCATATTTTGTCCTGTCTTGCTATGGCATTCAGGTACTCTTCATTTTAAGGCTTACAAAGCTTTATTATTAGTCCCTACGAACAACTATTTTACTGTTCTGTCTCATATTTCTTTTGGTGGTCTTAATGATTATTTATATGATATTACAATCTTGATTAAACTTGTCACACTAATTGTCTGTGCATTTAACTAGTTAATCTTGGATTCTTTCACTTATAATGGTTAATCATTTTCCTCTGTTATAAACATTCTCACTTGTATTGTCTGTGGTGTCTATTTGGGGGTAAAAATGGTTATCATATCACAGGTTGTCACATTTATATTAAGTTTTCACTGTTATTGTTTGTGATCACTCAATGATGCTAAACACTGGTTTCTTTATAGTTGATCTTCGAATAATCATTACACGTCTTCCGGTCACTATATTAATTTTAGTTCCTTGTATACCTTGTGAATGTTGATTTCTTGTACTGTCCATACATTATCTTCATTCTTCGTGGTATATTTCCTTTCCTCTTCTCTTCCTTTCTTCTTCTGGTTAACTGTTGCTCACTATCGGTGTTCTCCTGGGTTATACATTACTTGTGATAATCAATGTTCCCTTAGTCTTGTCATATTCTTCAATATTTTTATTCGTGGTAGTCATTGTTCCATAGTATTTTATGCTAATAAACAAATTTGTTTGTTTTATTATCATTGTGGTTGTACTTGATTCGTATCCTCTCCATTTTAATGATTATTTTCATTGTTTCCCCTCACTATTCGGGATCTATTGGGCCTGGATTCTAACATATTATATTGGCTCGTTGTCATTTTCTCTCTCTTTTGTACTCGGTGATATCCGTATTACTCTTCCTTCTTCTTTGTTGGGTTGTTTCAATAATATTCGTTCGTATATACACACTTTGTCTATATTCTCCTGTTTCTTATTTTATGCACTTTGAAATATTTTCATGATCTCCCTTTACTTGACGTAATAGATAGTTATTTTATGTTACTGCCAATTTGGTACGTTACATATGCCTTCCTATAAGAATAGGTTAATTCTGAATTAGTATATTTATTTTTTATTGAAGAATTCATCAATTGTTGTACATTTCCATGTCGACTCTTATGCTTTTTTGTATATCCCTTCACTTTCTTCTACTTGAATCATAATTATTTCTTTTCTATGTAATTATCTCCCTTGTTTATTTAGTTCCCTAATTCCCTAACATAAGTTTAGCTGGGGCAGTTCAGAGTGGCTCACTTTGGCATACAACTCCACTGGCCATACTAACATCAATAAATACAGAGGCACATCATCTCCGTCAATAATAAAATGATTGCTGGCATTTTTCATCAGTCAATTCATCTCAAATTAATTCAAAATATAAAGTGGTCGTTCTTTCGACAAATAATAAATATCCTTGGGATCATCTCACGCATTTGCGGTTTATACATTGTTAAATTCTCTTCTTCTTGATTCAACTTAACTAAATTCTTCACATTTTACAGGGATAGTTTGTTTACATTTCGTCACTGGTATACTCTCATGATCGTCTTCGTTAATATATTTTCTTTCATTCTTCTTTGTCATCGATTAATCTTTTCTCTTGGTATTACATTGAACGTCATTTCATAATCTTCTTCATTTTCAGGATTCACTTCTCTGGATATAATTCATGAATATATTTTCATGATGTCAAATGAAATATAACCCATTTGATATAGGCTCTCTTCTAGTGTCTTGCCTCTGGTTGTGTGTCATCTATTATCTACATCAATGATATTTATTTGCTTTCGCTCCTCCAACTTCTTATTTTCTTCTTCTTCTGTATATCATCTAGTCCATCGTCTCCTCTTCTATCTGTACGGGTAAGTTGTTGTTTACATGTTGACTTGGCTCTTGGAAATCTTAGTTCATGCCGCAGATCTTGTGTGTCGTTCTCGTATTATATTTTTTTCTCTTTATTAATAGTAGTACGGGTAAGTTGTTATTTTACTGTTGACTAGGCTCTTGGAAATCTTTATATTGCCATGGATGTTGTGTGTCGTTCTCGTATTATATTTTTTCTTATATGTACGGGTACGTTGTTGATTTACTGTTGACTAGGCTCTCGGAATTTACTATGCCGTGGTTGTTAGGCGTCGATCTCGTATAGTTTTCTTTTTCTTTATTAATAGTAGTACGGGTAAGTTGTTGATTACATGTTGACTTGGCTCTTGGAAATCTTAGTTCATGCCGCAGATCTTGTATGTCGTTCCCGTATTATATTTTTTCTTATATGTACGGGTAAGTTGTTGATTTACTGTTGACTAGGCTCTCGGAATTTACTATGCCGTGGTTGTTAGGCGTCGATCTCGTATAGTTTTTTTTTTTTTTTTTTTTTTTTTTTTTTTTATTATTAATACGGGTAATTACAATTTTCTTCATCCTTTACATAATTCCTATAGTTCACATTTTTATATTACAAAATTACAATATAGTCAACATTTATTCTCACAGTTATATTTTCATTTCTTACTTAGTATCAATAACAAATAATCTTCATCGCAATATTTCCCTCTTTCTTCATTATTTAATTTTCAATATACCGTTTCATGGAAATTTGGTTGTAGTTGCCCTTTATTTTCTTTGTTACAGGGTCTCGTAATTCATAAGTGTTGTTCATGTTATTCTTGGTAACAGTATATGGGCCTGTGTATAGCAGTAACAATTTTTTAGCAATTCCTTCTATTGCACTTGGGAGTTCCCGATTTTTTAAGAGTACCTTGTCTCCCACTTCGTATGTTATGATCTTAGGTTGTGATTTCTGATATTTGAGCCTAAGTTTGTCAGCTCGTTCGACTGCATTGTTAAAGAATTTGGTTTTATCAAATTTAAACTCACTTTCTGGTGGAAATTTTATAATTTCTGTAATTTCTTGGGGTGGTTTTTGCTCAAACATAGCAGTATAGGGTGTTTCATCAGTTGATTGGTGGCAAGCTAAGTTGATAAAATCTTCAGCTGGGGATAAGTATTCTTCCCATCTTCTTTGCTGGGTGTGACAGTAGGTTCTTAAAATCCTTCCTACTTCTCTCAACACTCTCTCAGCAGGGTTGCTGTTAGGGTGATACACTGACGTTTTGTATGTTTTCACACTTGATTGATTAGAGTATCTCGCCATCTTCGGCCTCGGAATTGCGTTCCGTGATCTGTGATTATTGACTGGGGTTTTCCTATCTCGGGTATGTATCTTGATATTATAATGTCCAAAATTTTGTTGGTTGTTGCTCTGTTTATGGCATAAAGTTTCGTGAACTTCGTATAGTGGTCAAAAATTATCACCATATATTTGTATTGGTGTCTGCCACCACTTCGTGGAAATGGTCCACAAATATCTAAGAATACTTTTTCTAATTTTTCTGCCGAAGTAATGGGTATCATTACCCCTTCTCTTCTCTCATTGTTACATTTGACTAATTGGCACAAATGACAATGCTGAATATATTTTCTTACCCTGCGGTTCATATCTTTGAAGTAGACATGTTCCTGTAGTGCCTTGACTACTTTTACTGCTCCCATATGACCATAGCGCACATGGTAGTCAACTGCAATTTCTTTCTCGATAGTCTTTGGTATGACAACCTTCCACTCTTCACTAGATTGTTGGGTTTTAGTGAAGAGTATGTTGTCGTAGGTACAGTAATATTGCATGATTCTTTCATCTTTTCCTGCTAATCGTTGTGTTATTTGCAAAATTTTAGGGTCATTACGCTGATGAATCTGTATGTTAGCTAATATGTCGGCCAATTCAGACTTGCTTTTTAAAATATGGTAAACCTTGGCGATGGTTTCTTTTTCTCCCTCGAAGGTTTCGGCCATTATGTTCATTCTGGACAACACGTCTGCAGCTATGTTGCTTTTCCCAGGGATGTACTCCCACTGTATGTTATATTCTTGGAGCGTTAGTGTCCATCTCGTCAGTCTGCCATGTTTTAATCTACAATTCTTCAGGAAAGATATTGACTTATGATCTGTGCGTACTGTAATAGGGTATCCTAAAATGTATGTTCTAAATGTTTCACATGCGAATACAATACTCAGAAGTTCCTTTTCCGTAGTGTGATAGTTTCGTTCGCATTTGTTGAGTGTTCTGCTAGCAAAACTGATCACTTGATGGTTGCCTTCCTGGTCTTCCTGATACAATATTGATCCAAGGCTTACACCACTTGCATCTCAGTTCATATAAAAATATTTGTTAAATTCGGATGGTGCAGCATTACAGTTGTAAGAAATTTTTCTTTTATTAGTTCAAAGGTTGTGTCCTGTTCAGGTCCCCATCTCCACTTCTCCTTTGACGATAATTGTGAAAACTTAGCTGTTAATTCTGAATAGTTGTGTTGGAATTTCCTATAGTAATTACAGATACCAAGAAACGATTGTAATTGTTTCTTGTTCTTTGGTATTGGGAAACGCTGTATCGCCTCCATCTTTTCTTGTGGTTATGCCAGTTTCAGACAAGTTAAAACCCAAGAATTGCACTTCTTTTGCTATTAGTTTGGATTTTTCTAGCTTTAGCGTTATATTATTTTCCTCTAGTTTACATAATACTTGTGCCACCCGGTTACAGTGTTCCTCCCAATTATCTGAGGTAATCAACAAATCATCTACATATACTGTAGTAAATTGCAGTGTACTTTGTCCTAAGATCTCGTCCATACATTTCACGAAAACTGCCACAGAATTTACAAGGCCGAAGGGTAACCTTTTAAATTGGTAGTTACGCCCTTCAAAAATAAAGGCCGTAAATTTTCTGCTATTGGGGTGTAACTCCACCTGCCAATATCCACATACATTGTCCCATATACTGATATACCGTGTGCCATAAAATTTCTTTAATATTTCGTCGATTTCTCCAGGCTACGTCCTGTCATTAATTATGGCTTTACTTATCTCCCTTCCGTCCAGACAAATCCTCACTGCGCCATTTTTCTTTGGTACAGCTACAATAGGATTGGTGTACGGGGAGTTGCTTATTTCAATTATGTCATTTTCTATTAACCGCTGTATCTCTAGACGAACGGCTTCTTTCAGTGAAAATGCGATCGGATATGATTTTCTTTTAAACTCAGTTTGATCCTTGAATTTTATCTCACACTGAAAGTTTTTAATTTTGCCTGGTGTGTCAGAAAATACATGTCTGTAACGATTATACATTTGTATCAGTCTTTCTCTTTGTTCGTCAGTCAACACATGGTCAATGTTACTCATTTGGAATTTTCTAATTTCATCAATTTTCTCCATCCATAATATATCTTCTGGATCATTGCAAAACTCTCTGTTGATGGACATCTTCTTCCTCTGGTATAGTAGATTCGCCTTCCCGTATATAGTAGATTATGTGTTCTGGGGATGCCTTCCTATTTTCAATCAGAGCTGCCGTCCATTCAACTTCATTCGATTTTAACGACACTTTAGCTTTATCCATATCTATTATAGCTGCATACTTTCGCGGTATATCGCATCCAATTAGTAGGGAAAATGGTAGCCCACTTGCTACTAGGAAAACCATCGGAATCGTTTCTCCATTGCTAGATACTTCTAATTGTACCTGGTGTCGAATGGTTTTGTTCTGTCGACCCGTGGCTCCAATTAGGATGATGTTATTTATGGGTAGTGTTGGTATGGTCGTTTTGTTTTCCAACTGTATACGATTTAACTCCAATTTGTCAATTAAGGATACATTCGCTCCTGTGTCTATCATAGCCGTTGTATGGATTCCATTGACCTTTACTGATATGTATGCTATCTCGTTGTTGGTGGTGTCGCTGATACTATCTTCCTTTTCTTCCATGAGGTCTTGTCTAATGTTTTTTAGGTAGTTATTTCGATGGATTTTGATCGATGCCAATTTATTCGCCAATATGTCAGACCCAATAGTCCGGTTCAGTGAGGGTGCTACCGTGCTTTTCACTGCCGGTTTCCATTTAAAGGCAGGTCACCATTGTTTGTGTGCCTGTCTGATGAGGTTGATGCGTTCGGTTCCTGGGATCCTTGCCCATTCCCATTGTGGTATATTTCAGTGGTTCGAGTGGTCGGTCGGTTATCTTCGCTGCTATTACTTCTATTCGATCGGTAACCAGATTCTCGTTCCTCTCCGTCACTGTGACTTTGGTGGTTATTGTTATTAGGGAAACTTCTTCGACCCTGGTAATATGTTCTCCTGCCTCCCCCTCTGCTGGCATGAGTGTAATGCACTCTTCGAAACTGGTTGTTATTATTGTTTCCATTACTCTGCCGATACTGGTTATTTGGAGGTTGGTTATTATAAGGTCGGTAATAATTATTACCTCGTTGATAATTATTGTCCCTCTGATAGCCATTCGGCCTAGGATTATTTGTATTTCTTCGGTCTGCATGGTCATTGTGGTTACCACCACCATTCTGTCTTGGTCCCTGGTGATTATTGAAACGTGGAGGGTTGTTAAAATTTCTCCCATAATTATTCCGGTCAGTGTTATTGGTTGGATTAACGTTGCCTGGTCCGCCCCGATCATATGTCTGTCCGGGACCCTGGCGGTTCCTCTGATAGTAACGTTCTCTCTCGTGGCTTTCTAACAGAGTACACATGCCTTGTATGGTTTTAACCTGCGAGTTAAGTCTCCCTGGCTAAAGTGGTAAGCCAGTTTCGTCACTAAGCACTCCTCTGGTATGGCCGGTTCCAGATTTCTGGCCAAGCAGATCTTCCCTAAAAAGTAGGTGGTCATCGACTGTCGGCCATTTGGATAATACTTGCCGTTGGTGATGTCGTCTCTGATAATGTTTTGTGTAGAGTCGGACCAATATTTTAACTTAAATGCTACCTTAAACGCAGCATAGTTTTCTACTTCGTGCCGGGTCGCTGTCCACCAGTTGTCGAATGTGTTACGAAAAGATTCGTCCAACATTCCCTTTATCGCGGACCATCGATTTTCTCTGTTTCTGCTGAGTATCTCCTCCACCCTCTCTAGAAATTCAAGTGGATTTTTTACGTAGGCGCGGAAATCTATTTGTTCCCTACCATCCAGGTGTGTTAATCCGGATAAAACATTTGGGAATGCTCGCAGGCGGTTCATTTCATCTCTGATGTCACTGAATTCCCTTTGTTGTCGCTCAGTCAATTGATCTCGGTCATTGTTTACCTGATGTTTGACTGCGTCCACTTTGATTGAAATTTCTTCACTTCTCTCCCCCAGTGTGGTATGTGCGGCCATAATTTCTGTCTGCTTTCGTTCCATGACTCCTACCTGGTTGCTGTGGATTTCCTCAATACTGTCGATCCGGTGGTTGATATCTGTTTCTGTTTGTATAATTTTTTGTTTGTTCTTTTCGCCTTCTCTCCGTATGTCGGACATCGCTTCATGGATTTCAGTTGTTAATATTGCAATCCGCTCCTCCGTCGCTTCTAGGTTCTCTTCCAATTTTTTGTCAACTGCTTCTACTGTATTTTTGGCAATTTCTTCAGTTCTATAATTACTGTCGGCCATTTGTTGCCATATTTTCTCATTATCATTCTTCATTAACTCGATATCTCTATTAATTTTCTTATTTATTTCATCAATCTTCTTGTTGGTCTCATCAATTTTAATCCCCAACTCCGCAGACAAATTTTCTTTCATTATATCCATTTTCTTCTCCAATAGCTCTTCAGTCTTCTGGTTTATGGATTCTTCCGTCTTCTTAATTGTTTCATTTATTTTACTATTCAAGTCCTCCTTCAGGGATTCTATGTTCTTGCTTAATTCCTCCTACGTGGACCGGTTTTCCTCCTTCAGTGATTCTATATTCTGGTTTGTGGATATACTATTTTCATCTATTTTGCTATTCAAGTCTTCCTTCAGTGACTCTATTTTTTGGTCTGTGGATTTCCGGCCTTCTTCTATTGCTCGTAATATTGCTAAGATGTTGGCATCCATTGTTGGCATTGGTTTCTCAGGTTGTTTTATCTCTGGTTGTGGTTCCTGCTGTATGACTTCCGGTTCATCTTCCGGTTGTTGAACCTCCTCCGCCGGTTCAGGTTGTCTATCTTCAATTTCTAATAATATTTCTTCAACATCCTCTGCTGATGTCGCTTCTTTTTCCTCCAATCTGGCCTCCCTCTCGGCCTCTGCCGCTCGTTTCTTCGAAGTTGACCTCCTGTACATCTTGTTATCTGCGTAATGTACTTGCTGTCTTGCTGTCGAATTAGGTCGAGAAATTATTTGTTTAATTAATTAAACTGTTAAGTGGTTTCGTCCTAATTCGCGCTCAGACGTTGGGCGCCAATCTGTTACAAAACAGATTGTAGTTGTTGTTATTATTATAAGTGTTATCTTCAATCAATCCAGCCCCGCGATGGAGCGCCAATCTGTTACAAAACAGATAATGTCGATATTGATATTGATATTGAAATAGAGGTGTGTGTAGATACTCACAAGTCGAGTACACGAGGTTATTGTTTATAATTATTAGAATGTTATTATTAATAAAGTTAGTGTGGGCGTTCACGTTTAAGGTTTGTCGTTTAAAAGAGTATTTATCACTCCACTGTGTCAACCTCCCCACTTACCATATGTGGATGTCTTCAATACTCTCGTTGGTGACTTCTTCTACTGTAAAAACACTGAATATACATACATAGATATTCTTTTTGAATATCACACAGAATGCACATACACAATAACAATAAATTAAAAGTTCAGCTGCAATTCGAATGATATTGGTCATTCAAATCCTACCGCCACCTTATGAGAGAACTGTTCATGAAAAATTAAACTACTTTATCTATAATATAGAAATCAAAACTCTGGTTCCACTGGTAAATAAATTGGGGATTTATTAACATTTATTAAATGCAATGAACTCTTTTAAAAACAATGAATAATATCTTTACAAACAATAATAACTTTAAACAATTTCTGAGATCTCTGTACCTCAAGGCTGGTAACACTGATTTTGGTGAACGAGGTTATGTTCACTTTATTCAGGTATATTACCAAATTAGTGAGTTCTTTGAAGATACATGCTACCAGATTACAAGATGTGATTTTAATTAACAATATTTAATTATGTATTACTATAAAAAAGAACAAAATTGAAAATTATAAAACTCGGTACCATAACCGATATATCGTACTATCGTACGCTTAGCAAACGCATATAGCAGTTGTGGTCAAAACACGTGCTCTGGGGTTTGCACTGTTAAAAATATTATTATTATTTATTCATTAACCATCAAAATCATGTACTGGCAAGAGAAAAATCTAGAGAAAAAAACTCTTGTTATAGCTTTCATTTCAGTTAAAATTATTTGAGAACAGAATTATTTCTTGGCGACAAAATTATAATCATCAGTTCTAGGTTAGTTACCTAGTAAACGTAAGTCATTATTTAGAATAAGTATATTACTTATTAAATTCTTAATGATATTATCATAAACATTCTATTTATAAGTCATTTGATGTATAATTATCAGTTACTTAAAATATTCGCACAATAAAACGATTATCTGTTAATTCAAAAAGTTTAGTCAAGTAAGCGACTATATACTATACATTGATGATCGGTATCTAAATTAATTCTGACCTCCTCGATTATTATTAAATTGTAAAATATTTGTTTATAAATTAATCATTGTGCTACAATTTATTTGTTGGGCACTGATAATTTTTCATCATAGTTTAAGCACTTGAGTATCTTTGACTAGTGCAGTCCAAAACAATATCGTTCGTTTATTAACGAAAGTTATTATTTTTCATGAATTTCTTTTAAATTAATTAAAATATAGTACTCCCTGATTTAAAACACAAAAACACGACCTTTATTATACACTGGTCGAGTTATTTTCACTGTTCACTTAATGCACTAGACACTCGGTAATAGATTGTTGTGTATAGGTTAGCGTATGTTGACTTATTACTGTTTGTGACGCGCACATTTTGAAATAATTTTGCCGACTTCTTGCGTGGACCTTCCGTGTTGAGTGATACAGAACGAATGATTCCTTCACCGAAGCGTCTCCTTCTCGTCTGGTCATTTTAAGCTATTTGATTGGTTCAAAAGGTCAAACTCTCAACCCCAAAACACTTTGGTCAAATAAAAATTTTAATTTTTGACAACTTTTAGCGTGGGTTCGAGGCTATGAGTGACGTATGCATGGATACTCAAAATGATTGAAAAGTTTATAATTATCATAACTTTCTTATCAATTGTCGTATCGTCGAATGGGTAGTGGCATTAAATCGCGGACACTTGTGGCTTTATTTTAAGTCTAAACAAGCATTAAATCCGTTCATTATTAATTCACTTAGCCATCTCAAACACTCATATGGTGATTCTTAATATAAATAAGTTTTATTCTTCGTATTGTTTAAATTAGCAGCCATCCTTACTATTTCTTTTATGAATTTGCTAACTGCTATAATTTTTTTATTGTTCGACTAAGCTTTTCGTCATTACTGACATCTTCAGGTCTTAAACAACGTCTGTCAACTGTACGTTGTAGGCTTTTATACTTTAGGCCCCTCCCCTTATGTCATCGCCCCTCCTATTGGTTCTAGCTGCTACCGCTCTTCACGGGAACTTTGTCTACCTTTTTCCGTTAGGCATTTTTCTAACATCCGTCAAATTGTTTTAAGAATCTCCCGTTAATTTCTTCATTCTTGACTTATAATTTTTTGTAACCTTTTACATTTCGTCATTTTTTAGTGTGATATTCTTATTATTTTAATTTATTTTTGTTTATTGTTTAATATATAATAAAATATTTCTTCATTTGTAAAATCCACTTTTATATTCATTAATTTATTTTTATCTTCTTTTTTAACTTTAAGTATTTCTAGTTCTTCTATTAATTTTCTTTTTTGCGGATTGTTTTCTATTTTGATTATTTCCATATTTTCATTGGGATTTATGAATTTATGGCCTGATTCGTTGAAATGTCTTGCATATAGTGAGTTCGTTACTCTAACCCCTTCTCCTTTTGCGTGTTCATTCATTCTAATTTTAAATTTTCTTCCAGTTTCGCCCCGATATATCTTATTACATTCCCCACATTTTAATTTGTATACGCCGCTTTTTCTGTTAATGGAATTTCTTCTGTTTTATCATTTTTTATATATTCGAATACATTTTTCGTTTTCTTTATTCCTATCTGTATTTCATATTTTTCGAAACATTTTTGTAACATTTTTGTTTGATATCCTATGTATGTTATTGCTCCTTTATATTTCTTTTCTTCATTTGTTTTTTCTTTTTTGTTATTTTCTATTTCTTTATTTTCCTCTATTTTCTTAACTATTCTATTAATTATTTTAGGGTTGTAATTTTTTTTTTTTTTTTTTTTTTTTAATTCTTTTTGTTTGAGTTCTTCATTTTCTAGATAATTTATAGCTCTATAGCAAAATGAATTTAATGCTGCCATTTTATAATTGACTGGATGATATGATTCTTGTGGAATTATTAAATCCGAGTATGTTTCTTTCCTATATATATCGAATTTGAGTTTGTTATCTACAATTTTTATATT
The DNA here is from genome assembly GCA_034769895.1 of Magicicada septendecula. Taxonomy (NCBI): domain Eukaryota; kingdom Metazoa; phylum Arthropoda; class Insecta; order Hemiptera; family Cicadidae; genus Magicicada; species Magicicada septendecula. Next base: position 288,113,312 of record CM068370.1, on the reverse strand, counting down.
GATATCCAGGAAATTAATTTCTAATCCTCCAATTTCTTCTTGAAATTTTATTGTTTTTTCTATGTTATTTAGTTGTTCCGTAAATTTTTTAAATTCATTTACTTCACCTTCCCAAACTATTAGTATGTCATCTACATACCTGATCCATTTTTTAATTCTTCTTTCTTTATCTATATCTTTTAAAATTTTGATTTCAAAGCTATTCATGAATATCTCTGCCATTAGTGGTGAAAGCGGTGATCCCATTGGTAATCCATTTTCTTGTATGTAAAATTTGTTATTAAATCTGAAGTAGTTCTGGCTTAGGCATAATTCTAATCCTTCTATTATTTCGTTTTTCCATTCTACATTACTTAATTTGTTTTTCTTTATTATTTCTACTGTTTTTGCTATTGGTATGTTGGCGTACATATCTTTTATATCTAATGACATTAATTTTGTCTTATTTGTTATGGTAATTTCTTTTAATCTTTCTATTACCTTTTTACTATTTTCTATGCTGTGGATTTCTTCTTTTTCATATGCCATTTTGATTCTTTTACTTATTTCTTTTGATATTTTGTATGTTGGCGAATTTATAAATGATACTATAGGTCTTAATGGCATTTCTTTTTTATGTAACTTAATTTGACATCTAAATTTTGGAGCTTCAGGATTATGTTCTATTTTTTGTTTCTTTTGCCATTCTGTTAAATATGTTGTCTTTTTTATCAATTTCTTTGTTTGTGCTTGAAATTTACTTGTGTAATCATATTTTATTTCTTTATATGGTCCTTTTTGTATAAATTGTTCTGCTTGGACGATATAATCTCTTTTGTTCATTACCACTGCTGTGTTACCTTTATCGGCTTTTATAACTATCAAATTCTTCTCCGTGATTTTGTTTTTTAATTCGCTTATATTTCTTTTTATTTGTGTTTCGTTTTTATTTCTTACATTTTTGTTTTTCTTACATATTTTTTCTACTATTTCTTTTACTTCACTTTTTATTGTTTTTTAGTTTCTTCATTTTTTATTTAACGACTTTTCTTCACATTCTATGTTGTATTTTCTTCATCTATGTTTGTTTTTGTTGCATATTTTAAACTTTTCCCTAATAATTTATGTTCATTTTCTGTAAACTTTGATTCTGTAAAATTTAATACTTTTTCAGCAAATTTTATTTCTTTATCTTTTTCTTTATTTTTATTTCTTGTTCCTTCTATTGTAACGTCTTTTCGCCGCGTTACAAATCCAGGGAACCCCTCGTAATTAAACTCCGTTAATTAGATGGGCTGCCTACGTTGTAACAGAATTGATCACAAATAATTAATGTAACAAATTACTTACTAACTGTGTAAGGAAACAATGGCAAGGTATACAATTGATTTAAGCACTCCTCATATGTGTGTAACAAGAAGACTTCTCTTTATTTAACATTTAAAAAACATATACTGACAGATCCCATGACATTACTAATTCAATTATTAAGTTATTTGAAAGGTTTCTTTAAACTTTGAGATCAAACTTGATTTTATATAGCTATACCTCGGATCCGGGTCAACTTTCTGTATTTCTGTAATTAAGACTTTTAATTATACTCATTTCATGATATTAGCTTGCAAGACTTTCTTTTATTCAACCATTGGAAGAATGGTATTATTGCTTGAATTATATTACTCTACATTAGCATATAAACTGTTACAACGTATGAAGTTAGAATAGTTACATGAAATTCTTAGATTTAATTTATAAGTCTTTACAAAGTTAATAGTTTCTGAAAAGTCTCTTTCAAGATGTGTTGTGTAACAAATATTAGTAACCCTCGATAGACAGGCTATCGAGTCACCTTTTAATTGGTATGCAGAAGACTCGTCCTGGGGTATCCGTCTTGGGAAACAGGAACAGCTACGTCGTCATCTCTGTCTGGCCTTCCTCTGTAAAGGGCTCCAAAAGTTCGCAGGTTGAACAATATGTCGTGTAGATATCTACGATGATCTTGTAGAGTCTCGGATGTCCTGATCTGCATATTCTGTCACGTGCAGTAGAGTTTGTGGCTTCTGATAGTTCACATCTCCGGGTATGACTTTGGAATTGTTGTTATTTGTTGAAGCACGAAGTCATCTTGTGTTACACTCCTTTTTTTACGTTTCGATTTTTTTTACTTTAAATTTCTTGTCTATTTACATGACTATATTAATTAACACATCCAGATGCTTTAAACAGCTACATCTTGTACACCATCTTAAGGTGAGACAAAATGTAGTTAACATATTTTAAGCGCACAGCTCCTACGTCTATACTGTACGAAGTCACCATTGCAAGAGAGAGAAATTCCGCTCCCTTCGCCTGGTACTGGGCAAAAGTTAGTGGGACAATTTCCGCGCGAGAATATAGTTCCTAACTATATTTAAGTTAACATTTTTTATTTATACAAACTATCCCTAAACAAATATACATAATTTAAATCAGTTGTTTTAGCGACTATTTATGTCTTCAGATTTTTTTATTATTAACATTAATTTTTTTATCTTATTCTAACTCACACAAGACTCGGAAAGCATGTCGAGTCTGGAATCAACAGGACAGCGCCTGCTTACAAGCAAAGGGTTAAATACGATATTAATAACTCTTTACAATTTATCCTTTTATTAGAGTATCTTCTAAATAACTAATTAATTACTGCTTCCTCTCATACTGAGTACATACAGGTATTTTATATTAATACAGTGAGATTTAAATGGCTTAAGAGCTCGCAACCTTAATTTTTTTTTAAACTTTTATTTTCTTGATTATTTCTTTTATTTAAATCGTCACATACTCCACCGCTTAAATTGCACGCTACGGTTAAGCTTTTTGAGTCTAACTCACTATTGGGCACTGGGATATTGAATGGGGTTAGTGTGTGTAATTTCTTTCACATAGTTTTTGTACACTTTACAACGTTGTCCACATAGTTATTACCTATAGTTACAACACAGTAGACTTTATATTCTTATGAACTACCTTTTTTTTTTTACATACTATTTACACTAAATATTTACACAATTAAAACACAAAACTCTTTCTTATCTCTATCACTTAATTTTACTACCGGTTTTTTGTTTGTCTTACTCTCTCTTCTATAGAGTAACTTTCTAAATCTTTACTATTTAGAATTCTATCTTTTCTTCTGTGAGTCCTATATAACTCATGTAGTTAATGAGTGTTAGTACCCATCTAGTTAATGATTATTCATTAATACATGCTTCGCAGAACTGGAACTCAGGTTGATCAGGCCTCGTTTCCAAACTCTACGTTTTACATTTTTTTACGTGGATTCAGAAATATAATTTTCTTTACTGCCTAGTATTCCCTTTTATTTTTGGGTTATACTATACCGTCACTTCTTCTTATACAACTTTAGTTGCGAAATATGCGTCCTCCGCACATATTTCTGAGTTGCAGGTTCGCACAGGGCTACTGTAACTGGAGTTAGGTACTTTTGGATTTGGTAAGGGCCACACCATCTGAATGATAGTTTCGAGGTGGTCTTATCAATCGCACTACTAATGGGGTGAGTCTTGTACATTACTAAGTCACCTACTTGGTACCTGACTGAGTTGCTATGATTACCTTTCTCGTGGTATCTTCTGGATTTTTCCAAGCTTGCTCTCAAGTTAGAGCGGGCTTTGTTCCATATTCGCTTTATCTGCTTATCCGTTATTTGCGGAGGCAACAGATCGTGTATATTCCATCTTGTGGACAAAGGGTGGTTTGGTCGATACTTGTATAGTAACTCGAACGGGGTCGACTTGTGACCTTCGTGGTAAGCTGAATTAAAAGCGTATTGAATCCAGGATAGATTTTGGTCCCACGACGTGTGATCGTTCGCATGATAGGCGATTAGCGCAGATTTGAGGTTTCGTAGATACCTTTCAGCAATATTGCCTTGCGGTCGATACTCTGTAGTGGTTATATGGTCTATCCCTAACTTGAAACACATATTCCTAAATTCTTTTGCTTTAAACTGCGGGCCGTTATCAGATACTATACGTACTGGAGTACCGTAATCTTTAAATAATCTCTCCTGTAGTATTTTAACTGTTGTCGACGCTAATGCTCGTCGCATGGGATACATCCAAACAAATTTGGTGAACGAATCTACACATATCAGTAACATGGTATTTCCTGATTTGGATCGTGGATACGGACCTGAGAAATCTAGATAAAGTTTCGAAAAAGGGGTCTTTGGGATTTCTGATATCAATTGGCTTACTTGAGTATTTCTGGCGGGTTTGCTAAGGGCGCATAATGAACATTTCTTTACGAAGGAAGCTATTTCGCAGTTCATATTGTTCCAATGATATTCCTTTCGAATACGATGTATCGTCTTATTGATTCCCATATGGGCTTCTATGGTAGATGAATGGAAGTATTCCATTAGCAGGGGCTTAATTACATCCGGGGCTATTATTCTTAATTCCTTTCCGTCTCTTATTTTGAGACACAGTACATTCTTACTCAATACGTACTTCTCGGATTTAATACCTTGGGTAAGTTGTTCTATAATAGGCTTCAGTAAGGGGTCTTGTTGTTGATATAGGGCAATGTTAGTAAAGGCAAGGGGGAATTCAGTAATTACGGCGTTCGCACTTGCTATTTCCGGCTTCACTACGTTTTCGGAAGTTTTAGTGGGTGACTGGAACATACGGGACAGGGTATCGGCGACTACATTTTGAGTACCTTTAATATGCTGCACTCTGAATTTGTAGCAGTTTAATTTCAATATCCATCTGCCAATTCGTCCTAATTGTTTAGGGTGATTCAATAACCATGATAACGCCTGATTGTCGGTTTCTAAAAGAAATTCCTTATGTTCTAGGAAGGGTTTAAACTTTTCGAATGCAAAAACAATTGCTAAACATTCCAATTCATATGCAGAATACTTTCTTTCTTGATCGCTCAGTGTTCGTGATGCATAACTAATTGGTAGTCTACAGTTATCTATCTCTTGGTATATCACTGCACCTAACGCTACACTGGAACTGTCGGTTTGCACGACGAATGGTTTTGTGAAATCAGCTAATTGCAAAACTGGGGGAGATATAATGCTTTCTTTAAGTTGCTCAAACGCGTTTTGATGTATTGAGCTCCATTCGAACTTTGTTCCCTTCTTTCGTAAGGAGTTTAGGGGTGCTGCTATTTCGGCAAGATGGGGAATGTATTTGTGGAAATAATTCACCATACCTAAAAATCGGGCTATACCTTTTGCATCTCGTGGGGGTGCAAATTCTCTAATAGCACGGGTACGTTCGGGGTCAATACTTACCTTTCCATTCGCTTTCACTATGTGTCCTAAGAAAGAAAACTGAGGGACAGCAAAACTTACCTTATTTGGGTTCACCGTTAATCCTGCTCTTAGTAAACGAGATAACACTTCACGCAAATGTCTGAGATGTTGTTCCATTGATTCACTGTATATTACGATGTCGTCCAAATAGTGGTACACATATTTAAATTTAATGTCGTGAAATATCTTCTCCAATAGTCTACTACATACGGAACTTCCTTGAGATATTCCAAAGGGTACCCTAGTAAATTGGTACAAGTTAAAAGGAACTGCAAACGCGGTTAGACGTTTGGATTCTTCTGAAAGAGGTATTTGGTGAAAAGCTTGATTTAGATCCATTACCGTAAAAACCATTGCTTTAGTAAAATAATGAAACGCACTATGGATGTCTGGAAGAGGGATTGATTCAAATTCTATTCTTTTATTTAATTGCCTGTAGTCTACAACTAGTCGGTGTTTATCTGGTCCTTTCGGTACTAAAAAGGAGGGTGAAGAATATGGGGACGTAGAGGGTTCTATGACTCCTTGGTCCAATAACTTATTGATATGGTTTCGCATGACTTCCATCTTGGGAGGAGACAACTTTTACGGGGGTAGTCGTATTACTTTCTGATCACTCAGATTAATTTTATACTCTATTAGGTCCGTCAGTCCTAGTTTTGGTGTAAGAACCGAGGAAAATTCTTTTATTAGTTTTACTATTTTGACTCTATCTCTTCGTTCTAGGTGAGATAAATCTGAATCTTGGTGTATTACATGTGCAGTAGATGAACAACGTTTATCTTCATTACTATCAAATTTATGTTTTCTTGCACGGTCAAATCTGAAATAAAATTCTCGCTCGTAGATGTCAAGAATCATTCCTGTCTTACTAATAAAATCTGCACCTAATATTAAATCAGGTCCTAATTCTTTACATACTAACATTGTAAATATCCAACTTAGGATTTTTATTTTAACCTTAACGGTAATGCTCAGGTTTATATTTATTTTACGTTTATCAGCGGTAGCACACTTTATATTCACAGGTTGGTTCCGTTTTACTAGATGATGTTTAGCTAACATGTCCGCTAATTCTTGGTTGATTAAGCTTCTACTAGATCCCGAATCAATTAAGGCGATGGGGAATGTAACGCCTAAGTCGACTCGTATTAATGGTAGTAGATTTTTTTTCCATTTACATCTATTAATCGCATTACACTTTTCACGAAATTCTCGCACATAGGGGTCGATATCTTTCGCACCTTTTTTATTTTTCACTTGGTTACAGAATAATTCATTCTTATTATAATTACTGGTTTCTTTTAGTTTACCCAATTTTGAGTAGCTGCGGAAGACACAGGTTTTCGGGTCTCCCTGCCTTACATGTTTTTTGAATTGGGGTTATTCCGTTCCAATGGCTTACTTTTGCACTCTCTTCTTATGTGCCCATATTTGCCACAATTATAACAGGTGGGTTTTCTGCGAGGTGGGTACTTGGTTTCCGCTTTATCTGGGTTTACAGTTAACTTACCAGCTTTGCGCACATGGTGAGGTCTACTAGAAACTTGTCTTTCATACGAGGTTGTTACATCAGGCAGTAGTACTCGCAATTGATGTGTATTAGTTCCAGAGGTTTTCATTGCTTCTCTATTTTGATCTGAGTACCATACATTTGAAGAATTGATACTGTACTGTTCTCGATCAGCAATAGTATTGGGTCTATTCATCAATGATAGTCGAGATCTTTCTTCAGGTGACACTCCTATTAAAATGGTGTCCACCAGTTGTGTTTCATTATAGCTTACACGTAGTAGTCGAGAGGACTCCCTAATATCGGAGATGTAGTGAGCTAATCTCTCCTGATGTCCTTGTACTCGGAGTACTGTCTTCCTTTTTATTTCCTCATAGATGCCGGTGGGAATAAAGTATTTCATTAAAGAGCTATGTAGCTCTTCTACTGGGAAAGTAGAGGTTAGGGCTTCTAGCACACGATTTTTTAACGGGGGTTTACACTTTGGTAACAGAACTTGTAAAATTTGCCAGTCATTCAGCTGCTGTAGATCCTTTATCTGAAGAAGATAACTAATAAATGTTAGTAACTTGGAAACATTTAAACCATCTGTATAAGGGATTTCGGTTAAAATCTTCTCCACAGGGTGAGTCATTTTTCCGTATAGATCTGCGTTATAGTTCATAGGGGTAATTCCTCGATGAGGGTGATTAGATTAATTGGGGGTGTTGGTCAATTCATTATTTCCGGGACGAAACTGAAAATGCTCGGGAGGAGGGACATTTACATCTGTATCAGTTTTTTGTTCTGGGTTCGCTTGCACTTGCGATACGATAGGTGAGTTCCGATCCGAGTTAGGCGGAGGTAAACCAGTGGTGGGGGATTGTACTGGGGAGATGTGTAATTTCATTAATGATTTCTCTATTTCGTCCATCCTGAATGAGTCGGATTTTTGTCTTAAATCGTTGATAATTGAAGGTAAGCGGCGTAGAGCTTCGTCTGCTAGCTTTTGTACATCAACGGGTATTTCTGTGAGATTCGGCCAGATCGACAAATTTTTTATTCGCCTGGTTAAATGCTCTATTCTCTGGGTAGTCCGCAAAATTTTTGCCGGAGATTTCTCGTCTTGGAGTGTTTGAGACAATAAGTATAGTTCACTATACTTGGCATTACAAATTTCTTTCTCGCTTTCATAATCGAGTTGGCTTAGATTGTTTAATTGCACGGGCGCATCAAATCCACATTCGCGAATTGAACTTCGTAATTCCGCGACTGTTACATCAGCATGGGGTAGTCCACGCAAAAGGGCTTCGTAAGACAGCTCGTCTTTTAATAACAAATCCGGGTTAAATTGGGCCATTTTGTTCTAACACATTAGCACGTACTTACAATTAATACTAGTATATTACACATATATTACATATACATATAATAAATTCATAAGTAATAAATTTACACAAATTAGAAAAGAACAATTTCTCTTCTAAGGGAGAGACAAAATCACACACACATATCTTTCAAGGTTAAATAGCCGATCAGCTGTTTACTGGATGTAGGTCAGAGGGTGGCCTACATATTTAGTTAACAAAGGAGGGTTGAGCGTGTCAGTGAGAGAGGGGGTTTTACTCTTATTGTTCTCCACAATGCGACTGAATAACACAACTACTGTATACCGGTTTAAACAAGAGAAGGGGAGCGCAGACGCTTGATTCTATTATTATTATTCCGCTTAGACAACACTTTGGCTCCGTTCATTCATAAACTTTTCTCAATTAAATAATTACTTATTTTGTTCACAAGTTTTAAATCACGAACTTCTACTTAATTACTTTATTATTATTAACAAAGTTATTTTTAATCAAAAATTTTTTTTTTTTTTTTTAACACATACTAGTGTATGTAAGCTAGATAGTTGGACATACACTGTGTAGAATGATTCAGGAAACAACAGGTCATAGATTGTCGTAAACAAACCTGTTACAGATTGTTCGGTTGACCAAAATTGTTATGATTGGTCACAATTCATGTATGCAAGTACTTACATCGAATTATGCAGGTTCCTACTGGCCTATAGAATGCAAAAGCTACATGCATTGTATGACGCTAAGGATATTTTACTTATACATACTACCATCTACGTCACTTAATACACTATTAAATATGTTTTGAACATTACATTTATTAAAGTAACTTTCTGAGAGCATATATCAATATTATATATTTAGTTATTGATCTTACAATTTATCCACGCATAGTGAATGCAATTTTGTTTGTGACATTATATACACAATTAAAACTCTTTCCTTTGTTTCCTTTATTTTTTTGAATGATCCAATTTTGTTTGCTTAAAACACCTTTATAAAATTTAGCATAGTGGCGCACTTTTGTGACACTCTGTAAACAATTACCCTTTTATTTTTTTACAAGTAAGCAGAGTGGCGCACTTTTGTAACGTCTTTTCGCCGCCTTACAAATCAAGGGAGCCCCTCGTAATTAAACTCCGTTAATTAGATGGGCTGCCTACGTTGTAACAGAATTGATCACAAATAATTAATGTAACAAATTACTTACTAACAGTGTAAGGAAACAATGGCAAAGTATACAATTGATTTAAGCACTCCTCATATGTGTGTAACAAGAAGACTTCTCTTTACTTAACATTTAAAAAACATATACTGACAGATCCCTTGACATTACTAATTCAATTATTAAGTTATTTGAAAGGTTTCTTTAAACTTTGAGATCAAACTTGATTTTATATAGCTATACCTCGGATCCGGGTCAACTTTCTGTATTTCTGTAATTAAGACTTTTAATTATACTCATTTCATGATATTAGCTTGCAAGACTTTCTTTTATTCAACCATTGGAAGAATGGTATTATTGCTTGAATTATATTACTCTACATTAGCATATAAACTGTTACAACGTATGAAGTTAGAATAGTTACATGAAATTCTTAGATTTAATTTATAAGTCTTTACAAAGTTAATAGTTTCTGAAAAGTCTCTTTCAAGATGTGTTGTGTAACAAATATTAGTAACCCTCGATAGACAGGCTATCGAGTCACCTTTTAATTGGTATGCAGAAGACTCGTCCTGGGGTATCCGTCTTGGGAAACAGGAACAGCTACGTCGTCATCTCTGTCTGGCCTTCCTCTGTAAAGGGCTCCAAAAGTTCGCAGGTTGAACAATATGTCGTGTAGATATCTACGATGATCTTGTAGAGTCTCGGATGTCCTGATCTGCATATTCTGTCACGTGCAGTAGAGTTTGTGGCTTCTGATAGTTCACATCTCCGGGTATGACTTTGTAATTGTTGTTATTTGTTGAAGCACGAAGTCATCTTGTGTTGCACTCCTTTTTTTACGTTTCGATTTTTTTTACTTTAAATTTCTTGTCTATTTACATGACTATATTAATTAACACATCCAGATGCTTTAAACAGCTACATCTGGTACACCATCTTAAGGTGAGACAAAATGTAGTTAACATATTTTAAGCGCACAGCTCCTACGTCTATACTGTACGAAGTCACCATTGCAAGAGAGAGAAATTCCGCTCCCTTCGCCTGGTACTGGGCAAAAGTTAGTGGGACAATTTCCGCGCGAGAATATAGTTCCTAACTATATTTAAGTTAACATTTTTTATTTATACAAACTATCCCTAAACAAATATACATAATTTAAATCAGTTGTTTTAGCGACTATTTATGTCTTCAGATTTTTTTATTATTAACATTAATTTTTTTATCTTATTCTAACTCACACAAGACTCGGAAAGCATGTCGAGCCTGGAATCAACAGGACAGCGCCTGCTTACAAGCAAAGGGTTAAATAGGATATTAATAACTCTTTACAATTTATCGTTTTATTAGAGTATCTTCTAAATAACTAATTAATTACTGCTTCCTCTCATACTGAGTACATACAGGTATTTTATATTAATACAGTGAGATTTAAATGGCTTAAGAGCACGCAACCTTAATTTTTTTTTTTTTTTTTCTTGATTATTTCTTTTATTTAAATCGTCACACTATTAATTCCTTGGGTCTCTTATTTAATCTCTCTTCCATTTTTCTTATTTTCTTTTCTATGTATTATTCAATAAACTCTTTTCTCATTACTTCTATTTCTATATAATTGTAACTTGTATATAGAAATAGATACAAGTTATCTATCTTCCTACTTCTCTCAACACTCTCTCAGCAGGGTTGCTGTTAGGGTGATACACTGACGTTTTGTATGTTTTCACACTTGATTGATTAGAGTATCTCGCCATCTTCGGCCTCGGAATTGCGTTCCGTGATCTGTGATTATTGACTGGGGTTTTCCTATCTCGGGTATGTATCTTGATATTATAATGTCTAAATTTTGTTGGTTGTTGTTCTGTTTATGGCATAAAGTTTCGTGAACTTCGTATAGTGGTCAAAAATTATCACCATATATTTGTATTGGTGTCTGCCACCACTTCGTGGAAATGGTCCACAAATATCTAAGAATACTTTTTCTAATTTTTCTGCCGAAGTAATGGGTATCATTACCCCTTCTCTTCTCTCATTGTTACATTTGACTAATTGGCACAAATGACAATGCTGAATATATTTTCTTACCCTGCGGTTCATATCTTTGAAGTAGACATGTTCCTGTAGTGCCTTGACTACTTTTACTGCTCCCATATGACCATAGCGCACATGGTAGTCAACTGCAATTTCTTTCTCGATAGTCTTTGGTATGACAACCTTCCACTCTTCACTAGATTGTTGGGTTTTAGTGAATAGTATGTTGTCGTAGGTACAGTAATATTGCATGATCCTTTCATCTTTTTCTGCTAATCGTTGTATTATTTGCAAAATTTTAGGGTCATTACGCTGATGAATCTGTATGTTAGCTAATATGTCGGCCAATTCAGACTTGCTTTTTAAAATATGGTAAACCTTGGCGATGGTTTCTTTCTCTCCCTCGAAGGTTTGGGCCATTATGTTCACTCTGGACAACACGTCTGCAGCTATGTTGCTTTTCCCAAGGATGTATTCCCACTGTATGTTATATTCTTGGAGCGTTAGTGTCCATCTCGTCAGTCTGCCATGTTTTAATCTACAATTCTTCAGGAAAGATATTGACTTATGATCTGTGCGTACTGTAATAGGGTATCCTAAAATGTATATTTTAAATTTTTCACATGCGAATACAATACTCAGAAGTTCCTTTTCCGTAGTGTGATAGTTTCGTTCGCATTTGTTGAGTGTTCTGCTCGCAAAACTGATCAATTGATGGTTGCCTTCCTGCTCTTCCTGATACAATATTGATCCAAGGCTTACATCACTTGCATCGCAGTTCATATAAAAATGTTTGTTAAAATTCGGATGGTGCAGCATTACAGTTGTAAGAAATTTTTCTTTTATTAGTTCAAAGTTGTGTCCTGTTCAGGTCCCCATCTCCACTTCTCCTTTGACGATATTTGTTGTGAAAACTTAGCTGTTAATTCTGAATAGTTGTGTTGGAATTTCCTATAGTAATTACAGATACCAAGAAACGATTGTAATTGTTTCTTGTTCTTTGTTATTGGGAAACGCTGTATCGCCTCCATCTTTTCTTGTGGTTATGCCAGTTTCAGACAAGTTAAAACCCAAGAATTGCACTTCTTTTGCTATTAGTTTGGATTTTTCTAGCTTTAGCGTTATATTATTTTCCTCTAGTTTATATAATACTTGTGCCACCCGGTTACAGTGTTCCTCCCAATTATCTGAGGTAATCAACAAATCATCTACATATACTGTAGTAAATTGCAGTGTACTTTGTCCTAAGATCTCGTCCATACATTTCACGAAAACTGCCACAGAATTTACAAGGCCGAAGGGTAACCTTTTAAATTGGTAGTTACGCCCTTCAAAAATAAAGGCCGTAAATTTTCTGCTATTGGGGTGTAACTCCACCTGCCAATATCCACATACATTGTCCCATATACTGATATACCGTGTGCCATAAAATTTCTTTAATATTTCGTCGATTTCTCCAGGCTACGTCCTGTCATTAATTGTGGCTTTACTTATCTCCCTTCCGTCCAGACAAATCCTCACTGCGCCATTTTTCTTTGGTACAGCTACAATAGGATTGGTGTACGGGGAGTTGCTTATTTCAATTATGTCATTTTCTATTAACCGCTGTATCTCTAGACGAACGGCTTCTTTCAGTGAAAATGCGATCGGATATGATTTTCTTTTAAACTCAGTTTGATCCTTGAATTTTATCTCACACTGAAAGTTTTTAATTTTGCCTGGTGTGTCAGAAAATACATGTCTGTAACGATTATACATTTGTATCAGTCTTTCTCTTTGTTCGTCAGTCAACACATGGTCAATGTTACTCATTTGGAATTTTCTAATTTCATCAATTTTCTCCATCCATAATATATCTTCTGGATCATTGCGAAACTCTCTGTTGATGGACATCTTCTTCCTCTGGTATAGTAGATTCGCCTTCCCGTATATAGTAGATTATGTGTTCTGGGGATGCCTTCCTATTTTCAATCAGAGCTGCCGTCCATTCAACTTCATTCGATTTTAACGACACTTTAGCTTTATCCATATCTATTATAGCTGCATACTTTCGCGGTATATCGCATCCAATTAGTAGGGAAAATGGTAGCCCACTTGCTACTAGGAAAACCATCGGAATCGTTTCTCCATTGCTAGATACTTCTAATTGTACCTGGTGTCGAATGGTTTTGTTCTGTCGACCCGTGGCTCCAATTAGGATGATGTTATTTATGGGTAGTGTTGGTATGGTCGTTTTGTTTTCCAACTGTATACGATTTAACTCCAATTTGTCAATTAAGGATACATTCGCTCCTGTGTCTATCATAGCCGTTGTATGGATTCCATTGACCTTTACTGATATGTATGCTATCTCGTTGTTGGTGGTGTCGCTGATACTATCTTCCTTTTCTTCCATGAGGTCTTGTCTAATGTTTTTTAGGTAGTTATTTCGATGGATTTTGATCGATGCCAATTTATTCGCCAATATGTCAGACCCAATAGTCCGGTTCAGTGAGGGTGCTACCGTGCTTTTCACTGCCGGTTTCCATTTAAAGGCAGGTCACCATTGTTTGTGTGCCTGTCTGATGAGGTTGATGCGTTCGGTTCCTGGGATCCTTGCCCATTCCCATTGTGGTATATTTCAGTGGTTCGAGTGGTCGGTCGGTTATCTTCGCTGCTATTACTTCTATTCAATCGGTAACCAGATTCTCGTTCCTCTCCGTCACTGTGACTTTGGTGGTTATTGTTATTAGGGAAACTTCTTCGACCCTGGTAATATGTTCTCCTGCCTCCCCCTCTGCTGGCATGAGTGTAATGCACTCTTCGAAACTGGTTGTTGTTATTATTGTTTCCATTACTCTGCCGATACTGGTTATTTGGAGGTTGGTTATTATAAGGTCGGTAATAATTATTACCTCGTTGATAATTATTGTCCCTCTGATAGCCATTCGGCCTAGGATTATTTGTATTTCCTCGGTCTGCATGGTCATTGTGGTTACCACCACCATTCTGTCTTGGTCCCTGGTGATTATTAAAACGTGGAGGGTTGTTAAAATTTCTCCCATAATTATTCCGGTCAGTGTTATTGGTTGGAATAACGTTGCCTGGTCCGCCCCGATCATATGTCTGTCCGGGACCCTGGCGGTTCCTCTGATAGTAACGTTCTCTCTCGTGGCTTTCTAACAGAGTACACATGCCTTGTATGGTTTTAACCTGCGAGTTAAGTCTCCCTGGCTAAAGTGGTAAGCCAGTTTCGTCACTAAGCACTCCTCTGGTATGGCCGGTTCCAGATTTCTGGCCAAGCAGATCTTCCCTAAAAAGTAGGTGGTCATCGACTGTCGGCCATTTGGATAATACTTGCCGTTGGTGATGTCGTCTCTGATAATGTTTTGTGTAGAGTCGGACCAATATTTTAACTTAAATGCTACCTTAAACGCAGCATAGTTTTCTACTTCGTGCCGGGTCGCTGTCCACCAGTTGTCGAATGTGTTACGAAAAGATTCGTCCAACATTCCCTTTATCGCGGACCATCGATTTTCTCTGTTTCTGCTGAGTATCTCCTCCACCCTCTCTAGAAATTCAAGTGGATTTTTTACGTAGGCGCGGAAATCTATTTGTTCCCTACCATCCAGGTGTGTTAATCCGGATAAAACATTTGGGAATGCTCGCAGGCGGTTCATTTCATCTCTGATGTCACTGAATTCCCTTTGTTGTCGCTCAGTCAATTGATCTCGGTCATTGTTTACCTGATGTTTGACTGCGTCCACTTTGATTGAAATTTCTTCACTTCTCTCCCCCAGTGTGGTATGTGCGGCCATAATTTCTGTCTGCTTTCGTTCCATGACTCCTACCTGGTTGCTGTGGATTTCCTCAATACTGTCGATCCGGTGGTTGATATCTGTTTCTGTTTGTATAATTTTTTGTTTGTTCTTTTCGCCTTCTCTCCGTATGTCGGACATCGCTTCATGGATTTCAGTTGTTAATATTGCAATCCGCTCCTCCGTCGCTTCTAGGTTCTCTTCCAATTTTTTGTCAACTGCTTCTACTGTATTTTTGGCAATTTCTTCAGTTCTATAATTACTGTCGGCCATTTGTTGCCATATTTTCTCATTATCATTCTTCATTAACTCGATATCTCTATTAATTTTCTTATTTATTTCATCAATCTTCTTGTTGGTCTCATCAATTTTAATCCCCAACTCCGCAGACAAATTTTCTTTCATTATATCCATTTTCTTCTCCAATAGCTCTTCAGTCTTCTGGTTTATGGATTCTTCCGTCTTCTTAATTGTTTCATTTATTTTACTATTCAAGTCCTCCTTCAGGGATTCTATGTTCTTGCTTAATTCCTCCTACGTGGACCGGTTTTCCTCCTTCAGTGATTCTATATTCTGGTTTGTGGATATACTATTTTCATCTATTTTGCTATTCAAGTCTTCCTTCAGTGACTCTATTTTTTGGTCTGTGGATTTCCGGCCTTCTTCTATTGCTCGTAATATTGCTAAGATGTTGGCATCCATTGTTGGCATTGGTTTCTCAGGTTGTTTTATCTCTGGTTGTGGTTCCTGCTGTATGACTTCCGGTTCATCTTCCGGTTGTTGAACCTCCTCCGCCGGTTCAGGTTGTCTATCTTCAATTTCTAATAATATTTCTTCAACATCCTCTGCTGATGTCGCTTCTTTTTCCTCCAATCTGGCCTCCCTCTCGGCCTCTGCCGCTCGTTTCTTCGAAGTTGACCTCCTGTACATCTTGTTATCTGCGTAATGTACTTGCTGTCTTGCTGTCGAATTAGGTCGAGAAATTATTTGTTTAATTAATTAAACTGTTAAGTGGTTTCGTCCTAATTCGCGCTCAGACGTTGGGCGCCAATCTGTTACAAAACAGATTGTAGTTGTTGTTATTATTATAAGTGTTATCTTCAATCAATCCAGCCCCGCGATGGAGCGCCAATCTGTTACAAAACAGATAATGTCGATATTGATATTGATATTGAAATAGAGGTGTGTGTAGATACTCACAAGTCGAGTACACGAGGTTATTGTTTATAATTATTAGAATGTTATTATTAATAAAGTTAGTGTGGGCGTTCACGTTTAAGGTTTGTCGTTTAAAAGAGTATTTATCACTCCACTGTGTCAACCTCCCCACTTACCATATGTGGATGTCTTCAATACTCTCGTTGGTGACTTCTTCTACTGTAAAAACACTGAATATACATACATAGATATTCTTTTTGAATATCACACAGAATGCACATACACAATAACAATAAATTAAAAGTTCAGCTGCAATTCGAATGATATTGGTCATTCAAATCCTACCGCCACCTTATGAGAGAACTGTTCATGAAAAATTAAACTACTTTATCTATAATATAGAAATCAAAACTCTGGTTCCACTGGTAAATAAATTGGGGATTTATTAACAATTATTAAATGCAATGAACTCTTTTAAAAACAATGAATAATATCTTTACAAACAATAATAACTTTAAACAATTTCTGAGATCTCTGTACCTCAAGGCTGGTAACACTGATATATGGTACAATGTTTTTGGTGAACGAGGTTATGTTCACTTTATTCAGTTACCTTACCAAATTAGTGAGTTCTTTGAAGATACATGATACCAGATTACAAGATGTGATTTTAATTAACAATATTTAATATGTATTACTATAAAAAAGAACAAAATTGAAAATTATAAAACTCGGTACCATAACCGATATATCGTACTATCGTACGCTTAGCAAACGCATATAGCAGTTGTGGTCAAAACACGTGCTCTGGGGTTTGCACTGTTAAAAATATTATTAATATTTATTCATTAACCATCAAAATCATGTACTGGCAAGAGAAAAAATCTAGAGAAAAAAACTCTTGTTATAGCTTTCATTTCAGTTAAAATTATTTGAGAACAGAATTATTTCTTGGTGACAAAATTATAATCATCAGTTCTAGGTTAGTTACCTAGTAAACGTAAGTCATTATTTAGAATAAGTATATTACTTATTAAATTCTTAATGATATTATCATAAACATTCTATTTATAAGTCATTTGACGTATAATTATCAGTTACTTAAAATATTCGCACAATAAAACGATTATCTGTTAATTCAAAAAGTTTAGTCAAGTAAGCGACTATACACTATACATTGATGATCGGTAACTAAATTAATTCCGACCTTCTCGATTATTATTAAATTGTAAAATATTTATTTTTAAATTAATCATTGTGCTACAATTTATTTGTTGGGCACTGATAATTTTTCATCATAGTTTAAGCACTTGAGTATCTTTGACTAGTGCAGTCCAAAACAATATCGTTCGTTTATTAACGAAAGTTATTATTTTTCATGAATTTCTTTTAAATTAATTAAAATATAGTACTCCCTGATTTAAAACACAAAAACACGACCTTTATTATACACTGGTCGAGTTATTTTCACTGTTCACTTAATGCACTGGACACTCGGTAATAGATTGTTGTGTATAGGTTAGCGTATGTTGACTTATTACTGTTTGTGACGCGCACATTTTGAAATAATTTTGCCAACTTCTTGCGTGGACCTTCAGTGTTGAGTGATACAGAACGAATGATTCCTTCACCGAAGCGTCTCCTTCTCGTCTGGTCATTTTAAGCTATTTGATTGGTTCAAAAGTTCAAACTCTCAACCCCAAAACACTATGGTCAAAAAAAATTTTAATTTTTGACAACTTTTAGCGTGGGTTCGAGGCTATGAGTGACGTATGCATGGATACTCAAAATGATTGAAAAGTTTATAATTATCATAACTTTCTTATCAATTGTCGTATCGTCGAATGGGTAGTGGCATTAAATCGCGGACACTTATGGCTTTATTTTAAGTCTAAACAAGCATTAAATCCGTTCATTATTAATTCACTTAGCCATCTCAAACACAGTCATAATTACAATTTAAACAATATCTGGTAATGGCGTCCATAGCGACCATGTTCGATTATTTATTATTACATGTAACGCTATTATTCCTTATCTTATTACACATGTTTGACATCCTAACACTAATATGTACATTTATTTACATTTGTTCACTTTTATTTTGCAAAAATGTTATTTTTTATATACTTATAGTATTATCAAAAATACCTTCTGTTCTCATTTCTCTAATTTGTCACTTTTTTAATTATTTTATCGCACAATGTATATAATGTTATTAATTAAAATAGTGTACAATTGTTGTACCTTGTTGGTTTAATGTATTTATTAACTTTTCGTTATCTGAAAGCTCTTCAATTCATAGTACAATGTTTATTTACATCTGGTTTGACAAGTGCAGTTAGTTAGTTTATAATATTTCAATTATAAAACTACTACTATTACATTTTAGATGTGTTCTCATAGCAGTATCAGACATTTCTCTAACTACTGATAACATTTTTCGTTATCTTTTGATAAGTTTTGATATTGCTTTTTGATTAACTATCTTGTCACCTTGGGTTTCTGTTCTTTTGGCTTTATGATATCATATTCAATCTGATTCATTTGCTGTGTATTTCAGTACACATGGTATTTTAATGGTTTGCATTATTATTCATAATTAGTCTTTGTTTGAAACAATTGTTGATAATTGCTTGGTTTAACTAATATACATGATTTTATGTTATAGGTGCACTTTCTATGAGGTTATGTGTCAGTTGTCTGACAACAATGTGCAACATATTCTTATGCAGTATTTGACTCTACTATTACCATTTCATTATGGCATTCTACTACAATGGTTTAATTATTAAGCAATACACATGTTTACACTATTTGTTGAAACAATAACACAGGTATTTTTAGTCTAATAATATTACATTTCTTGGTGGGTTGCACCTAGTTTTTGGTACATTGATAGTTTTCTACCTAACAAACTAGCTTATTTGCTACTGTTTGTTCTGGAATTCATCCATATTTTGTCCTGTCTTGCTATGGCATTCAGGCACACTTCATTTTAAGGCTTACAAAGCTTTTATAATTAGTCCCTACGAACAACTATTTTACTGTTTTGTCTCATATTTCTTTTGGTGGTCTTAATGATTATTTATATGATATTACAATCTTGATTAAACTTGTCACACTAATTGTCTGTGCATTTTAACTAGTTAATCTTGGATTCTTTCACTTATAATGTGTTAAATCATTTTCCTCTGTTATAAACATTCTCACTTGTATTGTCTGTGGTGTTTATTTGGGGTAAAAATGGTTATCATATCACAGGTTGTCACATTTATATTAAGTTTTCACTGTTATTGTTTGTGATCACTCAATGATGCTAAACACTGGTTTCTTTATAGTTGATCTTCGAATAATCATTACACTTCTTCCGGTCACTATATTAATTTTAGTTCCTTGTATACCTTGTGAATGTTGATTTCTTGTACTGTCCATACATTATCTTCATTCTTCGTGGTATATTTCCTTTCCTCTTCTTCTTCCTTTCTTCTTCTGGTTAACTGTTGCTCACTATCGGTGTTCTCCTAGATTAATAGATAGTTATTTTATGTAACTGCCAATTTGGTACGTTACAATATATATTATATTACATATTGCTATGTTAGTGATGATAATAATTTATTGAATAAATTTAAGTAAGGGTAAAAAAACTTATTTAACCTGCCAGCTAACCTTGGACTTACTTCATCGATTACTTTACAAAAAGGCCTAAATTAACTTTTTGTAGTTAACTTTTATATTGGTGTACTGACTAGACCCTGATGAAGTCTGCTAATACAAAAACCTAGAGGTTTGCTCTAGCGAGGTCGGTAGGCTTGGTTCCGCTGTGTAACTAAATATTTTAAAAATCCAATCATTCTTATCGACATATTTTATTGGCTATTTTTATTCAGGATATAATATAAATGAACATATTTGTATGAAATATTTCTATTAAGTATAATTGTAATACACGTTGAGTGAATGGGAGCGCTCGCCAGCTAAACCTAGAGGTGAGGTCTGGGCTGTTTACAGAAGCGCGAGGTATGAAATTAAGTTACACACAAGTAATCGTATAAGTTACAGTCAAATAATATAAATTATGATAGTTGGTTGTACCAACATTTTTACAGAGGTCATTTGCTGCTGCTCTTGTTCTGTAGGACAGGGGGATCACTTCCGTTGTAAAGTTGGCCAATCGCTGTAAATATTTTATGAATTCTTTTTTTCAACTGTTTGTTTTGCCGAAAAAATATAAATTTGGCAATATGCCCTTTAAAGTAATGCCTCCTGTCCCCAAATCTGTCTCGGAATAGAGTTTCGCAAATACCGCCAAAGACGTTCAATATGCTGTGTGTGGGCTCCACTATCAGGTTCCACAAAGTTCATAATGTGGTTTACAGTGAAATGATAAAATCTATTGATTGTAAACCACCTTATGTTTTCTAGCAGTGACTTATTTTAGTGCTGCCTAGTAATATGTGGTCCCTGATAATGGGTATTAACGTCGCACTAATCCTTGTCTCTACTGGTACCAAAATACAATCCCTTGATTCCCTCTCGATCATGCCAAATACATAGGTCACTTCTACAATTCTTCCTTTATTTTTTTTTATGGCCAATCTTTGCTTCATTAATATCGACCGTTTTCCCCGGTCCCCCAATTTTTTTCTCACGCAAGTTGACAGCATGTTCACACACGTCGCGAAGATAGTTGAACCAGTCAATGACCGTCTCTCTGGACATGTCGAATTCCTCACAGAGATAAGCCACTGTCGGTTTTTGAAGTGCCCACTGAGTGAACATTTTGGCACACCTTATTGGTGCTCATTCGGCAATTTTCAAAACAGGTACCTCTATACAAAGAGACGAAAGTGTCACACTGTTTTAAAACTACTTTCCTCCAACTGTTAGTAAATTTTATGTACTTTCTGCACCGGTTTTCTTTATCTAGCGTCATTTGTAAACCACATTTCGGAGAGTGTTTAGAACGAGGCACCAGTATGTGGGCATATAAGAATGCTTCAAGGTCCATTTGATTTTCTGCCATGGTGCAGAACTTGATGAGCATGTTCGAACAGTCATTACATGTCGTCGTCATGCCTGCCATTTGGAATCCTGAGCAAAACGGTTTCTTATAAATCGGAACTATTGTTTTATTAATTACTATGTAAAAAGCATTATAACTACACAAAGCAAAAACTGAAAAAATTATAAACATTTATAAAACATTTGGAAAAGTAAAAGCTTGAAAAAAATTCAATCGAAACAGAGGAAACAGTAAAGTCTGATATCAGTAAGTTGCAACTGAAAACTCCACTGAAATTGGAGTGGCTCATATCCAGGAGGTGGTTGGTAAGTAAAATTTATTACTTGTATTCTGCACGGACCCAATAACAGGTGATAATTTAAACTATATATATTTTCACTATAACGCATAGGGGCTCTTAATTATAATTTTTTCTTGCATCGACTTCTGAGTTGTCTGCAGCGTGTCTCGCCACAGGGTCAGTTTTTTCATTACCTGTGATACTTATCTCCATAGCCGGCTACCAACTACAAGAAATCGTTTTTTTCCTTTACTGTTCTACTGTGCTTTACTGGTATATTCATTCCACACAATTTTGATAATAATCTGTGTCCAGTGGTAGATGCACATTCTTCCTTTTCTGTCTGTATGCTGGTGGTCTCGTAACTAATTACTGTGTTATCATCCAGTTCAAAGCGAAATTTGAAGATAAAACGATTATTTAGACAAGATTCTATTAAACACATTATGTATCAATTGGATGGGTTTTAACGTCTGATGGTACTGATAATGGCCTCCTGTTAATCTCTCAGGGAGAACACAAGTGAATATATTTAAACTGACAGGTAGCTAGCCTACACTTTGTTATTTTAAGCGTTATAAAGTACACGCTTATGATGTTATAAAATACAGGAATAAAACGGTAATACAACTTTGTTGTGATTAATGGAAAATTTGGAACAATCTTTGCGACGTTTCTAGGAACTTCCATTGGGGGACATTGGGGTGGCTCATTTCCAGGAGGTGGTGGGTTAGTAAAGCTCATTCTGCATCGAACCAATAAACAGATAATAATTTAACCTATGTATATTGTAATATTACGAATCTACGTGTATTTATTAGCGTCTATGTTGGTTGTTGGTTGCGTCTATGTTGTAATATGACGATCTACGTGTATTTATTATCAGTGAATGAGGTTGAGGTTGAACCTGATCAAGTGCCTCAAACGTTATTCGCCATTTTGTAATACTGTAGGACGAGATGCTTTCTCGTTAAAATTAAATAAGTATTATTATTATTATTGAATTTTTTATTTGTATGGTTGTTAAGTGTTGTGAGCTCGTTGTCGAATGGTTTAAGTTGACTCTTCTGCTATTCGAAGAGATGATTCGAACGGTGTGTTCCTTCACTGAAATTTACATAAGTATTACATTTATACAATGCTTACTAGTGATGGTTGTACGCTAGTAATGTGTGAGAATATTTCTAGCGAGAATCATTAGATTCAAATTCTCGCCGCAGTCTCGTGTACCAACCGTTGCTGTCGCTCGCCTAAGCTGCAAGTCTATTCATTTACAATAACAGTCAACACTTTTGTCATTCGCGAAATAATGCTTAAAGACGTGTTCAATAATAATCGGACATTTGAAATATGTGCTGCAAGCTGGAGCCCACAAACCAGAAGCAGGGGTAAAATGAGACAGTATAGCGTTGGATTGCCTTTCGAAAGAATTGCCATAGACATTGCTGGACCATTCCCAGTTACTGAAGATGAAAACCTGTACATCATGGTTATAGGTGACTGCTTTACTAATTGGGTGGAAGCCTACGCTACTCCAAATTAGGAGGTTACCACTGTGGCAAAGGAGTTAGTTCACAACTTATGTTGCTGTTATGGACCCCCTATTGAAATCTATACGGATCATGGGAGGAATTTCGAGTCAGGAGTGTTTATAGAATTATGCCGTCCATTAGGAATTCGAAAGACCAGGACAACGCCTCTCCATCCTCAGTCGGACGGAATGGTTGAGAGGTTCAATAGGACACTTGGGCAGCATATTTTGAAAGTTGTTGATGAGGACCAACCAGACTGGGACCAACGTATACCACTATTCCTCAAGGAGTATAGGTCATGAGTACACGACATAACCGGCATGACTCCAGCAAAATTGGTGTTTGGGCGGGAGATTCGTCTTCCTGGGGACTTGATGTTCGGATCACCTGATATTCAGTCCCAAGAGCCACAGAACTATTCCTCGCAATTAGAAAACCAACTGCCAGAAATGAACGCTTGATACGTGGACGGCTGAAGATAGCCAGTGATAAAATAAAAACTCGGTAAGACATTCGCAGTAATAGTGTGGGTTTCCAAGAAGGAGATCAGGTTTGGTTCTTCAACCCAAAGCGCCGTCGTGGTCGCTCACCTAAACTTAAGACTAACTGGAAAGGACCTTACACTGTGAAAAAAAGAATCAACGATGTTGTCTATCGGATCCAATAGGAAGGACAGCCAAGGAAGTTCAAGGTCGTCCACTTTGATCGCCTGGCTAAGTATTACTTCAGAGACGGGACGAACAGGCTTTAAGAGGGAGCAGTGTTAGGTAATTACGAAATAAGTGTTACACCATTACAGAACATTCTACGTGTTTCTCGGATGTTCCAGTGGAATCCGGCTGTAATGTTGAGTGCGTTATGATACCATCATGCCCAGGATATTATTCTATTATCATACAATGGTTATTATGGCCAGGAAGTGCAACAGGCTGCATGCCTAATGACTAACGGGAGGAAGGGAAGAAAAAATATACCATGTTTCTCATCACATGACCAACAACGACTAAGCACGTATACTAATACATTCGCTACAATATATAAATCATAGAAAGAAATTAACCAAAATTCGTTGATAACCAAAATGAAAAATATAATATCACTCACAATATTTAGAAGCACACGCTAGGTACCACGCGCACGTTATCCAATCACTTTCATCCCTTGACACGAAGTCTGGTGCACTAGTGCCTTACCGGCCACATCATTCAACGCAAATATTAAATAATTTAAAACGTGTATGACATGTGAATCATAAATTATCCGTTACTACTTATATTTAACTAATTATATATTTTTTAAGGTACGTAAGAATTTTACTGAAGTTTATTTAATTTCTAGGCCTTTTCTCTTTTACAATAAGTTGCCTTGGGCGCAACTTTTTAAATATCTATTCTTATTTATTGACTTCATCCTGATAAATATTCGTCTTTTGCCGTAACATGAAATGCCAACTCATCTACACTAATATATTTAAATTTAAGTATGTTCTCTAAAGACTTCATTACATTACTTGCCTTGTTCAAACCATAGGTACCGTGAGATTCTATAACATCTTTTTCTCTTGATATAGTCATGTTGTTTACTGAGCTACTTACTGATTCGATGGCTACATTCGAAACATGTGATAATTTTTTCCTTGATTCTACGAAAACCGTATCCTTTCCGATGTGCTCTACGGTTACATCAGTCCTCACAGTTTCCATAATAATAATTTTTGTGCTAGTGGCAGATGCACATTCTTCTTCTTCTGGCTGTATGCTGTTGGTCTCGTAATTGATTACTGTTTTATCATCAATCTCAAAGCGAAATTTGTAGATAAAACGATTATTTAGATAAGATGTTAGTAAACACATTACGTACAAATTGGGAGCTTTTTAACTCTGGTGGTACTGATAATGGTGTCCTGTTAACTTTTCAGGGAAAACACAAGCAAAAATATTTAAGGTAACAGGTAGCTAGCCAACCATTAGTTATTTTAAGCGTTATAAAATATACGCTTATGATGTTTTAAAATACAGGAATAAAACGTTAATACAATTTTAGTTATGACCAAGTAAAAATTTGGAACACTCCTCGCGACGTTTCTAGGAACGGCCATTGCTAACGTGTGGAAATGTTGTTTTCCAGGGGATCAGCCGGAAATTGGAGTGGCTCATATCCAGGAGGTGGTTGGTAAGTAAAACGTATTATTTGTATTCTGCACAGACCCAATAACAGGTCATAATTTAACTTCTGTATATTTTTCACTATAACGCATAGGGGCTCTAAATTATAATTTCTTCTTACATCGACTTCTGAGTTGTCTGCAACGTGTTTCGCCGCAGGGTCAGTTTTTTCATTACCTGTGATACTTACCTCCATAGCCGGCTACCATCTACATGAAATCGTTTTTTTTCCTTTACTGTTCTACTGTGCTTTATTGGTATATTCATTCCACACAATTTTGATAATAATCTGTGTCCAGTGGTAGATGCACATTCTCCTTTTCTATCTGTATGCTGGTGGTGCGATGTTTCTAGGAACGGCCATAGCTAACGTGTGCAAATGTTGTTTTTCAGGGGACATTGGGGCGGCCCAAATCCAGAAGGTGCTGGGTGAGTAAAGCTTATTAGTACTTGTATTCTGCACGAAACCAATAACAGATCATAAGTTAGCCTATGTATATTTTTCAACACATAATGATTCCAAATTAACAATTTCTTCTTCAATCGACTTCTGGGCTGTCTGCAGCGTGTCTCGCACAGGATCAATTTTTTCATTACCTTCAACGTGTACATGCCCCGGGCACCAAATAAATGTTAAAGATTGTGCCATTATGTGTTTGCAATAATGATACGCAATATCTTCAAGCATAGATTCTCTTGTTCTTAATGCTCGTTGCGTTTACATTTATCATTACAGATCCTACTGGAACAGTAGCGTGGGAGGAGGGGGTGGCAACTAGTACGAATAATTTACTTTATACATGTATATAGTTTATATTAGTTTACGGCAACTTACGTTCCTTTTATATACAGAGGAGTTGTAACTAATTACAAATTTACAACAACCGTCACAACGTTTCTAGGAACGGCCATTGCTAACGTGTGGATATGTTGTTTCCAGGGGATCAGGCGGACATTGGAGTGGCTCATATCCAGGAGGTGGTGGGTACGTAAAGCTTATTAGCCTACTTGTATTCTGCACGAACGTAATAACCGGTTACAGTATAACTTATATGTATTCACTATAACGTACAGTGGCTACAGATTATCGTTTATTTTCTGTTCCCAAGCAATGTGCGATTAATAATAGTGATTAGATAAACATTTTGAAGTGTCAGCTTCTGTAATCTGACAACCACTGTTTAGATCAGTGAAACACGGAGGCGAAAAACATCTGCTGGTATAACATAAATCCAGTAACACACACATTTGCGCGCTTGCTTTGATTTGTTGTTTTATCTTTTTTTTTTGCACTACCAAAAAATACATTTCTCATTTCAGCAAAACGTAATCTCCTATTTTAATACAGAAATAATTAAAATTTTTATTTCTCCCTTTGTATTTTCGTTCTCCTCAACTACCATTGGATTTTTTATATGTAATTTAACATTGACGCTAATTGTTTTATGTAAAAAAAGTATAATTTACAGACGTATTTGATGAAAGTTGAAAGTGTAAGAATAAACATCATAAATTGTAGTTTCCTCTAAAACATTTAATACTTAACGGTAAATGTTGAGACACATTTGCAGTAATTGGAATGTATCCAGATTGTCGTTGAAATCAAAATTTTGAATGTTGTTCTCTGTATTTGAAATTAGATATGGAATGTTAGGTGATGTTCATTGTACCTGTTGCGTTCGAAGATGTACACTGCAGTTAATAAAACAAAATTTTCTATTGTACGTATGCCGCAGAGTGACTGCAAGTTAGTCTACACGAATTACCGTGTATGATGTCAGATTATAAGTGGAATTACTAAACATTAAAAATGATTATTCATTCTGAACACACTATGTAATTACTTGTTATTAATTTATTATTATTATTAAATTAATTATTTACTATTAATTGTACACTACGTTCTGTGCATAGGCCTAAGTTCTCTGTTGTTCTTAACACTGATTATAGCTACGTTTATCGTTACAGATTCCACTGGAACATTAGCGTAGTAGGAGGGGGTGGCCATGGGTGTGAATAGTTTATTTCACACACACACACACACACACACACACACACACACACACACACACACACACACACACACACACACACATTATTTAAGAGTATGTCAACTAATTATGAAGTATGTTATAGACCAATTTACTTACATACAGTGTGTCTAGGGAGGACAGGGCCCTATTACATAAACGGATTTTCAGTTGGAAATAAGAACACATTTCGTATAAACGTAAGCGTGGAAAAGCTTTGTTCTCGAGATACGAACAAGGAAAACTCACCTCATAAACTCATTTCTGTCACAAAGCTATAATAATGCAATAAGGAAATATCTGAATACCGAATTATAGAACCAAATTTGCGATTCCCCGTTAATAGAAGCAGTTGGTTCCAATTTTCGTGGTTGCAGTACCGTGCGATTAGTGTTAGTTGTGTAGAAAGAGAGTAAGAAGACACAGTTAATGAGTAGTCAGAATTAAAATGTAATTCCAAATTTTTACTTGGGTTATTCCCCTGTGAACAATTTACACGGTTACAAAAATAGATGGAACACGGACCGGCATAGTGGTAACGATCGAGAGTCACACTCCCAACGGCTGCTCTGTGGTCGTGGAATCGAGTCAACGTCAAGACTATATTACGAATAGTTTACCTTATACTATGCTTACGTCAGCTCTTACATATGTATGTTAGATAAATTTTTGTATACAGAGTGTTTTGGGTGTAATGAACATCGTTTCCTAATGTGATTCCAAAGCTAGAAATAAAGAAATATGTCGTTTAAGCTAGGATCCTGGAATATTTTGTGTGTTTGAGTTACATTCAGGTGAAAACCTCTCCCATATTTTTGTCACAAAGGGGAAATAATTCAAATATAAATATTCCTGGAACACAAATTATGTAGAATAATTAGACGTTCGATAATTTGTTTTCATATTTTGGGACTCTCACAGCGCTACCACTTCGGTAGGTTTTTTCTACCAGTATTGAAAAAAGTACTGATAAGTTTAAAATTGGAGTCAAAACAGAATTTTTAG
This sequence comes from Magicicada septendecula, assembly GCA_034769895.1. NCBI lineage: Eukaryota > Metazoa > Arthropoda > Insecta > Hemiptera > Cicadidae > Magicicada > Magicicada septendecula. Next base: position 288,084,956 of record CM068370.1, on the reverse strand, counting down.
TTTGTCGTATAAGAACTTTCTCAAATGCCTAATAAACTAAAAAAAATGTGTAAAATTGTAGATGTCCTACCTGTGATAAACGTCACTTTAAAAAAATACAAGCTTTAAAATTCAACGTTTATTAATAAACGTCCTGTCAGAAAATGTTGAAGTCCATAAAAATTAAGTCTGTGTATCGTTGAATTTTGCCCTGCAGTGCAAGGTTTCAGTGTTTCAGTGTGTAAACTTTAAATGTGTTTAACTATTATACCACAGTGAGTTTTCATGCCGAACATTTTATAACTGTAAAAATCTTAAATACGAAGTAATTTTTTATTCGTAGACTTGACTAAATATGAGTCCGTTTATTGTAATGCTGAGTTATTGGTGAATATACAAAACGAATCAAATAGAAAGGTTTAGCTGTTATGAACATAAATAGGCTATGTAGGAGATATCCCCGCTACATAGGTCGTGATATCGGGGCTTAGCTTTGCGATGATTCAGAGTATTCTTTTCTTTCGAAGTTTCTAAGTCGGGTGGCTCGAAGTAGCCTATCTGTGGTACGTAACCGTAGAGTGTTGCCATCGAGATCTTGCGACTATTACATTACTAAACCTATAAATTATGTGGTATGACCTAAGAGTATCCGACGATTTTGAATATACGGGAACCAGCTGTGCTACTGTACCGAACTTAGTAGTCTATCAGACTGGAACTTTCTAGTCATACGTGATCATTCATTACCGTATTGAAATATATTCAACGTGTCTGTTGTGTAAACACGTGTTGTTTACGCCTGTCGTTGTGCAGTTGATGCACCTTTTAAAGGCCGATGCGTCACAATGTTTAGAGAGGTGCGGCAAAGAGCACCTCACGCACGCAGGAGCGTTTGAGGAGGTATCTGTATGATGCCCGAAGCGTTCGCACCTGTAGCATTTAGGCAGAGCCCCGGGAGCGCTGCTTCTTTCCACTTTAACGCGGAACCCAAAAAGCGCGTTAGAGAGAGTAGGCTAGCGCCTGCTTCGCTGTTCTCCGCCGTTATGAGTACCTGGGGAATTGGACGCTTTGGTCCGGCTGGGGCATGTACACGATGAACCGAGCGAACTGGATAGCCCAGCTCGCGCAGCTCATCGAGGATTTCCTCTAGAGGTGACTCCACGTGCCAGCCTCTGAGCACGAAGGACAGAGGCTTCACGTGCTTGGGGCAGAAGGTGTGGACCTGAAGCTGGGTGGATTCCACGAACGCCATGACATTGCGATGCACGTCCATTCCGCGGACAACGATCTTGACTGTGTCGCCGCCAAGGAGCTTCAAGTCGACGTTGGCCGGGGAAAGTCCGGGCGCCGCTATCAGTCGCCGGCAAAACCGGTGACGTTGTTCACGCCGTGTACGAACACGGGCAGGATGCGACCAGTGGCCGGCGGTGCTTGGGATTCGCCATGGGATACTTTCGTCCGATCCGTCTCCTGCTTGGGCCACGGCGAGTTCCCAACACCGTCTCCGGTAGGCCTCCATTTCACGATGTAAAATGCCGGTCGCCCGGTTGTACGCTGCCAGTGGCCCCGTGCGGATTCGCCATCGGCGGGGACAACTTCCATGGCGGACGCCGAGGAAGAGGTAGAGGAGGACCGGTTCCGTCTTGGTTTCTTAACCGTGCGCCCCCGTGGCCCAACCGCCTCGAAATCGTCGGCCTCGTCACCGGGCAGCGGGACCGTCCGGGGATCGACTTGTTCCGCAGGCATTGGCGGAGAACTCGGCAAGTCGCTCGAATGGGACAATGCAGAGGCGAGCAACTGCTTACTCGTTGACTCGCCCGTACCGGGCATGGCCGTCAACGAGCGGGAGGTTCGCCGACCAGAGGCAGCAAGGCTGCCTCCGGCGGTAACCAGGGACCTGGGGTCCGGCCTGAACCAGACCTCGATTAGCTGAACTGGAACGCTCAGGCTGTCTAACAAGCTGGGCCAATGACCAGCTTCGTTGAATACCTCTCCTTACCAAGAGAGGTGTCCACCGGCCTCTTTACCCCGGCGATATCCAAGCTCGCTTACCACTGGTGGGGGCTCGCAAGGATCGTCAGGAACAGCGCTACCTATGAGCCTGAGCGTCAGCGAATCAGATGCGCTGCGCAAATTAGCTCTGGCAGGCTAAAGTTCCTCTTCTGCAGGCGAGATGTTGGTCTTGAGAAGAGTCACTCGACTAGGTGGTCCTTAGAATTCCCGACGACTAGACTCAGCTGTTCTTGTGCTAGCTACTCGGTTCACCAGCCAGCTGAGTCGTTGCCTTCTGTCTTCTTGGGGCCTGATGAATACACAGCAAGAAGGGCAGCAGATGTAGTAGAGCTGTCCTCTTCAAACGAAGGCAGCAGGGCAGCAGCTGAACACAGCGAGAAGCTTCCAAATCTTCCAGTACAGCAGATGAGGAGAGGTGTTCCTTCCACTTGAAGAGCTGACGAAAAGTCCACTGTCGTCTCGCGCCAAAAATTTCTAGCGGCGCTCTTTTTATGCCCTGACAGGTTGTGTGCCATGAACCTATCAGAGTGCCGCTGGTCCCTGGTTGGCTCGCCTCGAGCACGTTAGATGGTCACGTCTCGACTGCTGATCCCTGATTGGCTCGCCTCGTCTTCTCGTGTCACGTCTCGGCTGGCGTCGGGAGCAGATCTTCGCCTCGCTACGTCACAAATCCCCCGGGTCTTGAATGCTCTCCCGTGGCCAGCCCACTGTTCTTCTCCGGCGGGTTTGAGCCGTTGGCGGTGAACCTTGTATGGGCGCCCGTCCTTCTCCTCTTTGTAAATCTGCCCGCTGAGGGTTGCGGCAACGCTAAAGGGACATTCGTCCCAGGCTGGCTCCCATCCACGTTACCTCCTACGTTACCAACGTAGCCTCCAACGTGGTTACCAGCCACGTTGGCTGGTCCGGCGTGGCTCTTGACGTACACCAGCTGCCCTACGGCCAGTGTAGGGTACTGTGTCCTCTGTTGCAGATACCACCGCTGCTGATACTTGGTCTGGTGTGACCTGGCCGCCTCTTCTCGTTCCACAATTGGCCGGACGTCCTGTTCCGCGTGTGGCCGACTCCAGTCGCCGAGTCGGCGTAGGTCTGTGCCCAGCGGAAGACTGGTTCCGCAGCGAGAACAGGACCGCCGGCAAACGCTTGTCCCAGTCGCCATTGTCGTTGCAGTCATGGAGCTGGATCCGCAGCGCCTTCTTGATCTCGCCGTTGCGCCGTCCGGTCGGGATCGCCCTGGGATGGGAGTTGGCTGTAGTCCACGATCGTATGTGTAGCTTGTCGCACATCTGCTTCCACTTGTGGCCCGTGAGTGGCTACCCGTTGTCGGTGAGCAACGCCTCTGGGTATCCCCAACGAGGGAACACTTCTTCCTCCAGGTAGCGGATAATGGTGTCGGCGTCCGTCTTGCGCACGGCCTTTGCCGCGCTTGTGGAGGGCGCATATTCTGCAACTCCGGACGTATCTGCGAACGTCCGGTCCAGTCCGGTACCTGGTTAGGCCGGCCCAGACGAAGTCCTTGCCGATGGCCCGAAACGTTTCTTCGGCCCCAGGATGACCGGCTTCAGGGGAGTCGTGGAAGTGGCTAATGACTTCCATGCGGACACTCGGCGGCACGTACAATCCTGGTTTCTGATTGCGTCTGTCCTTCCAAACCAGGCCGTTGTCCACCCGGTATCCTCTCGCTGTAGCCGCCGCAGGGTCGTTTCTCCACGCTTGGGACTCCAGGTCGCCTTCTTGCGCCTCCTGCACTGCCTGATGGATGCCGACAGCCATGATTTCTTGTAGTCGCGGTGCAGCTGCCGCAACACTGCGAAGTGGCCTCTCTTCAGGCTACATCCGTGGTTCTTCTTGGACGGCGGCGGTATCTTCAAGCCCAGGTTCCCTCGAGAGGACGTCCAGCAATTCGTTCTCCTTGCCCGGGCAGTCGACGACGGTGAATTTGAAGCTCTGTATCAGTAGAGCCCGGCGAGCGTACTTCGTCTTCTGCCCGGTCGCCTGCTTCAGCCAGGTTAGCGCCTTATTGTCAGTCCTCAGGGTGAAATGGCGACCCTCCAAGTATGGCCGTTATTTCTTGATGGCCCAGACGACTACCAAGCACTCCAGTTCGTTATAGTGGAAGTTCTTGTCTAACTTGGCGCTGGCGTACGAGATGATACGCCTCTCTCCGGCTTCGGTGCATTGATAAAGCACCGTTCCAAATCCCTTTTGGCTGGCGTCGGTCTGCAGAAACATCGGCAAGTCCCGATCGGGTCGTGAGAGTTTTAACGGCTGCCGGAAAGCGGCCTTAACCTCTTTGAAGGCTCGCTGCGTTGTCTCGTCCCAATGCCACTTTCTTGTCCGCAGCAGGTCCGTTAACGGTTCCGAAACCATGGCGAAGCAGGGGATGTACTCTCGCAGCCAGTTACAAGTTCCCAGGAAGCGTTGTAGCTCTTTCTTGTTGCTGGGAGCCGGCTGTTCTTCGATTGCTCTGAGATGTTGCTGCTGCGGGAGGTTGCCGTCCGGAGTAATCTCGTGGCCCAGAAAGGCGACTTCTTCCCGGCTGAAGTGATCGAGCAGATCAGCTGGTGCATCTGCAGCCTTCCCAAGACTTGATCCAGGTGTCGCAGGTGCGTTTCCCAGTCGGGGGAGTCGACAATGATGTCGTCCAGATAGACAAGGCAGCACTCCCGTATTAGTCCCGTGAGAACATCCTGCATCAGCTGTTGGAAGGTGCTGGGCGCGTTCTTCAGCCCAAAGCACATCACCCGGAACTGGTAGCGACCTCCGTCTGGCACCGAGAATGCTGTGTACTTCTTTGCTTCTTCCTCCAGCGGGATCTGCCAGTAGCCGCTCTTCAGATCTAGGGTCGAGAAGACATTGGCCCCGATGAGGTCCTTGATTGTTACCTTTCAGCGGCAGTGGGGAGTCCACATGCTCAGTCTGATCGTTCACCCTCCGTAAGTCCATGCAGGTGTCTTTTTAATTCACAATCACCACCGGAGAGCTGTATGGCGAAGTGGCCGATTCAATGATCCGCTGCCTCAGCATCTCTTCTACCTGTTCCCGGATGGTGCGTTTCTTCTCGTCGGAGTACCGGTACATCGGGAGCCAGAATGGTTGGCTACCTTCCTTCAGCAGGATCTCGTGCATGGCCGCAGATTTGGTGCGGAGCGGGCCACGGGAGCACAGACTACGATGACGATGTAACATTTCCAGGAGCCGTATACGGTGTTGGGCACCTGCTGACGTTTGAAGGCTAGCTTCGTCAATGTCCTCTTCCTCGGGCTCTGAGCGGTCATTCCAGAAGACCGTCTGTCGGTTCTCGCTGCCAATGTGAAGACAGCCCCTTCGGTAGTCCACATCTGCTTGGTTGGCCGTGAGCCAGTGGTGGCCTAGCAAAACTTCCTCTTGCAGTCCTGGGCACTTCTAGCAGACTGGTGGTGGTCGCGAGACTTCCAATTACAATGTCTGCGACGACGGCGGCCGTTGAGTGACATTGCTGACCGTGTAGCGCTAGCTGGACAACTCGGTACTCCGTCTTCCTTCCTCCGTGCAGCAGACCGGCTCGTACGGAGTCGTAGTTTGCGGCGGAGTCCAAGGCTGCGGTCAGTTTCGGCCGGCGATCTCTATTGGAATGCGTGGTATGTCCGTACCTAGTTGGTTCACGCGCCCCGGTGGGCTATGCCGGGGCGCTTGGGAGTTTCCCTGCCGGTTCTTCACAGGGCAGTCCCGATGGAAGTATCTTCCCGGGCAGAAGCAGCAGTTGGGCATTAGGCTGTTCATTCTTTGTTATTCTTTATTGCTTGAGGCCGATCGACACTGCTTCGACCCCCCTACTCGATCCAGGGAGTTTTCAGCAGAGTCAACCCGACCTCACGCACGACTATCTTGATCCAAGTCTGCCTCGATGCTCATTGCCCGTTGTAAAAGTTCCTACAAAGTTGTAGGCGGCGGGAACCTCAGCGCCGGTCGAAGGCGTGGCTGCAGCTGTTGTGTGAGCATGGCTATGCTCGTCCTCTCGTCACCTCCGTGGTACAGACGGCGAAACAGCTTGATTTTTCTCAGGATGAAGATTTCCGCCGATTCCTGTCGCTGTGTTTGACCGTACAGCTCGGCCAGCAGCTCTGCGTCGCGTTGCGTCCCTCAGAAGTGATGCCGGAAGGGGTCGCAGAACTCTGGCCAATTTATCTGCAATCCCGTGTATCTCTCTGCCCACGTGGCAGCTTCTCCTCGAAGCTGCCGCACTGCGTAATTCGCCCACTGTTCCGGTGGGACTCTGTAGTCCCGCAGCTGTCGCTCTTGCTAACGAAGTATCGTTCTGGATCCTCGTACTTGAGGCCATGGTATGTGGCGGTGATCACCGGTGGCAACGTGCACCTCAGAGCTGCGGCGAATTGCGCGAAGCTTTACTCTACCTCGAACCCGATGTCACGCTGGGTGTAGCTGTTGGGCGCCATGTTGTTTTGTGTGCCGGCTGGTACATGAATAAGCATGCAGTTATCGCATTATATGTTTATCGTCACATATGTTGTTCATCGACGCGATATAAGTGTTGGAGCCATCTTATATTAAACAACAGGGGAGCAAAGTAGAAATTTCTCTCTTAAACAATAAAAGAATGAAAATCTAGACACGTTCTTCAGAATTACAATTCTTATAGCTATAATTCTATAGAGTTATAATTCTATGGACATTCATCCATTAGTTCATCTGGATCTATGGTTAAAGTTGTCATCTCGAAAACATACGCACGGTTGCCGGTATGTGTTAGTGCAGAAGAAAACATTGCAGTAACATTAATGTGATATTTAGTTCCCATACTGGATATTAATTTGCTGCCAATAGAAAATTAAGTAAAAATCATAATTCAAATTTTTGCTTGAAAAGTCTGAATAATATATTACAAAACTTAAATTACTAGCGATACTAAAAATGGTACTGCATTTTGTGGATCAACGTCTGCGAAATTCAATCGCAATAATTATAAATCCGGATAAATGGATAATATTTTGTATGTAAGTATTTGACACTGTTATTAATATTTAATAGATACCATACTTTTTTGAGAAACACGACGTCTACTAATTCTTTCACTGACACGATTTTTCCAAAATATTTTAACTTTTCTAATTTGCTTTCATCAACCGAACAATCGTTTTTGTTTCACGTGCGTGTTACGGGCGTAAGGACATGGAGTCATACATTTGTAGGCAGCACTGAAGTAAAATGAAAATTGGCTACAGAGCCTAGTATCTTTGTAGAGTTTGTTAAAAATAATTTATTCTAGACTGTTAGTGTCTTATCAGTTTGATATTCTGATTGTGTGTGCGTGTGCGTGTGTGCGCGCGCGCGCGTGTGTGTAGCCAATCTCATGCGTTTTCATGCTGAAAATCGGAGTGAAATCATAAGTATGATGTGGCCAAAATGCACGCTGACGGTAGCAATATTTCTAACATTTTTAAGCAATTTTAATATGTGACTGGTAAAACAAATTAATTTTGGCACATAAAATTACATAAAACAAAGGTATTGGTAGGAGACAATTGTTTGGAGAAGGTACAGGATTTCCCGTATTTTGGATGTAATATATCGTGGGGTCTAGACAGAGATGTGGAGAACAAGTTGAGTAAATTTAGATCCATCTAAGGACGATTCAAACAACATTAAAAATAATGTTCCAGGAGGCACCAAAATTACATTTCATAAGGTTATGGCGGTTCACTGTATAGTGAAGAATCATAGACTCTACGAAAGGAAGATGAAAAACAATCATCGCGGCAGAAATGAGGTTTTTAAGAATAGACAAAGGATGCTTACGATTAGAGGATATGATTCATAATGTGGATATACGGAGTGAGCATAAGGTGTCTTCATTATTTAAAACGTTTGTGAATATAAGAATAGATTAAAGGTACATATTCGTAGCATGGAAAAGATTCTATACCTGAGGCACATATTTGTATGCTTCCCAAAGTAGTCGTAATGTAGGCAGATCCAGAAAACGATGGCCTGATTTTTAGTTAAACCAGATCTGCAAATAATAACAATTTAAATTCATAATGTACAGTATATAAGGCTTCTGAAACCGGAACAAGTGTTTACACCCAAGTGGTAGGTCGGACAGAGGGATATCCCCACCACTCGCTGCACTGCGTGTTGTAGTTGCAGTCCACGCTTGCCCACAATTCGGTTTACAAAACGAAAAGTTCTATAAAAACCAAAGAAAGCTAATCAAAAAATTTTATGATTTTATTTATTTCAATCAAAAAAGTTCTTTAAATTTTATCTTTGTGTAATTACTATTTCTATTATTAGTACTACTATAATAAACTATTAATTAAAACAAATTAATTTATGTATACACGTAAATAAATGTAATTCTTTAAGGTTGACTATCCTGTAATAAAATATTTTATTTTGTACTTACATACTGACGAAACATCCATCGCTTTCATGAATAATGTCAAACATTGTCAAACATTGTCAAACATTCTTTTTACACAGTTTACACAACACTGATTTTCTTAAGTTTACATTCCAGTCCTCACACACAGTGGTATGGTAAATTAAATATTCCGTAACAATGACTTTCGCCTTAATTTACGGATAAATATTTTATATATTATTTTTTGTCATTTTACATTTTATACATTTTTAATTATTTAAGTACGAAAATAATTATTATTATTATTCACAACAAAACTATGTATAGTGTGCCGCGATTTCTCAAAGAAATCGCGGCTACTATTCAAAAATTATAATTTATTAATAAGTGGGAATTGGGGCTTATTATTTATGTTTAAAAGGAATAAATCCCAATTTTAGTACCAAGCCACGTGTTGTTCAATCAAATATATTGTAACTCACCGTCTGCGGCTTTTTGAAACAACGTCTTCACTATAAAGTTGACATGTTTCAGGACACTTGTCCCATCCTCAGAACTCAAAATATTCGTGTATCATTTAACGTTGATACAGTTGTCAAATAATTAAAATATTAAAATCCAATATAAATGTTTAAAAAACGAGCGCCACGGTTACACGATGTACATCGTACGGTGACTGACCGCGCACTGAATTACGTCTGGCTCCCACCACGACAATAACGAATGGCAGTGTCGTACAATACATTCGGCTTGAAAAGCAGTTGATCATTTAAAACACGCGGCTTGGTATCAGTATTATTGTACGCTTTATAAATTTCGTACTCTTCAAGGGCGTTCATATATCGCCCTTTCTTACATATGTGAATAGGTATCAAGTTAGTTTTAAAATTAGTGTAATTATGATTTTCGGAAATGAGGTGTTCTGCAAATTTTGACTTGATATTGTCCAAGCTGTGACAGTGTGTAGGCGGCCTATGTTCTATAAATCTTTTTAAAAAACCACGACCTGTCTGGCCCACATAAAAAGCGTCACAATCGTCACATATCAATTTGTAAACACCAGTTTTGTGTTCAAGGCTGGTAGTTCTGCGGACACGAAGATTATTCATAATATTATTAGTGGTTTTGTAAGTGACCTTTATATTGCTGTTTTTATTAAAAATTGACCCAAAAATCTTAGGCATAAGGTGTGTGTACGGTGTTGCAATGTATTTGCGTGTTGTATTCTCGCGAGTTTTATGTCCGTTAATGTTTCTATGCTTTTTCTTATGTTCTCGAAGGATGTTGTTCACCATATCGACATCATAACCATTAGTAACTGCAATGTATTTAATGGTGTCTAATTCCTCATGGTATTCTTTATCACCGAGGGGCAAAGATAAAAGTCTCTAAATCATACTATGGAAGGCAGCCAATTTCTGGAATATAGGATGGAAGGACTTAGCATCTATTACGATATCAGTCGTTGTGGGTTTTCTATAGATGTTAAATTGTAGTTTTTTATTTATGTCCTTGGCAACAGTTAAATCCAGAAAATTCAGTTTACCATTGTCTTCACTTTCAAGTGTGAACCGCATATTGCCATTGATATTATTCAAATAACTATGTAAACTATCAATTTGCCTTTATGTGCCTTTGTATATTAAAAAGGTGTCATCAACATACCTGCCGTAAAATATTATATTATTCTTGTGTCTGTTATTAGTGAAAATGAATGAATTTTCGAAATTATTTAGGTATATATCCGCAAGAAGGCCTGAAAGCGGAGAACCCATTGCTAACCCATCTTGTTGGCTGAAAAATTGATTATTGTGGGTAAAATAGTTTTGATCAAGAACCAACTCTAAAATATACATCAATTCATTTATACTATCAATATCTAGTTTATTAGTATTAATAAGGTTAATCTTAAGTATACGCAGGGTCTCAGCTACTGGTATATTCGTATATAAGTTTACAGTATCAAAGGAAACAAGTTTGTAAGACGGTTCAACTATTAAGTTTTTAACCTTATTCACAAAGTCAACACTATTAATTAAACTATGATCATTAATTATTTGTATATTGTGCTTTATTATGTTGACTAGTTTTTTAGCTGTTTTATACCCCGGAGCAGTGGTGAAATTTACTAATGGTCTCAAGGGGATACCATCCTTGTGGAGTTTGGGTAATCCCGTCAAAACGGGTGCTTTTGAATTTATAGGTTTCAAAGATCTTCTTGTTTGCTCATCAAACAAATGCATGCATCTGTTTATACACTGATTTAATCGTTTTACATAATTTTCAGTTGGGTCAGAATTCAGTATATTAATGTTGTTGTTAACAATGAAATTTTGTATCTTATTGTCATAATCTTCTTTGTCCATAATAACCACAGTGTTACCTTTGTCAGCTTTAGTGACGAGGGCTTTATTGTCAGATAATTTTTGTTTTAATCCTATTAAAATTTTTCGTTGTTTATTATAATTGTTATTTGTTAAAGGAATAGAGGAATGAACATTATTATACCGATTTTTAATGATTTTACTGAGTTTTTCATTTATTTAGAATCGTGTCTCGTCTCGATCTTTTTGGTCAACCATTGCTTTAACGACAGCCTCTGCATTGATAATTTCAGCAATGATGTGCTTATGATTGAAACTCGATTTGTGTATGGGAAGATTATATTTCAAACCTTTGCTCAATAAATCAGTTTCATTAGTATTTAAAACAAGGGAAGTTAAATTCTGCAATCGCGTATAAAATTGTCGTGGTGGGAGCCAGACGTAATTCAGTGCGCGGTCAGTCACCGTACGATGTACATCGTGTAACCGTGGCGCTCGTTTTTTAAACATTTATATTGGATTTTAATATTTTAATTATTTTACAACTGTATCAACGTTAAACGATACACGAATATTTTAAGTTCTGAGGATGGGACAAGTGTCCTGAAACATGTCAACTTTATAGTGAAGACGTTTCAAAAAGCCGCAGACGGTGACTTACAATATATTTGATTGGCTTATTATTTGTTTTGCGCGGTCGGCGCGCATCGGGTTTCTGCATTCCCGTGTTTTAGGATTACTGATTGCCCGCGCCATCTGTTAGTGAAGCGGGCAATTACGGAGGCGGACGACCTCTGTTGCGGGCAGTTCGCGTCTGCCTGCCCCAAGCTGAGTTGCAGGAGTTCAGTCTAGTCTTGTCTACCGCCCGTGAACAAGCCTACCCCTTTCGGCAGATTGAGTTTGGTTTTTGTATTATTTCTATTCTATCATGGCTAAGTAAACTCGCCCAGACCTCCGGGTTCCTGAAATAGCCGAGGACCTGATCCGAGGATGGCTGAATCTCTATCCATCATGTCCTGAACACACACTGAGAATCTCGTTCTCACCTGCCGGAAGGAGGAATAAGTTAAGCATGCCTCTGTAAACCCCCATCAGGTAGACGTCTGACTCTCCAACCGGGCACGGACCTCCTGGAAACCATTCTGGACCAAATGAGGTGATATTTAACCCATCCTTACATAATTTGGCCTCTAGCGACAAGAACTTGTATCGTGCATTGAACATCCACTTAAATTGACTTTTTACACCATTACAATGTTTTAATTGGGTGCGGGCCCGGCTGGACAATTTTTCATATAAATTTGGTCTCGAGAACAATTGTAGGCCCGCTCGCTGGATGTGTCCAGCGCGCATTAATTTTTTTATGCTTTATTGTGAAATTTATGCTCTATAATGGGTTTGTAAAAGTTTGTGGGAGACGGAGGTTTTCGTTAATTAAGTAGGTGGGTGCTGTTTGTACCTGATGAGCGGGACCGGCTGGTCTGGTTCTATTTTTATCACGGGGTTTCTTTTTGCACTTAATTACTTTCGTTTTTCATAGAACGGTTAAATTTTTTTTATTCTGCAATTAGGCCTGGTTACTTTCTTAAAATCACTGAATCTGGGGTAGTCACCTGTTGGTGCAAATCCATGCAAGCCTCCAGACATGTTACTTCTGTCGGGTCTGACTCTTGTCCAGCCTTCCACTACCTGGCAGGCCTTGGGGGTTTTTCTAAACTTTTTTTATGTTTATTGCTTTTTCGGATGCTGCGTGGAACATGTCAGCGGATGGGCCAATCCAAATTTTCTTGAGATTTATAAATGTACTATTTATAAAATTATACAGGCTGTACTGACACTTTAAATTTGTAATTGTATTCTCCTGCTATAATGGGCCAATCCAAATTTTCTTGAAATTTATAAATGTACCTTTTATAAAACTATACAAGCTGTACTGACACTTTAAATTTGTATTTGTATTTTCTTGCTATTATGGGCCAATCCAAATTTTCTTTAAATTATAATTGTGCTTCTTATAAAACTTTTCAAGCCTTTTAAAATTATAAAATGTTTGTGATAAGACCATACTCGCTGTTCACTAGGCTTCTGTATTTCTATTTGTATCTGTGATGTATATGTATGTGTTCTGAATTATGTGTAATCGTTTAAAAAGGGTTGTCTGAGATAATGAATATTCCAGGGATTTGTGATATGAATAACTTATAAACGTTCAAGAAACAAGAATATAAAATTCTGTAATAATACAAGGTTGTTATCTTGGAATTAGGAAAAATCTTTAAAAATATTTGGATATTTACAATGTAAATAAAAAGAAAATATTATATTTATGATAATATAAATTAATGAATGATATTTATATGTTGATGCAATAAAAAAGTTGTTATCTTACTGGATAATCGAGAGTATTAATTGCAAGTCCCGTCGCATTGGACCCAGCAGCTCACTTTATGCTTCTTCTAGGCCTTCAGCCTAGTCCTAAATATCTAGTAGCCCGTAAAAAAAAAAAAAAAATATATATATATATATATATAACAAATAAAAAGGGGTTTCAATAGTAAAGCAGTTAATAAATACTACACGATATACAAGTTAACGTCAAGCTTTTTTTGAAATTCTTACTTTTCTAGACACTTTGTACGCTACGTTTTATTTATTTAAGGACTTTATAAAGTCTAATTTTACCATTCAAAACTATAACTATAACACTTGGTTATATTAAATTACATTTATTCAGCACTTATGTTTCTTTATAATATTATCTTTAGTACATTGATTGTTCCTTAAAGTACCTGGTTATGTTATACTACAGAACATTTTGGTTTAACATCATTTTAGTCATAGTTTTTTACTGTTTTATTGAAAACTAGTTAGCCAGATTAGGTTATGTTCTAATTTGGTTTCTCAACAATGGTTGAAAGTTAGTTTCTGTTTTCTACTTAATGCATGATTTATTTGCTCTTATCTAACACTGGTATTTTATTGTTTATTACTGACTATTAGTTGTCTTTGACAATTTTAATTCCACTTTACAACTTTTTATTAGTACTTTGGACTTTGTCTATTTGTTATCTTTATACACCATTTAATTATGCAATTACCGAATGGGTACTCATTCTTCCTCTTAACGTCTGCTTTCAATAGTTAATTTTATTGAGTTCTGTTTGTACTGTACTGTTATTGAATGTATTTGTTAATAAGTCTATGTCAGTGTCATGTCACAGCTTAGGGATTTAAATCATGTTGGTTGTCTCACTTTTACTTTATTTTTCATTAATAATACTTTTATTCTCATATGTTAATTTATTCTCATTTATATTATCTCCCTTTGGCGTTTGACTTGATTAGGTTTTCTCCTTATTTGCACTGATTCCTTCTTCACTCTTAATAAGTTTCTTCTTGGTGTTGTTGTCATTGGTTTCTTTCTCACTGTTTGATCTATTGGGTAATTAGGTACGTTGTTTTGTCGTTAGTCTTGTCTTCTTTTCTTCAGTTGTACATTTACTTGTAAATCATAGTTTATTTTTCCCCTATTTTGGTTACAATACCTTCTCTGTTCATGATTGTAGGTTCAACTTTTGTAGATAAATTTATTTAGAGTGGTTTTTAATCCATTAGTGATACGTTGGTGTTGGGTGTGTTATATGTACCATTACAATATTTATTTTACACTATAAGGAATAGTGTCACCAAATTATAATTTCTTCTTCGATCGACTTCTGGGCTGTCTGCAGCGTGTCTCGCCGCAGGATCAGTTTTCTTATTACATTCAATACGTACTTACATGGCTCAGGCACCAAACAAATGTTAAAGATGAACAAAGGTCATCTAACGCATGGCATTCCGAATTTTTATCAGAGATACTCACTTCCGTATAATTAACACGGCAAAAATTAGTCGGTCGAGCAGGTACAGCGTTCAACACTCAGAAATCACAAGGATTGTGGGATCGAGTCGAGGTCACGACTTGCATTGCCTATTCATCACTTTGGCTGGCGACAATAATACAATAACACTGCGATCCTGTCTGGCAAGCCTAGACAAACACACAAAAATCCCTGTCCATCGTGCTGCTAGACTCTGATGATGGTGACTCGTGAGTTGTACTATATCCACAGAGCTCAGCAGGCGCAAGCCTAATGTCTGAAGGGAGAGGAATAAGAAAAAAGTAAAGTATGTTTCTCCTCAAACCACTCCGTAGTTGTCTTGACCGTTTCTTTTTAAAGATCTTTGCTTATTTATTGACTTCATCTTGAAAAATGTTCGTCTTCTGACGTAACATGAAATCGCAGACTCAGTCTTTCATTACCTTCAACGCTTACATGGCCCGGGCACCAACCAAATGTAAAAGGTAAACAAATTGTCATCTAACACATGACATAGTGTAACTATATGATATGACATTTGTTACTATTATTATCATTACCATTATTATCATATTATTATCATTACTAACGTGTGATGGTATTCTCAGGGAGCTGTTTGTACCTGATGAGCGGGACCGGCTGGTCTGGTTCTATTTTTATCACTGGGTCTCTTTTTGCACTTAATTACTTTCGTTTTTCATAGAACGGTTAAAATTTTTTTTATTCTGCAATTAGGCCTGGTTACTTTCTTAAAATCACTGAATCTGGGGTAGTCACCTGTTGGTGCAAACCCATGCAAGCCTCCAGACATGTTACTTCTGTCGGGTCTGACTCTTGTCCAGCCTTCCACTACCTGGCAGGCCTTGGGGGTTTTTCTAAACTTTTTTTATGTTTATTGCTTTTTCGGATGCTGCGTGGAACATGTCAGCGGATGGGCCAATCCAAATTTTCTTGAGATTTATAAATGTACTATTTATAAAACTATACAGGCTGTACTGACACTTTAAATTTGTAATTGTATTCTCCTGCTATAATGGGCCAATCCAAATTTTCTTGAAATTTATAAATGTACCTTTTATAAAACTATACAAGCTGTACTGACACTTTAAATTTGTATTTGTATTTTCTTGCTATTATGGGCCAATCCAAATTTTCTTTAAATTATAATTGTGCTTCTTATAAAACTTTTCAAGCCTTTTAAAATTATAAAATATTTGTGATAAGACCATACTCGCTGTTCACTAGGCTTCTGTATTTCTATTTGTATCTGTGATGTATATGTATGTGTTTTGAATTATGTGTAATCGTTTAAAAAGGGTTGTCTGAGATAATGAATATTCCAGGGATTTGTGATATGAATAACTTATAAACGTTCAAGAAACAAGAATATAAAATTCTGTAATAATACAAGGTTGTTATCTTGGAATTAGGAATAATCTTTAAAAATATTTGGATATTTACAATGTAAATAAAAAGAAAATATTATATTTATGATAATATAAATTAATGAATGATATTTATATGTTGATGCAATAAAAAAGTTGTTATCTTACTGGATAATCGAGAGTATTAATTGCAAGTCCCGTCGCATTGGACCCAGCAGCTCACTTTATGCTTCTTCTAGGCCTTCAGCCTAGTCCTAAATATCTAGTAGCCCGTAAAAAAAAAAAAAATATATATATATAACAAATAAAAAGGGGTTTCAATAGTAAAGCAGTTAATAAATACTACACGATATACAAGTTAACGTCAAGCTTTTTTTGAAATTCTTACTTTTCTAGACACTTTGTACGCAACCTTTTGTTTATTTAAGGACTTTATAAAGTCTAATTTTACCATTCAAAACTATAACTATAACACTTGGTTATATTAAATTACATTTATTCAGCACTTATGTTTCTTTATAATATTATCTTTAGTACATTGATTGTTCCTTAAAGTACCTGGTTATGTTATAATACAGAACATTTTGGTTTAACATCATCTTAGTCATAGTTTTTTACTGTTTTATTGAAAACTAGTTAGCCAGATTAGGTTATGTTCTAATTTGGTTTCTCAACAATGGTTGAAAGTTAGTTTCTGTTTTCTACTTAATGCATGATTTATTTGCTCTTATCTAACACTGGTATTTTATTGTTTATTACTGACTATTAGTGGTCTTTGACAATTTTAATTCCACTTTACAACTTTTTATTAGTACTTTGGACTTTGTCTATTTGTTATCTTTATACACCATTTAATTATGCAATTACCAAATGGGTACTCATTCTTCCTCTTAACGTCTGCTTTCAATAGTTAATTTTATTGAGTTCTGTTTGTACTGTACTGTTATTGAATGTATTTGTTAATAAGTCTATGTCAGTGTCATGTCACAGCTTAGGGATTTAAATCATGTTGGTTGTCTCACTTTTACTTTATTTTTCATTAATAATACTTTTATTCTCATATGTTAATTTATTCTCATTTATATTATCTCCCTTTGGCGTTTGACTTGATTAGGTTTTCTCCTTATTTGCACTGATTCCTTCTTCACTCTTAATAAGTTTCTTCTTGGTGTTGTTGTCATTGGTTTCTTTCTCACTGTTTGATCTATTGGGTAATTAGGTACATTGTTTTGTCGTTAGTCTTGTCTTCTTTTCTTCAGTTGTACATTTACTTGTAAATCATAGTTTATTTTTCCCCTATTTTGGTTACAATACCTTCTCTGTTCATGATTGTAGGTTCAACTTTTGTAGATAAATTTATTTAGAGTGGTTTTTAATCCATTTGTGATACGTTGGTGTTGGGTGTGTTATATGTACCATTACAATATTTATTTTACACTATAAGGAATAGTGTCACCAAATTATAATTTCTTCTTCGATCGACTTCTGGGCTGTCTGCAGCGTGTCTCGCCGCAGGATCAGTTTTCTTATTACATTCAATACGTACTTACATGGCTCAGGCACCAAACGGAACGCATGGCATTCCGAATTTTTATCAGAGATACTCACTTCCGTATAATTAACACGGCAAAAATTAGTCGGTCGAGCAGGTACAGCGTTCAACACTCAGAAATCACAAGGATTGTGGGATCGAGTCGAGGTCACGACTTGCATTGCCTATTCATCACTTTGGCTGGCGACAATAATACAATAACACTGCGATCCTGTCTGGCAAGCCTAGACAAACACACAAAAATCCCTGTCCATCGTGCTGCTAGACTCTGATGATGGTGACTCGTGAGTTGTACTATATCCACAGAGCTCAGCAGGCGCAAGCCTAATGTCTGAAGGGAGAGGAATAAGAAAAAAGTAAAGTATGTTTCTCATCAAACCACTCCGTAGTTGTCTTGACCGTTTCTTTTTAAAGATCTTTGCTTATTTATTGACTTCATCTTGAAAAATGTTCGTCTTCTGACGTAACATGAAATCGCAGACTCAGTCTTTCATTACCTTCAACGCTTACATGGCCCGGGCACCAACCAAATGTAAAAGGTAAACAAATTGTCATCTAACACATGACATAGTGTAACTATATGATATGACATTTGTTACTATTATTATCATTACCATTATTATCATATTATTATCATTACTAACGTGTGATGGTATTCTCAGGGAGCTGTTTGTACCTGATGAGCGGGACCGGCTGGTCTGGTTCTATTTTTATCACTGGGTTTCTTTTTGCACTTAATTACTTTCGTTTTTCATAGAACGGTTAAATTTTTTTTTATTCTGCAATTAGGCCTGGTTACTTTCTTAAAATCACTGAATCTGGGGTAGTCACCTGTTGGTGCAAATCCATGCAAGCCTCCAGACATGTTACTTCTGTCGGGTCTGACTCTTGTCCAGCCTTCCACTACCTGGCAGGCCTTGGGGGTTTTTCTAAACTTTTTTTATGTTTATTGCTTTTTCGGATGCTGCGTGGAACATGTCAGCGGATGGGCCAATCCAAATTTTCTTGAGATTTATAAATTTACTATTTATAAAACTATACAGGCTGTACTGACACTTTAAATTTGTAATTGTATTCTCCTGCTATAATGGGCCAATCCAAATTTTCTTGAAATTTATAAATGTACCTTTTATAAAACTATACAAGCTGTACTGACACTTTAAATTTGTATTTGTATTTTCTTGCTATTATGGGCCAATCCAAATTTTCTTTAAATTATAATTGTGCTTCTTATAAAACTTTTCAAGCCTTTTAAAATTATAAAATGTTTGTGATAAGACCATACTCGCTGTTCACTAGGCTTCTGTATTTCTATTTGTATCTGTGATGTATATGTATGTGTTTTGAATTATGTGTAATCGTTTAAAAAGGGTTGTCTGAGATAATGAATATTCCAGGGATTTGTGATATGAATAACTTATAAACGTTCAAGAAACAAGAATATAAAATTCTGTAATAATACAAGGTTGTTATCTTGGAATTAGGAATAATCTTTAAAAATATTTGGATATTTACAATGTACATAAAAAGAAAATATTATATTTATGATAATATAAATTAATGAATGATATTTATATGTTGATGCAATAAAAAAGTTATTATCTTACTGGATAATCAAGAGTATTAATTGCAAGTCCCGTCGCATTGGACCCAGCAGCTCACTTTATGCTTCTTCTAGGCCTTCAGCCTAGTCCTAAATATCTAGTAGCCCGTAAAAAAAAAAAAAAATATATATATATATAACAAATAAAAAGGGGTTTCAATAGTAAAGCAGTTAATAAATACTACACGATATACAAGTTAACGTCAAGCTTTTTTTGAAATTCTTACTTTTCTAGACACTTTGTACGCTACCTTTTGTTTATTTAAGGACTTTATAAAGTCTAATTTTACCATTCAAAACTATAACTATAACACTTGGTTATATTAAATTACATTTATTCAGCACTTATGTTTCTTTATAATATTATCTTTAGTACATTGATTGTTCCTTAAAGTACCTGGTTATGTTATACTACAGAATATTTTGGTTTAACATCATCTTAGTCATAGTTTTTTACTGTTTTATTGAAAACTAGTTAGCCAGATTAGGTTATGTTCTAATTTGGTTTCTCAACAATGGTTGAAAGTTAGTTTCTGTTTTCTACTTAATGCATGATTTATTTGCTCTTATCTAACACTGGTATTTTATTGTTTATTACTGACTATTAGTGGTCTTTGACAATTTTAATTCCACTTTACAAATTTTTATTAGTACTTTGGACTTCGTCTATTTTTTATCTTTATACACCATTTAATTATGCAATTACCAAATGGGTACTCATTCTAGCTCTTAACGTCTGCTTTCAATAGTTAATTTTATTGAGTTCTGTTTGTACTGTACTGTTATTTAATGTATTTGTTAATAAGTCTATGTCAGTGTCATGTCACAGCTTAGGGATTTAAATCATGTTGGTTGTCTCACTTTTACTTTATTTTTCATTAATAATACTTTTATTCTCATATGTTAATTTATTCTCATTTATATTATCTCCCTTTGGCGTTTGACTTGATTAGGTTTTCTCCTTATTTGCACTGATTCCTTCTTCACTCTTAATAAGTTTCTTCTTGGTGTTGTTGTCATTGGTTTCTTTCTCACTGTTTGATCTATTGGGTAATTAGGTACGTTGTTTTGTCGTTAGTCTTGTCTTCTTTTCTTCAGTTGTACATTTACTTGTAAATCATAGTTTATTTTTCCCCTATTTTGGTTACAATACCTTCTCTGTTCATGATTGTAGGTTCAACTTTTGTAGATAAATTTATTTAGAGTGGTTTTTAATCCATTTGTGATACGTTGGTGTTGGGTGTGTTATATGTACCATTACAATATTTATTTTACACTATAAGGAATAGTGTCACCAAATTATAATTTCTTCTTCGATCGACTTCTGGGCTGTCTGCAGCGTGTCTCGCCGCAGGATCAGTTTTCTTATTACATTCAATACGTACTTACATGGCTCAGGCACCAAACAAATGTTAAAGATGAACAAAGGTCATCTAACGCATGGCATTCCGAATTTTTATCAGAGATACTCACTTCCGTATAATTAACACGGCAAAAATTAGTCGGTCGAGCAGGTACAGCGTTCAACACTCAGAAATCACAAGGATCGTGGGATCGAGTCGAGGTCACGACTTGCATTGCATATTCATCACTTTGGCTGGCGACAATAATACAATAACACTGCGATCCTGTCTGGCAAGCCTAGACAAACACACAAAAATCCCTGTCCATCGTGCTGCTAGACTCTGATGATGGTGACTCGTGAGTTGTACTATATCCACAGAGCTCAGCAGGCGCAAGCCTAATGTCTGAAGGGAGAGGAATAAGAAAAAAGTAAAGTATGTTTCTCATCAAACCACTCCGTAGTTGTCTTGACCGTTTCTTTTTAAAGATCTTTGCTTATTTATTGACTTCATCTTGAAAAATGTTCGTCTTCTGACGTAACATGAAATCGCAGACTCAGTCTTTCATTACCTTCAACGCTTACATGGCCCGGGCACCAACCAAATGTAAAAGGTAAACAAATTGTCATCTAACACATGACATAGTGTAACTATATGATATGACATTTGTTACTATTATTATCATTACCATTATTATCATATTATTATCATTACTAACGTGTGATGGTATTCTCAGGGAGCTGTTTGTACCTGATGAGCGGGACCGGCTGGTCTGGTTCTATTTTTATCACTGGGTTTCTTTTTGCACTTAATTACTTTCGTTTTTCATAGAACGGTTAAATTTTTTTTAATTCTGCAATTAGGCCTGGTTACTTTCTTAAAATCACTGAATCTGGGGTAGTCACCTGTTGGTGCAAATCCATGCAAGCCTCCAGACATGTGACTTCTGTCGGGTCTGACTCTTGTCCAGCCTTCCTCTACCTGGCAGGCCTTGGGGGTTTTTCTAAACTTTTTTTATGTTTATTGCTTTTTCGGATGCTGCGTGGAACATGTCAGCGGATGGGCCAATCCAAATTTTCTTGAGATTTATAAATGTACTGTTTATAAAACTATACAGGCTGTACTGACACTTTAAATTTGTAATTGTATTCTCCTGCTATAATGGGCCAATCCAAATTTTCTTGAAATTTATAAATGTACCTTTTATAAAACTATACAAGCTGTACTGACACTTTAAATTTGTATTTGTATTTTCTTGCTATTATGGGCCAATCCAAATTTTCTTTAAATTATAATTGTGCTTCTTATAAAACTTTTCAAGCCTTTTAAAATTATAAAATATTTGTGATAAGACCATACTCGCTGTTCACTAGGCTTCTGTATTTCTATTTGTATCTGTGATGTATATGTATGTGTTTTGAATTATGTGTAATCGTTTAAAAAGGGTTGTCTGAGATAATGAATATTCCAGGGATTTGTGATATGAATAACTTATAAACGTTCAAGAAACAAGAATATAAAATTCTGTAATAATACAAGGTTGTTATCTTGGAATTAGGAATAATCTTTAAAAATATTTGGATATTGATAATGTAAATAAAAAGAAAATATTATATTTATGATAATATAAATTAATGAATGATATTTATATGTTGATGCAATAAAAAAGTTGTTATCTTACTGGATAATCGAGAGTATTAATTGCAAGTCCCGTCGCAT
Organism: Magicicada septendecula; assembly: GCA_034769895.1. Classification (NCBI taxonomy): domain Eukaryota; kingdom Metazoa; phylum Arthropoda; class Insecta; order Hemiptera; family Cicadidae; genus Magicicada; species Magicicada septendecula. The sequence continues at coordinate 288,062,814 of CM068370.1, read as the reverse complement.
TGGACCCAGCAATTCACTTTATGCTTCTTCTAGGCCTTCAGCCTAGTCCTAAATATCTAGTAGCCCGTAAAAAAAAAAAAAATATATATATATATAACAAATAAAAAGGGGTTTCAATAGTAAAGCAGTTAATAAATACTACACGATATACAAGTTAACGTCAAGCTTTTTTTGAAATTCTTACTTTTCTAGACACTTTGTACGCTACGTTTTGTTTATTTAAGGACTTTATAAAGTCTAATTTTACCATTCAAAACTATAACTATAACACTTGGTTATATTAAATTACATTTATTCAGCACTTATGTTTCTTTATAATATTATCTTTAGTACATTGATTGTTCCTTAAAGTACCTGGTTATGTTATACTACAGAACATTTTGGTTTAACATCATCTTAGTCATAGTTTTTTACTGTTTTATTGAAAACTAGTTAGCCAGATTAGGTTATGTTCTAATTTGGTTTCTCAACAATGGTTGAAAGTTAGTTTCTGTTTTCTACTTAATGCATGATTTATTTGCTCTTATCTAACACTGGTGTTTTATTGTTTATTACTGACTATTAGTGGTCTTTGACAATTTTAATTCCACTTTACAAATTTTTATTAGTACTTTGGACTTCGTCTATTTTTTATCTTTATACACCATTTAATTATGCAATTACCAAATGGGTACTCATTCTAGCTCTTAACGTCTGCTTTCAATAGTTAATTTTATTGAGTTCTGTTTGTACTGTACTGTTATTGAATGTATTTGTTAATAAGTCTATGTCAGTGTCATGTCACAGCTTAGGGATTTAAATCATGTTGGTTGTCTCACTTTTACTTTATTTTTCATTAATAATACTTTTATTCTCATATGTTAATTTATTCTCATTTATATTATCTCCCTTTGGCGTTTGACTTGATTAGGTTTTCTCCTTATTTGCACTGATTCCTTCTTCACTCTTAATAAGTTTCTTCTTGGTGTTGTTGTCATTGGTTTCTTTCTCACTGTTTGATCTATTGGGTAATTAGGTACGTTGTTTTGTCGTTAGTCTTGTCTTCTTTTCTTCAGTTGTACATTTACTTGTAAATCATAGTTTATTTTTCCCCTATTTTGGTTACAATACCTTCTCTGTTCATGATTGTAGGTTCAACTTTTGTAGATAAATTTATTTAGAGTGGTTTTTAATCCATTTGTGATACGTTGGTGTTGGGTGTGTTATATGTACCATTACAATATTTATTTTACACTATAAGGAATAGTGTCACCAAATTATAATTTCTTCTTCGATCGACTTCTGGGCTGTCTGCAGCGTGTCTCGCCGCAGGATCAGTTTTCTTATTACATTCAATACGTACTTACATGGCTCAGGCACCAAACAAATGTTAAAGATGAACAAAGGTCATCTAACGCATGGCATTCCGAATTTTTATCAGAGATACTCACTTCCGTATAATTAACACGGCAAAAATTAGTCGGTCGAGCAGGTACAGCGTTCAACACTCAGAAATCACAAGGATTGTGGGATCGAGTCGAGGTCACGACTTGCATTGCCTATTCATCACTTTGACTGGCGACAATAATACAATAACACTGCGATCCTGTCTGGCAAGCCTAGACAAACACACAAAAATCCCTGTCCATCGTGCTGCTAGACTCTGATGATGGTGACTCGTGAGTTGTACTATATCCACAGAGCTCAGCAGGCGCAAGCCTAATGTCTGAAGGGAGAGGAATAAGAAAAAAGTAAAGTATGTTTCTCATCAAACCACTCCGTAGTTGTCTTGACCGTTTCTTTTTAAAGATCTTTGCTTATTTATTGACTTCATCTTGAAAAATGTTCGTCTTCTGACGTAACATGAAATCGCAGACTCAGTCTTTCATTACCTTCAACGCTTACATGGCCCGGGCACCAACCAAATGTAAAAGGTAAACAAATTGTCATCTAACACATGACATAGTGTAACTATATGATATGACATTTGTTACTATTATTATCATTACCATTATTATCATATTATTATCATTACTAACGTGTGATGGTATTCTCAGGGAGCTGTTTGTACCTGATGAGCGGGACCGGCTGGTCTGGTTCTATTTTTATCACTGGGTTTCTTTTTGCACTTAATTACTTTCGTTTTTCATAGAACGGTTAAATTTTTTTTTATTCTGCAATTAGGCCTGGTTACTTTCTTAAAATCACTGAATCTGGGGTAGTCACCTGTTGGTGCAAATCCATGCAAGCCTCCAGACATGTTACTTCTGTCGGGTCTGATTCTTGTCCAGCCTTCCACTACCTGGCAGGCCTTGGGGGTTTTTCTAAACTTTTTTTATGTTTATTGCTTTTTCGGATGCTGCGTGGAACATGTCAGCGGATGGGCCAATCCAAATTTTCTTGAGATTAATAAATGCACTATTTATAAAACTATACAGGCTGTACTGACACTTTAAATTTGTAATTGTATTCTCCTGCTATAATGGGCCAATCCAAATTTTCTTGAAATTTATAAATGTACCTTTTATAAAACTATACAAGCTGTACTGACACTTTAAATTTGTATTTGTATTTTCTTGCTATTATGGGCCAATCCAAATTTTCTTTAAATTATAATTGTGCTTCTTATAAAACTTTTCAAGCCTTTTAAAATTATAAAATGTTTGTGATAAGACCATACTCGCTGTTCACTAGGCTTCTGTATTTCTATTTGTATCTGTGATGTATATGTATGTGTTCTGAATTATGTGTAATCGTTTAAAAAGGGTTGTCTGAGATAATGAATATTCCAGGGATTTGTGATATGAATAACTTATAAACGTTCAAGAAACAAGAATATAAAATTCTGTAATAATACAAGGTTGTTATCTTGGAATTAGGAATAATCTTTAAAAATATTTGGATATTTACAATGTAAATAAAATGAAAATATTATATTTATGATAATATAAATTAATGAATGATATTTATATGTTGATGCAATAAAAAAGTTGTTATCTTACTGGATAATCGAGAGTATTAATTGCAAGTCCCGTCGCATTGGACCCAGCAGCTCACTTTATGCTTCTTCTAGACCTTCAGCCTAGTCCTAAATATCTAGTAGCCCGTAAAAAAAAAAATATATATATATATGTATATATATAACAAATAAAAAGGGGTTTCAATAGTAAAGCAGTTAATAAATACTACACGATATACAAGTTAACGTCAAGCTTTTTTTGAAATTCTTACTTTTCTAGACACTTTGTACGCTACGTTTTGTTTATTTAAGGACTTTATAAAGTCTAATTTTACCATTCAAAACTATAACTATAACACTTGGTTATATTAAATTACATTTATTCAGCACTTATGTTTCTTTATAATATTATCTTTAGTACATTGATTGTTCCTTAAAGTACCTGGTTATGTTATACTACAGAACATTTTGGTTTAACATCATCTTAGTCATAGTTTTTTACTGTTTTATTGAAAACTAGTTAGCCAGATTAGGTTATGTTCTAATTTGGTTTCTCAACAATGGTTGAAAGTTAGTTTCTGTTTTCTACTTAATGCATGATTTATTTGCTCTTATCTAACACTGGTGTTTTATTGTTTATTACTGACTATTAGTGGTCTTTGACAATTTTAATTCCACTTTACAAATTTTTATTAGTACTTTGGACTTCGTCTATTTTTTATCTTTATACACCATTTAATTATGCAATTACCAAATGGGTACTCATTCTAGCTCTTAACGTCTGCTTTCAATAGTTAATTTTATTGAGTTCTGTTTGTACTGTACTGTTATTGAATGTATTTGTTAATAAGTCTATGTCAGTGTCATGTCACAGCTTAGGGATTTAAATCATGTTGGTTGTCTCACTTTTACTTTATTTTTCATTAATAATACTTTTATTCTCATATGTTAATTTATTCTCATTTATATTATCTCCCTTTGGCGTTTGACTTGATTAGGTTTTCTCCTTATTTGCACTGATTCCTTCTTCACTCTTAATAAGTTTCTTCTTGGTGTTGTTGTCATTGGTTTCTTTCTCACTGTTTGATCTATTGGGTAATTAGGTACGTTGTTTTGTCGTTAGTCTTGTCTTCTTTTCTTCAGTTGTACATTTACTTGTAAATCATAGTTTATTTTTCCCCTATTTTGGTTACAATACCTTCTCTGTTCATGATTGTAGGTTCAACTTTTGTAGATAAATTTATTTAGAGTGGTTTTTAATCCATTTGTGATACGTTGGTGTTGGGTGTGTTATATGTACCATTACAATATTTATTTTACACTATAAGGAATAGTGTCACCAAATTATAATTTCTTCTTCGATCGACTTCTGGGCTGTCTGCAGCGTGTCTCGCCGCAGGATCAGTTTTCTTATTACATTCAATACGTACTTACATGGCTCAGGCACCAAACAAATGTTAAAGATGAACAAAGGTCATCTAACGCATGGCATTCCGAATTTTTATCAGAGATACTCACTTCCGTATAATTAACACGGCAAAAATTAGTCGGTCGAGCAGGTACAGCGTTCAACACTCAGAAATCACAAGGATTGTGGGATCGAGTCGAGGTCACGACTTGCATTGCCTATTCATCACTTTGACTGGCGACAATAATACAATAACACTGCGATCCTGTCTGGCAAGCCTAGACAAACACACAAAAATCCCTGTCCATCGTGCTGCTAGACTCTGATGATGGTGACTCGTGAGTTGTACTATATCCACAGAGCTCAGCAGGCGCAAGCCTAATGTCTGAAGGGAGAGGAATAAGAAAAAAGTAAAGTATGTTTCTCATCAAACCACTCCGTAGTTGTCTTGACCGTTTCTTTTTAAAGATCTTTGCTTATTTATTGACTTCATCTTGAAAAATGTTCGTCTTCTGACGTAACATGAAATCGCAGACTCAGTCTTTCATTACCTTCAACGCTTACATGGCCCGGGCACCAACCAAATGTAAAAGGTAAACAAATTGTCATCTAACACATGACATAGTGTAACTATATGATATGACATTTGTTACTATTATTATCATTACCATTATTATCATATTATTATCATTACTAACGTGTGATGGTATTCTCAGGGAGCTGTTTGTACCTGATGAGCGGGACCGGCTGGTCTGGTTCTATTTTTATCACTGGGTTTCTTTTTGCACTTAATTACTTTCGTTTTTCATAGAACGGTTAAATTTTTTTTTATTCTGCAATTAGGCCTGGTTACTTTCTTAAAATCACTGAATCTGGGGTAGTCACCTGTTGGTGCAAATCCATGCAAGCCTCCAGACATGTTACTTCTGTCGGGTCTGATTCTTGTCCAGCCTTCCACTACCTGGCAGGCCTTGGGGGTTTTTCTAAACTTTTTTTATGTTTATTGCTTTTTCGGATGCTGCGTGGAACATGTCAGCGGATGGGCCAATCCAAATTTTCTTGAGATTAATAAATGCACTATTTATAAAACTATACAGGCTGTACTGACACTTTAAATTTGTAATTGTATTCTCCTGCTATAATGGGCCAATCCAAATTTTCTTGAAATTTATAAATGTACCTTTTATAAAACTATACAAGCTGTACTGACACTTTAAATTTGTATTTGTATTTTCTTGCTATTATGGGCCAATCCAAATTTTCTTTAAATTATAATTGTGCTTCTTATAAAACTTTTCAAGCCTTTTAAAATTATAAAATGTTTGTGATAAGACCATACTCGCTGTTCACTAGGCTTCTGTATTTCTATTTGTATCTGTGATGTATATGTATGTGTTCTGAATTATGTGTAATCGTTTAAAAAGGGTTGTCTGAGATAATGAATATTCCAGGGATTTGTGATATGAATAACTTATAAACGTTCAAGAAACAAGAATATAAAATTCTGTAATAATACAAGGTTGTTATCTTGGAATTAGGAATAATCTTTAAAAATATTTGGATATTTACAATGTAAATAAAATGAAAATATTATATTTATGATAATATAAATTAATGAATGATATTTATATGTTGATGCAATAAAAAAGTTGTTATCTTACTGGATAATCGAGAGTATTAATTGCAAGTCCCGTCGCATTGGACCCAGCAGCTCACTTTATGCTTCTTCTAGACCTTCAGCCTAGTCCTAAATATCTAGTAGCCCGTAAAAAAAAAAATATATATATATATGTATATATATAACAAATAAAAAGGGGTTTCAATAGTAAAGCAGTTAATAAATACTACACGATATACAAGTTAACGTCAAGCTTTTTTTGAAATTCTTACTTTTCTAGACACTTTGTACGCTACGTTTTGTTTATTTAAGGACTTTATAAAGTCTAATTTTACCATTCAAAACTATAACTATAACACTTGGTTATATTAAATTACATTTATTCAGCACTTATGTTTCTTTATAATATTATCTTTAGTACATTGATTGTTCCTTAAAGTACCTGGTTATGTTATACTACAGAACATTTTGGTTTAACATCATCTTAGTCATAGTTTTTTACTGTTTTATTGAAAACTAGTTAGCCAGATTAGGTTATGTTCTAATTTGGTTTCTCAACAATGGTTGAAAGTTAGTTTCTGTTTTCTACTTAATGCATGATTTATTTGCTCTTATCTAACACTGGTGTTTTATTGTTTATTACTGACTATTAGTGGTCTTTGACAATTTTAATTCCACTTTACAAATTTTTATTAGTACTTTGGACTTCGTCTATTTTTTATCTTTATACACCATTTAATTATGCAATTACCAAACGGGTACTCATTCTTCCTCTTAACGTCTGCTTTCAATAGTTAATTTTATTGAGTTCTGTTTGTACTGTACTGTTATTGAATGTATTTGTTAATAAGTCTATGTCAGTGTCATGTCACAGCTTAGGGATTTAAATCATGTTCGTTGTCTCACTTTTACTTTATTTTTCATTAATAATACTTTTATTCTCATATGTTAATTTATTCTCATTTATATTATCTCCCTTTGGCGTTTGACTTGATTAGGTTTTCTCCTTATTTGCACTGATTCCTTCTTCACTCTTAATAAGTTTCTTCTTGGTGTTGTTGTCATTGGTTTCTTTCTCACTGTTTGATCTATTGGGTAATTAGGTACGTTGTCTTGTCGTTAGTCTTGTCTTCTTTTCTTCAGTTGTACATTTACTTGTAAATCATAGTTTATTTTTCCCCTATTTTGGTTACAATACCTTCTCTGTTCATGATTGTAGGTTCAACTTTTGTAGATAAATTTATTTAGAGTGGTTTTTAATCCATTTGTGATACGTTGGTGTTGGGTGTGTTATATGTACCATTACAATATTTATTTTACACTATAAGGAATAGTGTCACCAAATTATAATTTCTTCTTCGATCGACTTCTGGGCTGTCTGCAGCGTGTCTCGCCGCAGGATCAGTTTTCTTATTACATTCAATACGTACTTAAATGGCTCAGGCACCAAACAAATGTTAAAGATGAACAAAGGTCATCTAACGCATGGCATTCCGAATTTTTATCAGAGATACTCACTTCCGTATAATTAACACGGCAAAAATTAGTCGGTCGAGCAGGTACAGCGTTCAACACTCAGAAATCACAAGGATTGTGGGATCGAGTCGAGGTCACGACTTGCATTGCCTATTCATCACTTTGGCTGGCGACAATAATACAATAACACTGCGATCCTGTCTGGCAAGCCTAGACAAACACACAAAAATCCCTGTCCATCGTGCTGCTAGACTCTGATGATGGTGACTCGTGAGTTGTACTATATCCACAGAGCTCAGCAGGCGCAAGCCTAATGTCTGAAGGGAGAGGAATAAGAAAAAAGTAAAGTATGTTTCTCATCAAACCACTCCGTAGTTGTCTTGACCGTTTCTTTTTAAAGATCTTTGCTTATTTATTGACTTCATCTTGAAAAATGTTCGTCTTCTGGCGTAACATGAAATCGCAGACTCAGTCTTTCATTACCTTCAACGCTTACATGGCCCGGGCACCAACCAAATGTAAAAGGTAAACAAATTGTCATCTAACACATGACATAGTGTAACTATATGATATGACATTTGTTACTATTATTATCATTACCATTATTATCATATTATTATCATTACTAACGTGTGATGGTATTCTCAGGGAGCTGTTTGTACCTGATGAGCGGGACCGGCTGGTCTGGTTCTATTTTTATCACTGGGTTTCTTTTTGCACTTAATTACTTTCGTTTTTCATAGAACGGTTAAATTTTTTTTTATTCTGCAATTAGGCCTGGTTACTTTCTTAAAATCACTGAATCTGGGGTAGTCACCTGTTGGTGCAAATCCATGCAAGCCTCCAGACATGTTACTTCTGTCGGGTCTGACTCTTGTCCAGCCTTCCACTACCTGGCAGGCCTTGGGGGTTTTTCTAAACTTTTTTATGTTTATTGCTTTTTCGGATGCTGCGTGGAACATGTCAGCGGATGGGCCAATCCAAATTTTCTTGAGATTTATAAATGTACTATTTATAAAACTATACAGGCTGTACTGACACTTTAAATTTGTAATTGTATTCTCCTGCTATAATGGGCCAATCCAAATTTTCTTGAAATTTATAAATGTAACTTTTATAAAACTATACAAGCTGTACTGACACTTTAAATTTGTATTTGTATTTTCTTGCTATTATGGGCCAATCCAAATTTTCTTTAAATTATAATTGTGCTTCTTATAAAACTTTTCAAGCCTTTTAAAATTATAAAATGTTTGTGATAAGACCATACTCGCTGTTCACTAGGCTTCTGTATTTCTATTTGTATCTGTGATGTATATGTATGTGTTCTGAATTATGTGTAATCGTTTAAAAAGGGTTGTCTGAGATAATGAATATTCCAGGGATTTGTGATATGAATAACTTATAAACGTTCAAGAAACAAGAATATAAAATTCTGTAATAATACAAGGTTGTTATCTTGGAATTAGGAATAATCTTTAAAAATATTTGGATATTTACAATGAAAATAAAATGAAAATATTATATTTATGATAATATAAATTAATGAATGATATTTATATGTTGATGCAATAAAAAAGTTGTTATCTTACTGGATAATCGAGAGTATTAATTGCAAGTCCCGTCGCATTGGACCCAGCAATTCACTTTATGCTTCTTCTAGGCCTTCAGCCTAGTCCTAAATATCTAGTAGCCCGTAAAAAAAAAAAAATATATATATATATATAACAAATAAAAAGGGGTTTCAATAGTAAAGCAGTTAATAAATACTACACGATATACAAGTTAACGTCAAGCTTTTTTTGAAATTCTTACTTTTCTAGACACTTTGTACGCTACGTTTTGTTTATTTAAGGACTTTATAAAGTCTAATTTTACCATTCAAAACTATAACTATAACACTTGGTTATATTAAATTACATTTATTCAGCACTTATGTTTCTTTATAATATTATCTTTAGTACATTGATTGTTCCTTAAAGTACCTGGTTATGTTATACTACAGAACATTTTGGTTTAACATCATCTTAGTCATAGTTTTTTACTGTTTTATTGAAAACTAGTTAGCCAGATTAGGTTATGTTCTAATTTGGTTTCTCAACAATGGTTGAAAGTTAGTTTCTGTTTTCTACTTAATGCATGATTTATTTGCTCTTATCTAACACTGGTGTTTTATTGTTTATTACTGACTATTAGTGGTCTTTGACAATTTTAATTCCACTTTACAAATTTTTATTAGTACTTTGCACTTCGTCTATTTGTTATCTTTATACACCATTTAATTATGCAATTACCAAATGGGTACTCATTCTTCCTCTTAACGTCTGCTTTCAATAGTTAATTTTATTGAGTTCTGTTTGTACTGTACTGTTATTGAATGTATTTGTTAATAAGTCTATGTCAGTGTCATGTCACAGCTTAGGGATTTAAATCATGTTGGTTGTCTCACTTTTACTTTATTTTTCATTAATAACACTTTTATTCTCATATGTTAATTTATTCTCATTTATATTATCTCCCTTTGGCGTTTGACTTGATTAGGTTTTCTCCTTATTTGCACTGATTCCTTCTTCACTCTTAATAAGTTTCTTCTTGGTGTTGTTGTCATTGGTTTCTTTCTCACTGTTTGATCTATTGGGTAATTAGGTACGTTGTCTTGTCGTTAGTCTTGTCTTCTTTTCTTCAGTTGTACATTTACTTGTAAATCATAGTTTATTTTTCCCCTATTTTGGTTACAATACCTTCTCTGTTCATGATTGTAGGTTCAACTTTTGTAGATAAATTTATTTAGAGTGGTTTTAATCCATTTGTGATACGTTGGTGTTGGGTGTGTTATATGTACCATTACAATATTTATTTTACACTATAAGGAATAGTGTCACCAAATTATAATTTCTTCTTCGATCGACTTCTGGGCTGTCTGCAGCGTGTCTCGCCGCAGGATCAGTTTTCTTATTACATTCAATACGTACTTACATGGCTCAGGCACCAAACAAATGTTAAAGATGAACAAAGGTCATCTAACGCATGGCATTCCGAATTTTTATCAGAGATACTCACTTCCGTATAATTAACACGGCAAAAATTAGTCGGTCGAGCAGGTACAGCGTTCAACACTCAGAAATCACAAGGATTGTGGGATCGAGTCGAGGTCTCGACTTGCTTTGCCTATTCATCACTTTGGCTGGCGACAATAATACAATAACACTGCGATCCTGTCTGGCAAGCCTAGACAAACACACAAAAATCCCTGTCCATCGTGCTGCTCGACTCTGATGATGGTGACTCGTGAGTTGTTCCATATCCACAGAGCTCAGCAGGCGCAAGCCTAATGTCTGAAGGGAGAGGAATAAGAAAAAAGTAAAGTATGTTTCTCATCACAACCACTCCGTAGTTGTCTTCTCCGTTTCTTTTTAAAGATCTTTGCTTATTTATTGACTTCATCTTTAAAAATGTTCGTCTTCTGACGTAACATGAAATCGCAGACTCAGTCTTTCATTACCTTCAACGCTTACATGGCCCGGGCACCAACCAAATGTAAAAGGTAAACAAATTGTCATCTAACACATGACATAGTGTAACTATATGATATGACATTTGTTACTATTATTATCATTACCATTATTATCATATTATTATCATTACTAACGTGTGATGGTATTCTCAGGGAGAATACAATCGAATACATTTAAACTGACAGGTAGCTAGCTTACTCTTAGTTATTTTAAGCGTTGTAAAGTACACACTTACGATGTTATAAAATCCATGAATATAACGTTAATACAATTTCAGTTGTGATTATGTAAAAATTTGGAACAATCCTTGCGATGTTTCTAGGAACGGCCTTAGCTAACGTGTGCAAATGTTGTTTTTCAGGGGACATTGGGGCGGTCCAAATCCAGGAGGTGATGGGTAAGTAAAGATTATTACTTGTATTCTGCAAGGAACCAATATCAAATCATAATTTAGCCTATGTATGTTTTTCACTATAACACATATTGACTCCAGATTAAAAATTTCTTCTTCAATCGACTTCTGGGCTATGTGCAGATGTCTAGCTGCATGGTCAATTTTTTCATTACCTTCAACACTTAGAGGGCCCGGGTACCAAACAAATGTAAAAGATGAACAAAAGTCAACAAACGCCTCTCATAATGCCATTATCTGTTTGCGATAATGATATGCAATATCTTCAAACCATAGATTCTCTTGTTCTTAAAACTCATTGCGTTTACGTTTATCATTACAGATCCTACTGGAACAGTAGCGGTGGAGGATGGGTTGGCAACTGGTACGAATAATTCACTTTATACATGTATATAGTTTATATTAGTTTACGTCAACTTACGTTAACGTATGTTACATTATTCCTTTTATATACAGAGGAGTTGTAACTAATTACAAATTTAGAATATTCGTCGCAACGTTTCTAGCCACGGCCATTGCTAACGTGTGGATATGTTGTTTCCAGGGGATCAGGCGGACATTGGAGTGGCTCATATCCAGGAGGTGGTGGGTGAGTAAAGCTTATTAGTACTTGTATTCTGCACGAAACCAATAACCGAATACAATATAACATATTGTTACGTAATGCGGAAAAGTGTACGTCATTACAGAACATTCTACGTGTTTCTCGGCTATTCCAGCTGTAATATGTGTGTGTGTGTGGGTGTGTGTGTGTGCGCGCGCGCGCGCGTACATATTGCTGCTACTTTGAGATGAACAACAATTACTTGACACTTGTCACGCGGCCGCAACGAGACTTCTCCAGGCCGTACCGTTCCGCGCGCGCTGTGTTCAAGGCCACAATCAAGTACGTTCTAGTGTTTTCTAGTAGACGCGTATTGTGGAATATTCTGGTAACTCAGCGGGGTATAAATACAAGACTTCATCAACGCTTAGTAGTCAGTTTTATTGGCGATTTATTCCAGTGGGGTTCGAAGTATTGTGGCGAATTTTTATGTGTTTTATATTTGTGCGAGTCTCTATTAATTGACATTATTATTGCGAGTGAACAATTTTTATTTGGTTTGTTGTAAGAGACCTGCTTGTTGATTACAAACTGTTCAACTGTGATAATTAAAGCTTGTGATTAGTGACTTAATTGGTGTCTTGTATTTTGTTTTCCACTCTACCACACAATTATCAGTAGACCGTCATAACAGTGGTGTCAGAATTAAATTTTATCAAATAATGACCTTTCCAACTTAATGATTTTTCTTTGACGACAGACAAAATTGACGTAGAATGCAAACATAAACATTACTATTAAGGTTCTTATTAGTAATGTGGGTGACTGGATAAACAGTATTTTTCCAGAGCGCCTACATTAAATTTTGATGGAAGCTAGTTACGACTGTTACATGTGTGGGAATTTGGAAATGGTACGACAGTGGGAATGTGGTTGGTTAGTACCAGCGAAATCTGGTTGGACGGACTTCTTCGATGACAATTAGTTTATGAAAACCCACTTTATTAAGCCTCATGATAAGACAATTCATTTAAAAGAAAAACACTTCTGGGTACGTCGTGAAAATATATTGTTCCCAATAAGATCAGGAGTTCCTCAAGAAAGTTCTCTGGGTTTAGTTCTGTGTCTTCTTTATATAGCAGATCTGCCACACAGTAATAACATGATCACTGTCACGATATTGCGATTCTTGCTATAAATGAAGACCTCGCGGAAGCAACCATTTTACTATAGAGCTGTTTACACGACACAGAAAAATGGCCGAAAAAATGGAGAGGCCGATTAAATGAAACTAAATCAGCTAAATCAACTAAATCATATCCCATTCACACAATGCCAATGTTCAATTTAAAGTGTGAGATAAATCGATCGTGGCAGCCGTCTCTGTAAAATCCTTGGACATCCGTCTAGATAAACAGCTTACATGACGCAACCACATTTGGGCCAAGAGGAAAATGTGTAGGCGAGTACCTAGACGGAAACAGATAATACCGATTTAGATAGGAGAATTGCTAAACGACGATGTACGAATTCCTATAGGAGGGGATGGTCGAATTCCTAGACAACTATAATAAACTTAGATCAAGAGTCAGCGCAGATAAACAGCGCTTTAGGACAGTTTCGCCCTGGGTTTTCCAGATTTCTTCATTAGTTTGAACAATGTCTACGCATTGACCAATTCTCAGAAAGTAAGAACTAAATGTCTAAAAAAGTAAGAACTAAAAAGAATCAACGATGTTGTCTATCGGATCCAATAGGAAGGACAGCGAAAGTTCAAGGTCGTCCACTTTGATCGCCTGGCTAAGTATTACTTCACAGACGGGACGAACAGGCTTTAAGAGGGAGCAGTGTTAGGTAATTACGAAATAAGTGCTACACCATTACAGAACATTCTACGTGTTTCTCGGATGTTCCAGTGGAATCCGGCTGTAATGTTGAGTGCGTTATGATACCATCATGCCCAGGATATTATTCTATTATCATACAATGGTTATTATGGCCAGGAAGTGCAACAGGCTGCATGCCTAATGACTAACGGGAGGAAGGGAAGAAAAAATATACCATGTTTCTTATCACATGACCAACAACGACTAAGCACGTATACTAATACATTCGCTACAATATATAAATCATAGAAAGAAATTAACCAAAATTCGTTGATAACCAAAATGAAAAATATAATATCACTCACAATATTTAGAAGCACACGCTAGGTACCACGCGCACGTTATCCAATCACTTTCATCCCTTGACACGAAGTCTGGTGCACTAGTGCCTTACCGGCCACATCATTCAACGCAAATATTAAATAATTTAAAACGTGTATGACATGTGAATCATAAATTACCCGTTACTACTTATATTTAACTAATTATATATTTTTTAAGGTACGTAAGAATTTTACTGAAGTTTATTTAATTTCTAGGCCTTTTCTCTTTTACAATAAGTTGCCTTGGGCGCAACTTTTTAAATATCTATTCTTATTTATTGACTTCATCCTGATAAATATTCGTCTTTTGCCGTAACATGAAATGCCAACCCATCCACACTAATATATTTAAATTTAAGTATGTTCTCTATAGACTTCATTACATTACCTGCCTTGTTCAAACCACAGGTACCGTGAGATTCTATAAAATCTTTTTCTCTTGATATAGTCATGTTGTTTACTGAGCTACTTACTGATTCGATGGCTACATTCGAAACATGTGATAATTTTTTTCTTGATTCTACGAAAACCGTATCCTGGTACCACCTACAATAAATGGGGCTTTCCTTTACTATACACTGTGCTCTACGGTTACATCAGTCCTCACAGTTTCTATAATAATAATTTTTGTGCTAGTGGCAGATGCACATTCTTCCTCTTCTGGCTGTATGCTGTTGGTCTCGTAATTGATTACTGTTTTATCATTAATGTCAAAGCGAAATTTGTAGATAAACCGATTATTTAGATAAGATGTTAGTAAACACATTACGTACAAATTGGGAGCTTTTTAACTCTGGTGGTACTAATAATGGTGTCCTGTTAACTTTTCAGGGAAAACACAAGCAAAAATATTTAAGGTAACAGGTAGCTAGCCAACCATTAGTTATTTTAAGCGTTATAAAGTATACGCTTATGATGTTATAAAATACAGGAATAAAACGTTAATACAATTTTAGTTATGACCAAGTAAAAATTTGGAACACTCCTCGCGACGTTTCTAGGAACGGCCATTGCTAACGTGTGGAAATGTTGTTTTCCAGGGGATCAGGCGGAAATTGGAGTGGCTCATATCCAGGAGGTGGTTGGTAAGTAAAACGTATTATTTGTATTCTGCACAGACCCAATAACAGGTCATAATTTAACTTATGTATATTTTTCACTATAACGCATAGGGGCTCTAAATTATAATTTCTTCTTGCAACGACTTCTGAGTTCTCTGCAACGTGTTTCGCCGCAGGGTCAGTTCTTTCATTACCTGTGATACTTACCTCCATAGCCGGCTACCATCTACATGAAATCGTTTTTTTTCCTTTACTGTTCTACTGTGCTTTATTGGTATATTCATTCCACACAATTTTGATAATAATCTGTGTCCAGTGGTAGATGCACATTCTCCTTTTCTATCTTTATGCTGGTGGTGCGATGTTTCTAGGAACGGCCATAGCTAACGTGTGCAAATGTTGTTTTTCAGGGGACATTGGGGCGGCCCAAATCCAGGAGGTGCTGGGTGAGTAAAGCTTATTAGTACTTGTATTCTGCACGAAACCAATAACAGATCATAAGTTAGCCTATGTATATTTTTCAACACATAATGATTCCAAATTAACAATTTCTTCTTCAATCGACTTCTGGGCTGTCTGCAGCGTGTCTCGCACAGGATCAATTTTTTCATTACCTTCAACGTGTACATGCCCCGGGCACCAAATAAATGTTAAAGATTGTGCCATTATCTGTTTGCAATAATGATACGCAATATCTTCAAGCATAGATTCTCTTGTTCTTAATACTCGTTGCGTTTACATTTATCATTACAGATCCTACTGGAACAGTAGCGTGGGAGGAGGGGGTGGCAACTAGTACGAATAATTTACTTTATACATGTATATAGTTTATATAAGTTTACGGCAACTTACGTTCCTTTTATATACAGAGGAGTTGTAACTAATTACAAATTTACAACAACCGTCACAACGGTTCTAGGAACGGCCATTGCTAACGTGTGGATATGTTGTTTCCAGGGGATCAGGCGGACATTGGAGCGGACAGGGCCCTACTACATAAACGGATTTTCAGTTGGAAATAAGAACACATTTCGTATAAACGTAAGCGTGGAAAAGCTTTGTTCTCGAGATACGAACAAGGAAAACTCACCTCATAAACTCATTTCTGTCACAAAGCTATAATAATGCAATAAGGAAATATCTGAATACCGAATTATAGAACCAAATTTGCGATTCCCCGTTAATAGAAGCAGTTGGTTCCAATTTTCGTGGTTGCAGTACCGTGCGATTAGTGTTAGTTGTGTAGAAAGAGAGTAAGAAGACACAGTTAATGAGTAGTCAGAATTAAAATGTAATTCCAAATTTTTACTTGGGTTATTCCCCTGTGAACAATTTACACAGTTACAAAAATAGATGGAACACGGACCGGCATAGTGGTAACGATCGAGAGTCACACTCCCAACGGCTGCTCTGTGGTCGTGGAATCGAGTCAACGTCAAGACTATATTACGAATAGTTTACCTTATACTATGCTTACGTCAGCTCTTACATAAGTATGTTAGATAAATTTTTGTATACAGAGTGTTTTGGGTGTAATGAACATCGTTTCCTAATGTGATTCCAAAGCTAGAAATAAAGAAATATGTCGTTTAAGCTAGGATCCTGGAATATTTTGTGTGTTTGAGTTACATTCAGGTGAAAACCTCTCCCATATTTTTGTCACAAAGGGGAAATAATTCAAATATAAATATTCCTGGAACACAAATTATGTAGAATAATTAGACGTTCGATAATTTGATTTCATATTTTGGGAGTGTCACAGCGCTACCACCAGCAGTATTGGAAAAAGTACTGATAAGTATAAAATTGGAGTCAAAACAGAATTTTATAGTTTGTCGTATAAGAACTTTCTCAAAAGCCTAATAAACTAAAAAAAATGTGTAAAATTGTACATGTTCTACTTGTGATAAACGTCACTTTAAAAAAATACAAGCTTTAAAATTCGACGTTTATTAATAAACGTCCTGTCAGAAAATGTTGAAGTCCATAAAAATTAAGTCTGTGTATCGTTGAATTTTGCCCTGCAGTGCAAGGTTTCAGTGTTTCAGTGTGTAAACTTTAAATGTGTTTAACTATTATACCACAGTGAGTTTTCATGCCGAACATTTTATAACTGTAAAAATCTTAAATACGAAGTAATTTTTTATTCGTAGACTTGACTAAATATGAGTCCGTTTATTGTAATGCTGAGTTATTGGTGAATATACAAAACGAATCAAATAGAAAGGTTTAGCTGTTATGAACATAAATAGGCTATGTAGGAGATATCCCCGCTACATAGGTCGTGATATCGGGGCTTAGCTTTGCGATGATTCAGAGTATTCTTTTCTTTCGAAGTTTCTAAGTCGGGTGGCTCGAAGTAGCCTATCTGTGGTACGTAACCGTAGAGTGTTGCCATCGAGCTCTTGCGACTATTACATTACTAAACCTATAAATTATGTGGTATGACCTAAGAGTATCCGACGATTTTGAATATACGGGAACCAGCTGTGCTACTGTACCGAACTTAGTAGTCTATCAGACTGGAACTTTCTAGTCATACGTGATCATTCATTACCGTATTGAAATATATTCAACGTGTCTGTTGTGTAAACACGTGTTGTTTACGCCTGTCGTGTTCATAATTTTCTTCCATATTGAAAAGCTCGGACTTTTGTTTCGAGGTCATAGCCATAAACTCATGATTTATTTCCAGCTATAACCTTTTTGAGGACGTCTGTGCACTTTTAGGTCTACCAAATTTTGTCCAACTTCAGCACAAACATGTTTTTGCTTTTGTGACAACAGCCGTGCCACTGTTTTTGCTGCCACTCGTTTGATTCGAAGATCTTATACCAAAATCTGCAAAACAGAAGTTTGTGGAGTCCCTAGACCTTCTTTCAATTCCCGCACTGTCAGCTGTCGACTTAACTTTACTGGAGCTCGCAGCTTTTGGCTGTTCTGCTATTTAAAGCCCTTTCAGAACAGAGATCACTTTCAACAGATTCCCGGCCATCTTTAATGCATCTGTGACACACTTTAACTCTGTATCACTAATTGAATCATTTCCGTAGGCCTTCTTCTTTGATAGTTTCCGTGGACTTCTGTTCCAATTTTTACGCAAAATTTAATACTGATTCGCTGATCTAGTCGTTCACACATTACACATATGTCACAGGACAAATGGTGCCAAACGTACACACTATCGTTTTTGAGGTGCTCAAAAGGACCGTTTGTCGAGGACGCTAAATCATTTGCGTACGCCGCCCGAGCCGCACTGTGATGTTCGGCGGCTACGTCCTCTGTTCCGGGTGTACTGCGGTCCTCTTCTTCTGGCAGCGGTATGTAGAGCCCACTGTTGTCCCAGTCGATTTCCATCACTGGTTTTCCTGTGTTCTCCATTCTTCCTTCTTCCTTTTCATCCGACTGGCTTCACGACGTCCAATGAAGTGCGCCAAAAATGCTGCTGCCAGAGCTGTTGGGTTGCGCGTCGTGAGACTACCAAATGGGTTCCTAGTACCGAGCCTCCGGCAGGGGCTCCTGCCTAGTGGTCCTGTCCAGACGGAATATTTATTAATTATTTAGTGGCCGCTACAACGGCATCCTCGTACATAGGCTGTCCTAGAACAGTATTTGCCGAGGCCGTTTCCAAGAATCACCTGGACGTGTTCGGTACTTGCCAAGGCCAGCTATGAGAGGGTTTGCCTGGGTCCTCGCAGCTCGGACGTAAAATTTACGTGCAAGTCGCCTTGCGGTGTCATCCAAGGAGCGGACACCGAGTCCTCTTCTCAAAAGTCGAGGGGGGAACCGATAGGAGGCTTTGGCCGCTAGCCGAAGACCCCTATCGGGAACGCTTTGCAACATTCTTTTACGAAGGGTTGCGAGATAACGCCAGATGGGAATAGCGTAGGTAATGATCGGCAACAGGTACGCGTTGACGATCAACTTACCCAGCTTGCGGGTCATAGCCTTGTTGACAAGTATCGGAAACAGTTGCGCGAGACGAGCGGACGGTCTCTTGCGCATCGTCTCAGCGTGGGCACGCCAGGTGAGCCGACGATCGAGGTGGACACCGAGGTATTTAACCTCTCTCGACCAGGGCAAATACGTTCTACTGAGTCTCATTCGTCCTCGTAGTTCTTTCCGGCGCTTTGAGAATAGCACCACGACGTTCTTGGTTTCGTTGACGGCAACTTTCCAGCTTTCCGTCCACGTCGAATACGCATCAAGTGCGCGCTGGAGTCGTGGGATAGCCCTGTCAGCGTTCCGATCGGCGGTATAGACCGCCGTGTCGTCGGTAAACGGGGCCATCTGGACTCCAGGATCTCTGGGTGCGTCGTTGATGAACACGGAGAACAGAAGAGGCCCTAGCACCGGGCTTGAGGTACCCTGGCTGTAATGCGTCTCTCGGAAGAGACATGGTCGTTTATTCTCACGCAGAAAGTCCTCTCCGTCAGAAAGCTAGCGATCAAGCGAAGGTAGAAATCTGGGAGCTGGATTTCGCGGAGCTTGAACAAGAGCCCGTCGTGCCAGACACTATCAAAGGCCTTCTCCACATCTAGGAAACAGGCGACAGTCTGCTCTTTTCAACAGCCGGCGCCCGTGATATATTCCACCAGTCTCATCAGCTGATGAGTGGTGGAATGCCCCACACGGAAACCGAACTGTTCGGGGACCATACATGTAAGTTTCTTAAATGGTCTAGGACTCCCCGTTGTACAAGACGTTCGAGGAACTTTGACGTGGCTGACAGTAGACTAATGGGCCGGAGGTTGCCGGGACGGGAAGCGTCCTTTCCCTGCTTCGTGATCACTATGACCGTCGCCTTTCGCCATTTCTGGAGAAAATAGGCCAGTCTTAGACACGCGTTCAACAGCGTAACCAAGAAAAGTACTCCTTGCTCCGGGAGTCGAGTAAGAGCGGCGTTCGAGACGCCGTCCGGGCCAGGAGCTTTTCTCGGTACGAGTTCAACGAGCCGATCTGTGACCTCTTCCCTAGTAATGGGTTCGGGCTCCGCAGTGATCGGAAGAGACAGAAAGTCTTCCACTTCGTTCTCGACTTCTTCATCGAAGTCCCAGTCTATGGGCGGGTTAGGAGCGAACTGTCGCTCGAAACACGCCTCGAAGTACTCGGCCTTCGCCTCCGGACGAGTCAGGATTTGACCGAAACGTCCAATACTGGCTGGGATACTAGGTAGGCCCTCTTCCCTACCAACGCCGAAGGTATCCGGTAAGGGCTACTTTCGTCCGATCAGTCTCCTGCTTGGGCCACGGCGAGTTGCCAACAGCGCCTCCGGTAGGCCTGCATTTCACGACGTAAAATGCCGGTCGCCCGGTTGTACGCTGCCTTGCCGGCCGGGTCACGGGTTCGCTGCCAGCGTCTCCGGAGGCGATTTCTCTCGCAAGCGAGAGCACTCGTCTCCTCTGGGATCCGCTGCCAGTGGGGCGTGACGCCAGGCTTCATCCTGGAAGACGCGTCGATCGCAGATACGACAGCCTCGTCAAACGCTGCAACTGCCTCGTATACTTGGCGGACGGTTTCGAGTGGTCCCGCCTCTGGCAATCGGCGACTTACCACCGGGCCATAACGGTCTCATTCTACCATCTTATTGACATCTCTGCGTACGACGTGCTGAGTAGCGACGTGTATCAAGATGGGGAGATGATCGGACGATAGTTTGGTTAGCGCGGACACATGGACCGGGCAGGCAATTCCTTGGATCACCGCTATGTCCAAGACATCGGGAGCCGCGCGGAGTTGTGAGGGGTAGAAAGTAGGTTGGGCAGGCCCAATCACTGTCACCCTGCGTGAATCTGCAAACCTGCGTAAGCGCTTCCCGTTTGGGGCAGTCAAGCGACTGTTCCAATCGCGATGCTTACAATTCAGGTCGCCGGCCATGATGACCCTCCTGTGTGCATCGAACGCGACCGCTAGATTGGGGTGAAGGAGCTTTTTTTGCGGGCGGTTTGTACGCCGCTACGAAGAGTACACCGCCCAGAGTGTTCAACATCTCCACAGCGGTAACTTCCAGGTGAGTCGTTGCAGGAAAGAGGACTCGGTGATGCTCAAGACTGAGCCTCACCGCGACCACAGTACCGCCACCAGCAGGGCTCGGTTTGTCGTTTCGATATCACACATAGTTGGCCAGTCGTAACCGGTTCGGTGGGTCTCATTGAGAAGTACTACATCGGGTTTGAGTCGGACCAGTAATTCTTGAAGTTCCTGGATTTTGTTAGCCAACCCGTTGGTGTTCCAGGAAAGAGTGGAGAGGTCTAGTTTGAGGACCCGACTCATAGAAGTCCTACACAAGTGGCGGCTTCCACCAAGAGCATGAATCTCTCGGTTATATCGGCAGTCTCCAAGCGGGAGCGGATGGACCTGAAGGTCTGGGAAACTTTGCGGAGGTCAAATTCCGCAAGGAAGTCTTTGACGGCCTGGTAGTCGTCAGGTACGGTTTTTGAGGCAGATTGCCCGGAGACTGTGTGCGCATAAGAGCGCCGTGGATTAACAATCGGGGGATTGGTGGAAGCCAAGGGTGTTACAGAGCCAGGTGTAGCGCCTCTAGCGGAGGTGCTAGGAAGAGAGACAGATGCGATAGCGTCGGTCTTTGTAACGCGATGCGCAGGCTGTCTGGACTGTGCGGCTGGGTTGGCAAGAGCCCGGGTGCGAGCGCCATGGGGTTTACGTTGCCGCTTTTTTTTGCCTGCATTAAGAAACCGCGGGGGTGGGAGTTCAGGCGAGGCTGCTTCTAAAGCATGGTCGGAGGTCTGTAGTGTTGGGGAGGGTTGAGTTGTTGTTTCAGGCACTACAACCGAGATGATTTCTTAGGGCTGGACTGTTAAACGTTTAGATGGCGCGGTGTTGCGGCGCTTTTTCGCCTGAGGTGGAGCCTGAGTTGGGGTTGCCTGTACCACAGGTGATTGCTTCGTGACTTTACTACGCTTTTGTTGCTTATTTACAACAGTGGCGAGAGTCACGGCAGCCGTAGCAGGAGGCGAAGGGCCTGGCTGCTCGGTTGCAAGTCTGGAACCAGCTAACGGATGCCTCGGAGTTGGCGGAGGCCCTTTTCGCCGATCGAGCTCCCGCTTGTAGACCGGGCCGGCCCGGTAGTTGGCGGGCTGACTTCCGCCACAGTTGATGCACCTTTTAAAGGCCGATGCGTCACAATGTTTAGAGAGGTGCGGCAAAGAGCACCTCACGCACGCAGGAGCGTTTGAGCAGGTATTTGTATGATGCCCGAAGCGTTGGCACCTGTAGCATTGAGGCAGAGCCCCGGGAGCGCGGCTCCTTTCCACTATAACGCGGAACCCAAAAAGCCGCGTTAGAGAGAGTAGGCTAACGCCTGCTTCGCTGTTATCCGCCATTATGAGTACCTGGGGAATTGGACGCTTTGGTCCGGCTGGGGTATATACCCGATGAACCGGGCGAACTGGATAGCCCAGCTCGCGCAGCTCATCGAGGATTTCCTCTAGAGGTGACTCCACGTGCCAGCCTCTGAGCACGAAGGACAGAGGCTTCACGTGCTTGGGGCAGAAGGTGTGGACCTGCAGCTGGGTGGATTCCACGAACGCCATGACATTGGCATGCACGTCCACTCCGCGGACAACGATCTTGACTGTGTCGCCGCCAAGGAGCTTCAAGTTGGCCGGGGAAAGTCTGGGCGCCGCTATCAGTCGCCGGTAAAAACCGGTGACGTTGTTCACGCCGTGTACGAACACGGGCAGGATACGACCAGTGGCCGGCGGTGCTTGGGATTCGCCGTGGGCTACTTCGTCCGATCCGTCTCCTGCTTGGGCCACGGCGAGTTTTCAATACCGTCTCCGGTAGGCCTGCATTTCACGATGTAAAATGCCGGTCGCCCGGTTCTACGCTGCCAGTGGCCCCGTGACGGTTTCGCCATCGGCGGGGACAACTTCCATGGCGGACGCCGAGGAAGAGGTAGAGGAGGACCGGTTCCGTCTTGGTTTCTTAACCGGGCGCCCCGTGGCCCAACCGCCACGAAAGCGTCGGGCTCGTCACCGGGCAGCGGTGACCGTCCGGGGATCGACTTGGTCCGCAGGCATTGGCGGAGAACTCGGCAAGTCGCTCGAATGAGACAATGCAGAGGCGAGCGACTGCGTGCTCGTTGACTCGCCCGTACCGGGAATGGCCCTCAACGAGCGGGAAGTCCGCCGACCAGAGGCAGCAAGGCTGCCTCCGGCGGTAACCAGGGACCTAGGGTCCGGCCTGAGCCAGACCTCGATTAGCTGAACTGGAACGCTCGGGCTGTCTAACAAGCTGGGCCAATGACCGGCTTCGTTGAATACCTCTCCTTACCAAGAGAGGTGTCCACCGGCCTCTTTACCCCGGCGATATCCAAGCTCGCTTACCCACTGGTAGGGGCTCGCAAGGATCGTCGGGAACAGCGCTACCTATGAGCCTGAGCGTCAGCGAATCAGACGCGCTGCGCAAATTAGCTCTGGCAGTCTAAAGTTCCTCTTCTGCAGGCGAGATGTTGGTCCTGAGAAGAGTCACTCGACTAGGTGGTCCTTAGAAGGCCCGACGACTAGACTCAGCTGTTCTTGTGCTAGCTACTCGGTTCACCAGCCAGCTGAGTCGTTGCCTTCTGTCTTCTTGGGGGCTGATAAATACACAGCAAGCAGGGCAGCAGATGTAGTAGAGCTGTCCTCTTCAAACGAAGGAAGCAGGGCAGCATCTGAACACAGCGAGAAGCTTCCAAATCTTCCAGTAGAGCAGATCAGGAGAGGTGTTCCTTCCACTTGAAGAGCTGACGAAAAAGTCCACTGTCGTCTCGCGCCAAAAATTTCTAGCGGCGCTCTTTTTATGCCCTGACAGGTTGTGTGCCATGAACCTATCAGAGTGCCGCTGGTCCCTGGTTGGCTCGCCCCGAACACGTTAGATGGCCACGTCTCGACTGCTGACCCCTGATTGGCTCGCCTCGTGTTCTCGTGTCACGTCTCGGCTGGCACCGAGAGCAGATCTTCGCCTCGCTACGTCACAAATCCCCCGGATCTTGAATGCTCTAGGGTGGCCAGCCCATTTTTCTTCTCCGGCGGCTTTGAGCCGTTGGCGGTGAACCTTGTATGGGCACCCGTCCTTCTCCACTGTGTAAATCTGCCCGCCGAGGGTTGCGGCAACGCTAAAGGGACCTTCTTCCCAGGCTGGCTCCAATCCAGGTTACCTCCTACGTTACCAACGTAGCCTCCAACGTGGTTACCAGCCACGTTGGCTGGTCCGGCGTGGCTCTTGACGTACACCAGCTGCCCTACGGCCAGTGTAGGGTACTGTGTCCTCTGTTCCAGATACCGCCGCTGCTGATACTTGGTCTGGTGTGACCTGGCCGCCTCTTCTCGCTCCTCAATTGGCCGGAAGTCCTGTTCCACGTGTGGCCGACTCCAGTTGCCGGGTCGGCGTAGGTCTCTGCCCAGCAGAAGACTGGTTCCGCAGCGAGGACAGGACCGCCGGCAAAAGATTGTCCCAGTCGTCATGGTCGTTGCAGTCATGGAGCTGGATCCGCAGCGCCTTCTTGATCTCGCCGTTGCGCCGTCCGGTCGGGTTCGCCCTGGGATGGGAGTTGGTTGTAGTCCACGGTCGTATGTGCAGCTTGTCGCACATCTGCTTCCACTTGTGGCCCGTGAGTGGCTAACCGTTGTCGGTGAGCAACGCCTCTGGGTATCCCCAACGAGGGAACATTTCTTCCTCCAGGTAGCGGATAATAGTGTCGGGGTCCGTCTTGCGCACGGCCTTTGCTTCCACCCATCTTGACATCATATCCGTGACCACTACGATGTACCGGTTGCCAGATCGAGTCAGCGGATATGGTACCATGACGTCCAGGGCGACAGTATTCCAACATCTCCTGGGTCAGTGTGGTCGCTGTTGGTCCTTTTCGGGATTTGCGCCGCGCTTGTGGAGGGCGCATATTCTGCAACTCCGGATGTATCTGCGAACGTCCGGTCCAGTCCGGTACCTGGTTAGGCCGGTCCAGACGAAGTCCTTGCCGATGGCCCGAAACGTTTCTTCGGCCCCAGGATGACCGGCTTCAGGGGAGTCGTGGAAGTGGCTAATGACTTCCATGCGGACACTCGGCGGCACGTACAATCCTGGTTTCTGATTGCGTCTGTCCTTCCAAACCAGGCCGTTGTCCACCCGGTATCCTCTCGCTGTAGCCGCCGCAGGGTCGTTTCTCCACGCTTGGGACTCCTGGTCGCTTTCTTGCGCCTCCTGCACGGCCTGATGGATGCCGACAGCCATGATTTCTTGTAGTCGCGGTGCAGCTGCCGCAACACTGCGAAGTGGCCTCTCTTCAGGCTGCATCCGTGGTTCTTCTTGGACGGCGGCGGTATCTTCAAGCCCAGGTTCCCTCGAGATTAGGTCCAGCAATTCGTTCTCCTTGCCCGGGCAGTAGACGACGGTGAATTTGAAGCTCTGTATCAGTAGAGCCCACCGAGTGTACTTCGTCTTCTGCCCGGTCGCCTGCTTCAGCCAGGTTAGCGCCTTGTTGTCGGTCCTCAGGGTTAAATGGCGATCCTCCAAGTATGGCCGGTATTTCTTGATGGCCCAGACGACTACCAAGCACTCCAGTTCGTTGGAGTGGAAGTTCTTCTCTACCTTGGCACTGGCGTACGAGATGATACGCCTCTCTCCGGCTTCGGTGCATTGATAAAGCACCGTTCCAAATCCCTTTTGGCTGGCGTCGGTCTGCAGAAACATCGGCAAGTCCCGATCCGGTCGTGAGAGTTTTAACGGCTGCCGGAAAGCGGCCTTAACCTCTTTGAAGGCTCGCTGCGTTGTCTCCTCCCAATGCCACTTTCTTGTCCGCAGCAGGTCCGTTAACGTTTCCGAAACCATGGCGAAGCAGGGGATATACTCTCGCAGCCAGTTACAAGTTCCCAGGAAGCGTTGTAGCTCTTTCTTGTTGCTGGGAGCCGGCTGTTCTTCGATCGCTGATGTTGCTGCTGCGGGAGGTTGCCGTCCGGAGTAATCTCGTGGCCCAGGAAGGCGACTTCTTCCCGGCTGAAGTGATCGAGCAGATCAGCTGGTGCATCTGCAGCCTTTCCAAGACTTGATCCAGGTGTCGCAGGTGCGTTTCCCAGTCGGGGGAGTCGACAATGATGTCGTCCAGATAGACAAGGCAGCACTCCCGTATTAGTCCCGTGAGAACATCCTGCATCAGCTGTTGGAAGGTGCTGGGCGCGTTCTTCAGCCCAAAGCACATCACCCGGAACTGGTAGCGACCTCCGTCTGGCACCGAGAATGCTGTGTATTTTTTGCTTCTTCCTCCAGCGGGATCTGCCAGTAGCCGCTCTTCAGATCTAGGGTCGAGAAGACATTGGCCCCGATGAGGTCCTTGATTGTTACCTTTCAGCGGCAGTGGGGAGTCCACATGCTCAGTCTGATCGTTCACCCTCCGTAAGTCCATGCAGGTGTCTTTCTAATTCACAATCACCACCGGAGAGCTGTATGGCGAAGTGGCCGATTCAATGATCCGCTGCCTCAGCATCTCTTCTACCTGTTCCCGGATGGTGCGGTTCTTCTCGTCGGAGTACCGGTACATCGGGAGCCAGAATGGTTGGCTACCTCCCTTCAGCAGGATCTCGTGCATGGCCGCAGATTTGGTGCGGAGCGGGCCACGGGAGCACAGACTACGATGACGATGTAACATTTCCAGAAGCCGTTTACGGTGTTGGGCACCTGCTGACGTTTGAAGGCTAGCTTCGTCAATGTCCTCTTCCTCGGGCTCTGAGCGGTCATTCCAGAAAACCGTCTGTCGGTTCTCGCTGCCAATGTGAAGACAGCCCCTTCGGTAGTCCACATCTGCTTGGTTGGCCGTGAGCCAGTGGTGGCCCAGCAAAACTTCTTCTTGCAGTCCTGGGCACTTCTAGCAGACTGGTGGTGGTCGCGAGACTTCCAATTACAATGTCTGCGACGACGGCGGCCGTTGAGTGACATTGCTGACCGTGTAGCGCTAGCTGGACAACTCGGGACTCCGTCTTCCTTCCTCCGTGCAGCAGACCGGCTCGTACGGAGTCGTAGTTTGCGGCGGAGTCCAAGGCTGCGGTCAGTTTTCGGCCTATTGGAATGCGCGTTATGTCCGTACCTAGTTGGTTCACGCGCCCCGGTGGGCTATTTACCGGGACGCTTGGTCGTTTCCCTGCCGGTTCTTCACAGGGCAGTCCCGATGGAAGTGTCTTCCCGGGCAGAAGCAGCGGTTGGGCATTAGGCTGTTCATTCTTTGTTCCTCTTTCGTCCTTGAGGCCGATCGACACTGCTTTGACCATCCTACTAGATCCAGGGAGTTTTCATCAGAGTCATCCCGACCTCACGCACGACTATCTTGATCCAAGTCTGCCTCGATGCTCACTGCCCGTTGTAAAAGTTCCTACAAAGTTGTAGGCGGCGGGAACCTCAGCGCCGGTCGAAGGCGTGGCTGCAGCTGTTGTGTGAGCATGGCTATGCTCATACTCTCGTCACCTCCGTGGTACAGACGGCGAAACAGCTTGATTTTTCTCAGGATGAAAATTTCCGCCGATTCCTGTCGCTGCGTTTGACCGTACAGCTCGGCCAGCAGCTCTGCGTCGCGTTGCGTCCCGCAGAAGTGATGCCGGTAGCGGTCGCAGAACTCTGGCCAATTTATCTGCAATCCCGTGTATCTCGCTGCCCACGTGGCAGCTTCTCCTCGAAGCTGCCGCACTGCGTAATTCGCCCACTGTTCCGGTGGGACTCTGTAGTCCCGCAGCTGTCGCTCTAGCTAACGAAGTATCGTTCTGGATCCTCGTACTTGAGGCCATGGTATGTGGCGGTGATCACCGGTGGCAACGTGCACCTCAGAGCTGCGGCGAATTGCGCGAAGCTTTACTCTACCTCGAACCCGATGTCACGCTGGGTGTAGCTGTTGGGCGCCATGTTGTTTTGTGTGCCGGCTGGTACATGAATAAGCATGCAGTTATCGCATTATATGTTTATCGGAGCATATGTTGTTCATCGACGCGATATAAGTGTTGGAGCCATCTCATATTAAACAACAGGAGATCAAAGTCGAAATTTCGCTCTTAAACAATAAAAGAATGATAATCTAGACACGTTCTTCAGAATTACAATTCTTATAGCTATAATTCTATAGAGTTATAATTCTATGGACATTCATCCATTAGTTCATCTGGATCTATGGTTAAAGTTGTCATCTCGAAAACATACGCACGGTTGCCGGTATGTGTTAGTGCAGAAGAAAACATTGCAGTAACATTAATGTGATATTTAGTTCCCATACTGGATATTAATTTGCTGCCAATAGAAAATTAAGTAAAAATCATAATTCAAATTTTTGCTTGAAAAGTCTGAATAATATATTACAAAACTTAAATTACTAGCGATACTAAAAATGGTACTGCATTTTGTGGATCAATGCAAAATTCAATCGCAATAATTATAAATCCGGATAAATGGATAATATTTTGTATGTAAGTATTTGACACTGTTATTAATATTTAATAGATACCATACTTTTTTGAGAAACACGACGTCTACTAATTCTTTCACTGACACGATTTTTCCCAAAGTTTTTAACTTTTCTAATTTGCTTTCATCAACCGAACAATCGTTTTTGTTTCAAGTGCGTGTTACGGGCGTAAGGACATCGAGTCATACATTTGTAGGCAGCACTGAAGTAAAATGAAAATTGGCTACAGAGCCTAGTATCTTTGTAGAGTTTGTTAAAAATAATTTATTCTAGACTGTTAGTGTCTAATCAGTTTGATACTCTGATTGTGTGTGCGTGTGCGTGTGCGTGTGTGCGCGCGTGCGTGTGTGTAGCCAATCTCATGCGTTTTCATGCTGAAAATCGGAGTGAAATCATAAGTATGATGTGGCCAAAATTCACGCTGACGGTAGCAATATTTCTAACATTTTTAAGCAATTTTAATATGTGACTGGTAAAACGAATTAATTTTGGCAAATAAAATTACATAAAACAAAGGTATTGGTAGGAGACAATTGTTTGGAGAAGGTACAGGATTTCCCGTATTTTGGATGTAATATATCGTGGGGTCTAGACAGAGATGTGGAGAACAAGTTGAGTAAATTTAGATCCATCTAAGGACGATTCAAACAACATTAAAAATAATGTTCCAGGAGGCACCAAAATTACATTTCATAAGGTTATGGCGGTTCACTGTATAGTGAAGAATCATAGACTCTACGAAAGGAAGATGAAAAACAATCATCGCGGCAGAAATGAGGTTTTTAAGAATAGACAAAGGATGCTTACGATTAGAGGATATGATTCATAATGTGGATATACGGAGTGAGCATAAGGTGTCTTCATTATTTAAAACGTTTGTGAATATAAGAATAGATTAAAGGTACATATTCGTAGCATGGAAAAGATTCTGTACCTGAGGCACATATTTGTATGCTTCCCAAAGTAGTCGTAATGTAGGCAGATCCAGAAAACGACGGCCTGATTTTTAGTTAAACCAGATTTGTAAATAATAACAATTTAAATTCACAGTGTACAGTATATAAGGCTTCTGAAACCGGAACAAGTGTTTACACCCAAGTGGTAGGTCGGACAGAGGGATATCCCCACCACTCGCTGCACTGCGTGTTGTAGTTGCAGTCCACGCTTGCCCACAATTCGGTTTACAAAACGAAAAGTTCTATAAAAACCAAAGAAAGCTAATCAAAAAATTTTATGATTTTATTTATTTTAATCAAAAAAGTTCTTTAAATTTTATCTTTGTGTAATTACTATTTCTATTATTAGTACTACTATAATAAACTATTAATTAAAACAAATTAATTTATGTATACACGTAAATAAATGTAATGCTTTAAGGTTGACTATCCTGTAATAAAATATTTTATTTTGTACTTACATACTGACGAAACATCCATCGCTTTCATGAATAATGTCAAACATCCTCAAACATTCTTTTTACACAGTTTTCACAACTCTGATTTTCTTAAGTTTACATTCCAGCCCCCACACACAGTGGTATGGTAAATTAAATATTCCGTAACAATGACTTTCGCCTTAATTTACGGATAAATATTTTATATATTATTTTTTGTTATTTTTCATTTTATACATTTTTAAATATTGAAGTACGAAAATAATTATTATTATTATTCACAACAAAACTATGTAATGTGCCGCGATTTCTCAAAGAAATCGCGGCTAATATTCAAAAATTATAATTTATTAATAAGTAGGAATTGGGGCTTATTTTTTGTTTTACGTGGTCGGCGCGCATCGCGTTTCTGCATTCCCGTGTTTTAGGGTTACTGAATGCCCGCGCCATCTGTTAGTGAAGCGGGCAATTACGGAGGCGGACGACCTCTGTTGCGGGCAGTTCGCGTCTGCCTCCCCCAAGCTGAGTTGCAGGAGTTCAGTCTAGTCTTGTCTACCGCCCGTGAACAAGCCTACCCCTTTCGGCAGATTGAGTTTGGTTTTTGTATTATTTCTATTCTATCATGGCTAAGTAAACTCGCCCAGACCTCCGGGTTCCTGAAATAGCCGAGGACCTGATCCGAGGATGGCTGAATCTCTATCCATCATGTCCTGAACACACACTGAGAATCTCGTTCTCACCTGCCGGAAGGAGGAATAAGTTAAGCATGCCTCTGTAAACCCCCATCAGGTAGACGTCTGACTCTCCAACCGGGCACGGACCTCCTGGAAACCATTCTGGACCAAATGAGGTGATATTTAACCCATCCTTACATAATTTGGCCTCTAGCGACAAGAACTTGTATCGTGCATTGAACATCCACTTAAATTGACTTTTTACACCATTACAAAGTTTTAATTGGGTGCGGGCCCGGCTGGACAATTTTTCATGTAAATTTGGTCTCGAGAACAATTGTAGGCCCGCTCGCTGGATGTGTCCAGCGCGCATTAATTTTTTTATGCTTTATTGTAAAATTTATGCTCTATAATGGGTTTGTAAAAATTTGTGGGAGACGGAGGTTTTCGTTAATTAAGTAGGTGGGTGCTGTTTGCACCTGATGAGCGGGACCGGCTGGTCTGGTTCTATTTTTATCACGGGGTTTCTTTTTGCACTTAATTACTTTCGTTTTTCATAGAACGGTTAGAGTTTTTTTTATTCTGCAATTAGGCCTGGTTACTTTCTTAAAATCACTGAATCTGGGGTAGTCACCTGTTGGTGCAAATCCATGCAAGCCTCCAGACATGTTACTTCTGTCGGGTCTGACTCTTGTCCAGCCTTCCACTACCTGGCAGGCCTTGGGGGTTTTTCTAAATTTTTTTTTTATGTTTAATGCTTTTTCGGATGCTGCGTGGAACATGTCAGCGGATGGGCCAATCCAAATTTTCTTGAGATTTATAAATGTACTATTTATAAAACTATACAGGCTGTACTGACACTTTAAATTTGTAATTGTATTCTCCTGCTATAATGGGCCAATCCAAATTTTCTTGAAATTTATAAATGTACCTTTTATAAAACTATACAAGCTGTACTGACACTTTAAATTTGTATTTGTATTTTCTTGCTATTATGGGCCAATCCAAATTTTCTTTAAATTATAATTGTGCTTCTTATAAAACATTTCAAGCCTTTTAAAATTATCAAATGTTTGTGATAAGACCATACTCGCTGTTCACTAGGCTTCTGTATTTCTATTTGTATCTGTGATGTATATGTATGTGTTTTGATTTGATAAATTAATGAATGATATTTATATGTTGATGCAATAAAAAAGTTGTTATCTTACTGGATAATCGAGAGTATTAATTGCAAGTCCCGTCGCATTGGACACAGCAGCTCACTTTATGCTTCTTCTAGGCCTTCAGCCTAGTCCTAAATATCTAGTAGCCCTTAAAAAAAAAAATATATATATATATATAACAAATAAAAAGGGGTTCCAATAGTAAAGCAGTTAATAAATACTACACGATATACAAGTTAACGTCAAGCTTTTTTTGAAATTCTTACTTTTCTAGACACTTTGTACGCTACCTTTTGTTTATTTAAGGACTTTATAAGGTCTAATTTTACCATTCAAAACTATAACTATATCTCTTGGTTATATTAAATTACATTTATTCAGCATTTATGTTTCTTTATAATATTATCTTTAATACATTGATTGTTCCTTAAAGTACCTAGTTATGTTATACTACAGAACATTTTGGTTTAA
Organism: Magicicada septendecula; assembly: GCA_034769895.1. Lineage (NCBI taxonomy): Eukaryota > Metazoa > Arthropoda > Insecta > Hemiptera > Cicadidae > Magicicada > Magicicada septendecula. Next base: position 288,030,491 of record CM068370.1, on the reverse strand, counting down.
CATCATCTTAGTCATAGTTTCTTACTGTTTTATTGGAAACTAGTTAGCCAGATTAGGTTATGTTCTAATTTGGTTTCTCAACAATGGTTGAAAGTTAGTTTCTGTTTTCTACTTAATGCATGATTTATTTGCTCTTATCTAACACTGGTATTTTATTGTTTATTACTGATTATTAGTGGTCTTTGACAATTTTAATTCCACTTTACAACTTTTTATTAGTACTTTGGACTTTGTCTATTTGTTATCTTTATACACCATTTAATTATGCAATTACCAAATGAGTACTCATTCTTCCTCTTAACGTCTGCTTTCAATAGTTAATTTTATTGAGTTCTGTTTGTACTGTACTGTTATTGAATGTATTTGTTAATAAGTCTATGTCAGTGTCATGTCACAGCTTAGGGATTTAAATCATGTTGGTTGTCTCACTTTTACTTTATTTTTCATTAATAATACTTTTATTCTCATATGTTAATTTATTCTCATTTATATTATCTCCCTTTGGCGTTTGACTTGATTAGGTTTTCTCCTTATTTGCACTGATTCCTTCTTCACTCTTAATAAGTTTCTTCTTGGTGTTGTTGTCATTGGTTTCTTTCTCACTGTTTGATCTATTGGGTAATTAGGTACGTTGTTTTGTCGTTAGTCTTGTCTTCTTTTCTTCAGTTGTACATTTACTTGTAAATCATAGTTTATTTTTCCCCTATTTTGGTTACAGTACCTTCCCTGTTCATGATTGTAGGTTCAACTTTTGTAGATAAATTTATTTAGAGTGATTTTTAATCCATTTGTGATACGTTGGTGTTGGGTGTGTTATATGTACCATTACAATATTTATCAACATTAACAAAGGTCATCTAACGCATGGCATTTCGAATTTTTATCAGAGATACTCACTTCCGTATAATTAACACGGCAAAAATTAGTCGGTCGAGCAGGTACAGCGTTCAACACTCAGAAATCACAAGGATTGTGGGATCGAGTCGAGGTCACGACTTGCTTTGCCTATTCATCACTTTGGCTGGCGACAATAATACAATAACACTGCGATCCTGTCTGGCAAGCCTAGACAAACACACAAAAATCCCTGTCCATCGTGCTGCTCGATTCTGATGATGGTGACTCGTGAGTTGTACCATAACCACAGAGCTCAGCAGGCGCAAGCCTAATGTCTGAAGGGAGAGGAATAAGAAAAAAGTAAAGTATGTTTCTCATCACAACCACTCCGTAGTTGTCTTCTCCGTTTCTTTTTAAAGATCTTTGCTTATTTATTGACTTCATCTTTAAAAATGTTCGTCTTCTGACGTAACATGAAATCGCAGACTCAGTCTTTCATTACCTTCAACGCTTACATGGCCCGGGCACCAACCAAATGTAAAAGGTAAACAAATTGTCATCTAACACATGACATAGTGTAACTATATGATATGACATTTGTTACTATTATTATCATTACCATTATTATCATATTATTATCATTACTAACGTGTGATGGTATTCTCAGGGAGAATACAATCGAATACATTTAAACTGACAGGTAGCTAGCTTACTCTTAGTTATTTTAAGCGTTGTAAAGTACACACTTACGATGTTATAAAATCCATGAATATAACGTTAATACAATTTCAGTTGTGATTATGTAAAAATTTGGAACAATCCTTGCGATGTTTCTAGGAACGGCCTTAGCTAACGTGTGCAAATGTTGTTTTTCAGGGGACATTGGGGCGGTCCAAATCCAGGAGGTGATGGGTAAGTAAAGATTATTACTTGTATTCTGCAAGGAACCAATATCAAATCATAATTTAGCCTATGTATGTTTTTCACTATAACACATATTGACTCCAGATTAAAAATTTCTTCTTCAATCGACTTCTGGGCTATGTGCAGATGTCTAGCTGCATGGTCAATTTTTTCATTACCTTCAACACTTAGAGGGCCCGGGTACCAAACAAATGTAAAAGATGAACAAAAGTCAACAAACGCCTCTCATAATGCCATTATCTGTTTGCGATAATGATATGCAATATCTTCAAACCATAGATTCTCTTGTTCTTAAAACTCATTGCGTTTACGTTTATCATTACAGATCCTACTGGAACAGTAGCGGTGGAGGATGGGTTGGCAACTGGTACGAATAATTCACTTTATACATGTATATAGTTTATATTAGTTTACGTCAACTTACGTTAACGTATGTTACATTATTCCTTTTATATACAGAGGAGTTGTAACTAATTACAAATTTAGAATATTCGTCGCAACGTTTCTAGCCACGGCCATTGCTAACGTGTGGATATGTTGTTTCCAGGGGATCAGGCGGACATTGGAGTGGCTCATATCCAGGAGGTGGTGGGTGAGTAAAGCTTATTAGTACTTGTATTCTGCACGAAACCAATAACCGAATACAATATAACATATTGTTACGTAATGCGGAAAAGTGTACGTCATTACAGAACATTCTACGTGTTTCTCGGCTATTCCAGCTGTAATATGTGTGTGTGTGTGTGGGTGTGTGTGTGTGCGCGCGCGCGCGCGTACATATTGCTGCTACTTTGAGATGAACAACAATTACTTGACACTTGTCACGCGGCCGCAACGAGACTTCTCCAGGCCGTACCGTTCCGCGCGCGCTGTGTTCAAGGCCACAATCAAGTACGTTCTAGTGTTTTCTAGTAGACGCGTATTGTGGAATATTCTGGTAACTCAGCGGGGTATAAATACAAGACTTCATCAACGCTTAGTAGTCAGTTTTATTGGCGATTTATTCCAGTGGGGTTCGAAGTATTGTGGCGACGTTTTATGTGTTTTATAATTGTGCGAGTCTGTATTAATTGACATTATTATTGCTTGTGAACAATTTTTATTTGCTTTGTTGTAAGAGACCTTCTTGTTGATTACAAACTGTTCAACTGTGATAATTAAAGCTTGTGATTAGTGACTTAATTGGTGTCTTGTATTTTGTTTTCCACTCTACCACACAATTATCAGTAGACCGTCATAACAGTGGTGTCAGAATTGGGATAGAACTGTTAACAGTGGAAACAGTGTCCACTTTGTACAATACGAGTGTAATTAGTAATTAATCTGTAAACATGGATGCCAATCAGATGATGTAAAATTTCCAGGCGCTGCTGTTGCAGACGGAAAAACGAAAGGATGAGAAACGCAGACAGGAGGCGGCAGAAGCAGAAAAAGACAGGGTGAAAAACGCAGGCTGGAAGTATAAGAGGCGGAAGAACGGCAAAAATTCTGATGCTGGAGTCGGAAGAACGACAGGCAGAGGAACGGAAGCGCGAAACAGAAGACATCAAAGAGTTAATACAGAAGCAGAAGCAGACACAACAACAAATCGCTGCAGAGTTGGCTCCCCTACGAGGTGAGCTTAATAAACAAGTTACCAAAATATCGGAGGTAAAAGAATCAATGACATTAAAAATATCTGAAAAAAACCGGCACGATTGTTGAAGAATCGATGTCTACAAAAATATCTCTCATAGAAGAATCCATGTCGAATAAAATATCTGCAGTAGAAAACTCAACGGAAAACATAAGAGAACAAATTAAAAGTGAAGTTGAGCAGTTCATGAAGATACAACCAAAACAAAATTTCTGAACTGACTGTACCAATGACAAAGACAGAAAAGACAGTAGAGAAAGTCACCTTGCCTGCGGTTGGGACAGTTCATGTCAAGGCTCCAAACTTTGACGGATACACACTCTGGGTGACGCGACGTACTGCAAGACATTTGAAGCCGCCGCATGTGCAACTAATTTGACAGATAAAGACAAAGCAGTTTCACTCGTTCTCGCTTTAAAAGGACCTGCCACTTTAAAAGGAGCTACTACAGAAAGTGCTACCTGACAGCCAGAACAGCCATGCCGAATTGATAAATGCTCTTGAATTACGGTATGGTAATAAACATTTGGGAGATGTGTACTGCACTCAGTTGAGACCAAGGCGACAGCATTCCGGGGAGAGCCTTCAAGAGTTTGAAGCAAGTATCGACAGACTATTATCCTGGCCTATCCTGAAACGCCAGAAGATTTTCGAACGAGGTTTGCGTTGCAGAAATTTACTGGTGTCCGAGATAGTGAACTACAGCAAATGTTACGAATGGCAAGACACCAGAATAGTGCGGACGCCCTGGTACATGCTTTGCAATTTGAGGCCGCCATGTCAACGTCTGGTTGGGCAAGTCATAAAGTGCGCGCTGACAGATCACGACTGCACAGACGATGAAAAGGAAGAAAAGGAACAGAGACTCGACGGTCGGCGCCACAGAATAAAATAAGAAAAGATGGAAGACCGAAGTGTTATAGATGTGGGAAACCTGGACATCTACAACTAGATTGTCGGGATACAGTTCAGCAGCAGGGAAACGAGCAGTAGTCGGTACAACGGAGCGTGTGCTGACTAACTGGAGGAACGAAGCCCCTAGGCATTACGCAATTTCTACACTTCAGAAAAAGCTTTATGGTTACTGGATTCGTTCGAGAAAGGCCAACCACGATTACAGTTGACACAGGCGCAACAGTTTCCATTGTGCGCCCCGACGTGGAGAAAGATCTCAAGCCAATCTGGTGCTCTTGCAGCTTGCGAACAGCCTGTAAACGTGTTTGGAAAAGTGGTGATACACCTACGCCTCGGTCGACTTGAGTTATCATCAAATACTTGTTGCAGACATTGTGGATGAAGCAATTCTTGGTGTGGACGTTATGAACACATATGGATTTATAGTCGACTTCAAAAACAATGTGTTGAGAATCTGAAAAGAAGATGTAATGCTCTCCACAATGAATACATCAGAAAAATCGATGGACTTGCTAAATTAATAGGCCATAACCATAACTTGGCCAAACTCGGAAAAATAAATCATCGTGGTTAGAACCGAGGTATATACTAGGGTAAACCAGTGCTCTATATTCGAACCCCATATAGTCAGCACACCGGCCATACTAATTGCGAAAAATTTAGTAAAACCTGACGAAACCGGAAATGTACCTATTTAGAGTGGCCAATATTTTCGATCAAGCTGTCACTTTACAAAGCAATGCGCTCCTAGGCAAATTGATTCCTGTAGCCGGAATGACGCATAAAAGATGCAGTACCACGGACACTTCTGAATTCCAGAGGAACTGCAGGAATTATTGAACAGATCTTCTAACGACCTCTCAAATGATGAGATAAAATGACTCAGACGGTTTTTACATGAATTTAAAGATCCTTTTGCAGTTAGGGACCAGTCATTGGGAAGAATCTCTCTTGTACAACAACGCATCAGTACCGGAGACAAAACAACGGTACGCCAACCTCCTCGAAGGCCTCCATTATCTAAGCAAGAGAAAATGTCTCGGTTAGTACAGGACATGTTGGCAGAGGGAGTAATCGACCCTTCGTCAAGGGCTTAGTCTTCCCCGGTAGTACTGGTAGCGAAGACGGATGGTGGATTGCGTTTCTGCGTAGACTATGGGAGGTTGAATGACGTTACAAAGAAATTCTGCTGTCCATTACATCGCGTTGACGATACACTCGATACACTGCCTGGAGCACAGTGATTTTCGACATTGGACTTAAAGAGTGAATATTGTCAAGTGGGTCTTCATCTATAAGACAAGGAAAAGACCGTTTCTCGACCACAAGTGGCTTGCTCCAACTTGACGTCAGACCATTTGGACTCTGTAATTCACCGGCAACATTCTAAAGATTGATGGACCTGGTATTCCAAGGCGTGTCATGGAAAACTTGCCTTGTTTATTTAGACGACGTCATAGTCATCGAGAAGACTTTCAAAGACTATTTGGAAAACCATAAGGAGGTTCTAATTAGAATTTACGATGCCCAACTAAAGCTGAGCCCGAAGAAGTGCTCTCTATTCCAGAAGGAAGTACAGTATCTAGTCTATCTGGTTTCGGGAGCGAGTGTTAGTATGGATCCTAATAAAGTAGACACCGTAAAAGACTGGCCAGTTCCGAAGAGTATACACGAAGTTCGGTTTTTCCTGGGGTTATGCTCACATTACAGACGTTTTGTGAAAAGCTTCCCTAATATTGCTAAACCACCACATAAGCTAACGGGAAATAAACTAAACTCCCAATGGTAGAGAGAGTGTGCCAAGCATTTAGGACTTTGAAAATTGCATTATATTTGCTGCCAATTCTCGCTTTCCCTGCTTCTAGAATGGGCACATGTACATCGTAGACACAGACGCAAGCAATACTGGTCTAGGAGCAGTTTTGTCTCCAATGCAAAACGGCGAAGAACGAGTGACAGCGTATTACAGCAAGACGCTTTCTAAACCAGAGAGAAATTATTGCGTTTCAAGGAGAGAGTTTCTGGCAATCGTCCGAGCTTTGGAGCATTTCCATAAATACCTCTATGGAAGTAACTTTTCACTACTCACCGACCATGCCGCGCTTGCATCTTGAGATTTAAAAATCCGGAAGGGCAGCTGGCAAGGTGGCTCGAACATCTGGAAGAGTACAAGTTCAAGGTACGACATGGTAATGCAGATGGCTTATCACGAAGTCTGTTCCCGGAAGACTGCCATCTCTGCCGCAAAAAGGAAGAACAAAACGCCAGCGAACATGTTCAAGCCATCACCAGGCCCGGATATAGGTGTGCACTATTGTTACCCCCCCCCCTCGCATTCAACAAACAACTTCTATATATTCACTTTCCCTTGACTGCTGAAAAAAAGTTGCTGAAAATAGTCATTTCAACTAACTCTGAGGCAAATATCTCATTTGATTTTAAATCTAAATGAGAAATGTGATGGAATTGTGAAAAAGACTACATTTTTTTAACTTTATTAATATTTATTTACGTGTACAGTTTAGTAACACATAGATTAGTTTTATAACAAGTAATATACGTAGTCCTACTAACATAGTAAAATCAATGAAAGTAATGTAAATTGGATGAATAGAACAAATAATTTAATAGTGATTGAATAAGATCCCAAATTACACAAATGGCTTGATTATACATTGGCTTTCGTTTTGCTTTGATCAGTGAAAATTCTTCAATAAGGCCTTTAAATTTCATTTGTTTACTGTTTAAAAGTTCTGCCTCAACATGCAGGATTGAGAATGAGTTGAGTTTTTCCTCGTTCATTGTGGATATAACATATGATTTAATTCTTTTTAAAACAGAAAACATACGTTCTGCCAAACAGTTATAAATAGCTGTACACAAATAGGCCTACATACGAACAGGTATTGCAATATTTGGAAATGTTTGGGGCGCGTGGATCTAGAAGTAATTTCCTACTGCGCATGATCATATATTCAAAGCAAAATAGAGAATGCTGTTTAAATGAAGGGAAGAACTTGATACATTTAATTTAGGTAATATAAAACTAAATTAAATGTATTAATATCTCCCCTTAATTTAAACAACATTCTCTATTATGCTTTGAATATATTATCATGCGCAGTAGGGATTGACTTCTAGATCGAGGCGCCCCAAGCGATATCGAAACAAACTATTCACTCCGATCACAAATTATCACATTATCTTCAAATTAGTCATAATGCAAGTGGCCAATACAAATACTGTAATTAAAAAACCGAAAACATAAAATTTTAACAAATAATTTTTCACCTCGTGCCGCCTCCCTGAGCCTGCCGTTCCTAGGCACGTGCGTAGTGTGCCTAATGGGAAATCCGGGCCTGGCCATCACTGTAGATTTCCTGGCAGACGGCTGGACGACATTAGATTTTAGACAAGAAGAGATGATTGATGAAGACATTGGACCGATCTTGACAGCAAAAGACGAATGTCGCCGCCCAGATTAGCAAGATATCTGACATGGTTCGGAAGTCCTGAAGGGCTACTGGGCACAATGGGAATCTCTTACCTTAGAGAACGGATTGCTGAAAAGGGCTTGGGACGAGAAGCAGATGGACGAGATGTGGTCTTGCAGTTGATAGTTCACGGAAGTAAAGTGCAGTCTGTTTTGAAGAGGATGGATGACGGAACGTCTGGAGGCCATCTTCGCGTTAACAAAACCCTTGACAAAATACAGAAGCGATTCTATTGGCTTCATCTTCGCCACGACGTAGAGCGATGGGTTCGGACATTTGAAATATGTGCTGCAACCAAGAGCCCACAAACCAGAAGCAGGGGTAAAATGAGACAGTATAGCGTTGGATTGCCTTTCGAAAGAATTTCCATAGACATTGCTGGACCATTCCCAGTTACTGAAGATGAAAACCTGTACATCATGGTTATAGGTGACTGCTTTACTAATTGGGTGGAAGCCTACGCTACTCCAAATTAGGAGGTTACCACTGTGGCAAAGGAGTTAGTTCACAACTTCTGTTGCCGTTATGGACCCCCTATTGAAATGTATACGGATCATGGGAGGAATTTCGAGTCAGGAGTGTTTATAGAATTATGCCGTCCATTAGGAATTCGAAAGACCAGGACAACGCCTCTCCATCCTCAGTCGGACGGAATGGTTGAGAGGTTCAATAGGACACTTGGGCAGCATCTTTCAAAAGTTGTTGATGAGAACCAACCAGACTGGGACCAACGTATACCACTATTCCCCAAGCAGTATAGGTCATGAGTACACGTCATAACCGGCATGATTCCAGCAAAATTGGTGTTTAGGCGGGAGATTCGTCTTCCTGGGGACTTGATGTTCGGATCACCTGATATTCAGTCCCAAGAGCCACAGAACTATTCCTCGCAATTAGAAAACCAACTGCCAGAAATGAACGCTTGATACGTGGACGGCTGAAGATAGCCAGTGATAAAATAAAAACTCGGTAAGACATTCGCAGTAATAGTGTGGGTTTCCAAGAAGGAGATCAGGTTTGGTTGTTCAACCCAAAGCGCCGTCGTGGTCGCTCACCTAAACTTAAGACTAACTGGAAAGGACCTTACACTGTGAAAAAAAGAATCAACGATGTTGTCTATCGGATCCAATAGGAAGGACAGCCAAGGAAGTTCAAGGTCGTCCACTTTGATCGCCTGGCTAAGTATTACTTCAGAGACGGGACGAACAGGCTTTAAGAGGGAGCAGTGTTAGGTAATTACGAAATAAGTGTTACACCATTACAGAACATTCTACGTGTTTCTCGGATGTTCCAGTGGAATCCGGCTGTAATGTTGAGTGCGTTATGATACCATCATGCCCAGGATATTATTCTATTATCATACAATGGTTATTATGGCCAGGAAGTGCAACAGGCTGCATGCCTAATGGCTAACGGGAGGAAGGGAAGAAAAAATATACCATGTTTCTCATCACATGACCAACAACGACTAAGCACGTATACTAATACATTCGCTACAATATATAAATCATAGAAAGAAATTAACCAAAATTCGTTGATAACCAAAATGAAAAATATAATATCACTCACAATATTTAGAAGCACACGCTAGGTACCACGCGCACGTTATCCAATCACTTTCATCCCTTGACACGAAGTCTGGTGCACTAGTGCCTTACCGGCCACATCATTCAACGCAAATATTAAATAATTTAAAACGTGTATGACATGTGAATCATAAATTATCCGTTACTATTTATATTTAACTAATTATATATATTTTAAGGTACGTAAGAATTTTACTGAAGTTTATTTAATTTCTACGCCTTTTCTCTTTTACAATAAGTTGCCTTGGGCGCAACTTTTTAAATATCTATTCTTATTTATTGACTTCATCCTGATAAATATTCGTCTTTTGCCGTAACATGAAATGCCAACCCATCCACACTAATATATTTAAATTTAAGTATGTTCTCTATAGACTTCATTACATTACCTGCCTTGTTCAAACCACAGGTACCGTGAGATTCTATAACATCTTTTTCTCTTGATATAGTCATGTTGTTTACTGAGCTACTTACTGATTCGATGGCTACATTCGAAACATGTGATAATTTTTTTCTTGATTCTACGAAAACCGTATCCTGGTACCACCTACAATAAATGGGGCTTTCCTTTACTATACACTGTGCTCTACGGTTACATCAGTCCTCACAGTTTCCATAATAATAATTTTTGTGCTAGTGGCAGATGCACATTCTTCCTCTTCTGGCTGTATGCTGTTGGTCTCGTAATTGATTACTGTTTTATCATTAATGTCAAAGCGAAATTTGTAGATAAACCGATTATTTAGATAAGATGTTAGTAAACACATTACGTACAAATTGGGAGCTTTTTAACTCTGGTGGTACTGATAATGGTGTCCTGTTAACTTTTCAGGGAAAACACAAGCAAAAATATTTAAGGTAACAGGTAGCTAGCCAAACATTAGTTATTTTAAGCGTTATAAAGTATACGCTTATGATGTTATAAAATACAGGAATAAAACGTTAATACAATTTTAGTTATGACCAAGTAAAAACTTGGAACACTCCTCGCGACGTTTCTAGGAACGGCCATTGCTAACGTGTGGAAATGTTGTTTTCCAGGGGATCAGGCGGAAATTGGAGTGGCTCATATCCAGGAGGTGGTTGGTAAGTAAAACGTATTATTTGTATTCTGCACAGACCCAATAACAGGTCATAATTTAACTTCTGTATATTTTTCACTATAACGCATAGGGGCTCTAAATTATAATTTCTTCTTGCAACGACTTCTGAGTTCTCTGCAACGTGTTTCGCCGCAGGGTCAGTTCTTTCATTACCTGTGATACTTACCTCCATAGCCGGCTACCATCTACATGAAATCGTTTTTTTTTCCTTTACTGTTCTACTGTGCTTTATTGGTATATTCATTCCACACAATTTTGATAATAATCTGTGTCCAGTGGTAGATGCACATTCTCCTTTTCTATCTTTATGCTGGTGGTGCGATGTTTCTAGGAACGGCCATAGCTAACGTGTGCAAATGTTGTTTTTCAGGGGACATTGGGGCGGCCCAAATCCAGGAGGTGCTGGGTGAGTAAAGCTTATTAGTACTTGTATTCTGCACGAAACCAATAACAGATCATAAGTTAGCCTATGTATATTTTTCAACACATAATGATTCCAAATTAACAATTTCTTCTTCAATCGACTTCTGGGCTGTCTGCAGCGTGTCTCGCCACAGGATCAATTTTTTCATTACCTTCAACGTGTACATGCCCCGGGCACCAAATAAATGTTAAAGATTGTGCCATGAAAACTCAACGGAAGACATAAGAGAACAAATTAAAAGTGAAGTTGAGCAGTTCATGAAGATACAACCAAAACAAAATTTCTGAACTGACTGTACCAATGACAAAGACAGAAAAGACAGTAGATAAAGTCACCTTGCCTGCGGTTGGGACAGTTCATGTCAAGGCTCCAAACTTTGACGAATACACACTCTGGGCGACGCGACGTACTGCAAGACATTTGAAGCCGCCGCATGTGCAACTAATTTGACAGATAAAGACAAAGCAGTTTCACTCGTTCTCGCTTTAAAAGGACCTGCCACTTTAAAAGGAGCTACTACAGAAAGTGCTACCTGACAGCCAGAACAGCCATGCCGAATTGATAAATGCTCTTGAATTACGGTATGGTAATAAACATTTGGGAGATGTGTACTGCACTCAGTTGAGACCAAGGCGACAGCATTCCGGGGAGAGCCTTCAAGAGTTTGAAGCAAGTATCGACAGACTATTATCCTGGCCTATCATGAAACGCCAGAAGATTTTCGAACGAGGTTTGCGATGCAGATATTTACTGGTGTCCGAGATAGTGAACTACAGCAAATGTTACGAATGGCAAGACACCAGAATAGTGCGGACGCCCTGGTACATGCTTTGCAATTTGAGGCCGCCATGTCAGCGTCTGTTTGGGCAAGTCATAAAGTGCGCGCTGACAGATCACGACTGCACAGACGATGAAAAGGAAGAAAAGGAACAGAGACTCGACGGTCGGCGCCACAGAATAAAATAAGAAAAGATGGAAGACCGAAGTGTTATAGATGTGGGAAACCTGGACATCTACAACTAGATTGTCGGGATACAGTTCAGCAGCAGGGAAACGAGCAGTAGTCGGTACAACGGAGCGTGTGCTGACTAACTGGAGGAACGAAGCCCCTAGGCATTACGCAATTTCTACACTTCAGAAAAAGCTTTATGGTTACTGGATTCGTTCGAGAAAGGCCAACCACGATTACAGTTGACACAGGCGCAACAGTTTCCATTGTGCGCCCCGACGTGGAGAAAGATCTCAAGCCAATCTGGTGCTCTTGCAGCTTGCGAACAGCCTGTAAACGTGTTTGGAAAAGTGGTGATACACCTACGCCTCGGTCGACTTGAGTTATCATCAAATACTTGTTGCAGACATTGTGGATGAAGCAATTCTTGGTGTGGACGTTATGAACACATATAGATTTATAGTCGACTTCAAAAACAATGTGTTGAGAATCTGAAAAGAAGAGGTAATGCTCTCCACAATGATAACATCAGAAAAATCGATGGACTCGCTAAATTAATTGGCCATAGCCATAACTTGGCCAAACTCGGAAAAATAAATCATCGTGGTTAGAACCGAGGTATATACTAGGGTAAACCAGTGCTCTATATTCGAACCCCAGATAGTCAGCACACCGGCCATACTAATTGCCAAAAATTTAGTAAAACCTGACGAAACCGGAAATGTACCTATTTAGAGTGGCCAATATTTTCGATCAAGCTGTCACTTTACAAAGCAATACGCTCCTAGGCAAATTGATTCCTGTGCCGGAATGACGCATAAAAGATGCAGTACCACGGACACTTCTGAATTCCAGAGGAACTGCAGGAATTATTGAACAGATCTTCTAACGACTTCTCAGATGATGAGATAAAATGACTCAGACGGTTTTTACATGAATTTGAAGATCCTTTTGCAGTTTGGGACCAGTCATTGGGAAGAATCTCTCTTGTGCAACATCGCATCAGTACCGGAGACACAACAACGGTACGCCAACCTCCTCGAAGGCCTCCATTATCTAACCAAGAGAAAATGTCTCGGTTAGTACAGGACATGTTGGCAGAGGGAGTAATCGACCCTTCGTCAAGGGCTTAGTCTTCCCCGGTAGTACTGGTAGCGAAGACGGATGGTGGATTGCGTTTATGCGTAGACTACCGGAGGTTGAATGACGTTACAAAGAAAGACTGCTGTCCATTACCTCGCGTTGACGATACACTCGATACACTGTCTGGAGAACAGTGATTTTCGACATTGGACTTAAAGAGTGAATATTGCCAAGTGGATCTTCATCTATAAGACAAGGAAAAGACCGTTTCTCGACCCCAAGTGGCTTGCTCCAACTTGACGTCATACCATTTGGACTCTGTAATTCATCGGCAACATTCTAAAGATTGATGGACCTGGTACTCCAAGGCATGTCATGGAAAACTTGCCTTGTTTATTTAGACGATGTCATAGTCATCGGGAAGACTTTCAAAGACTATTTGGAAAACCATACGGAGGTTCTAATTAGAATTCACGATGCCCAACTGAATCTGAGCCCGAAGAAGTGCTCTCTATTCCAGAAGGAAGTACAGCACCTAGGCTATCTGGTTTCGGGAGCGGGTGTTAATATGGATCCTAATAAAGTAGACACCGTAAAAGACTGGCCAGTTCCGAAGAGTATACACGAAGTTCGGAGTTTCCTGGGGTTATGCTCACATTACAGACGTTTTGTGAAAAGCTTCCCTACTATTGCTAAACTACCACATAAGCTAACGGAAAACAAACGGTTAATCTCGTTCGGTACAAGCATTTCAAAGGGGTTCGGTTATAATTATATCCTACACTTCCTCTGACAAGAGAGAAAACCTTTTCTAGGCTGTCTTGATTATGTCTTGACGGTAAAGTGTACGATATTTTATTGTTATCGTTCTAAAGGTGGATTGGGGATTTAGTTGACATAATTACACCTTTCTGAAATGCTTGGATTGTTTTCTTATTTACACGTTTTATTTTTTCCATCATCTGAATGTACTGTATAAGGGTACAATGTTGTTTATCGAGGTGCAACCCATTACCAAGTTGACGTTGCGTTTGGAGTTCTCCTGTTCATTATGTCAAACCAATCGTTTGTTGACTTCGTAAAATATGCCGCAGGTATACGAAGTGACTCGTCACGCGTCGCAACTTTTTAAAGCATGCCACGTTGTACTGGACATTACTTGCGCAGTTAGCAGAAAATTTTGCAGTGAAAGTTTTTACAGTTAACATGCTTTGAAGTCAGTTTATGGCATCAAGACCTTTTTACTTTTTGTATTGTTAACTAGCGTTTTGAGTTTCAGTGGTGAAATATGCGTCCCATTTGGCAACTCATGCCTCCATTAGTGTGCCCGTTGTGGATCAGATTTAAGAGGTGACGGACGTGAAAGAAAAATACATTTTTCTTTACACTCTCTCCAGACATCAATATTACCATCTCCACAATCAAAGACAATTGCAATAATGTTGAATCCAATAATATAAAATCTTTTTATTATATCGAATAAAGACGTTTATATCAGTTTTCCATCAGAATCTATAAAACAGATTGTTTCATACAGGAAATAATGATTTCACCATACAGTCTGAACAAATTACCATTTACAGCATCATACTCCTAAGCAGACATAACTTTAATTTCGTCAGACTGTAGCGCAACAAATTTTCCAAAACTCTTCACTTTAATTGCAACAACTTATATCAGATTAAGAACTCTAGTCAGGACAGATTTGCTGCTCACTGTTTTAATGTAGTTAAGCATGGTAGTGTTACGTGCATATTATTTCTTATATGAATGTAGCATCTTTTACTTAAATAGCGAATTATAAACGCTTTGGTAATATATTCACTACTCCAGAAATTTACTTTCTTTTTTCCGTTTAATAAAATATCAATTTTTGTTTTTGAAAGATCCCTCTTAAAGCATTTTTTACTTGTTCAGACATACAAGCGTCGTTTTCAGAAGCACAACACGCATTCTTTTCCTAATTCTTTAAGTTTAAATATAATTCAGTTTTATGTTCTCAGAAGATTTATTCAGTTTCAAATATCATAATTTTTAATCGAAATTCGTGTTATTAGATTTGCCAGACCTTGATCCTGCACTCAATATTTCTTTCGCTTTTCGGATGCGGCATTGTTTAACAAACCATAATCATTTCTTAACGTTCCTTATGTTTGCTACTGTCGTTTATTTCGTTTATTTTATAGGTTTGTTATCTTTGTTAAGTAACAATTAAAGTTGGTACGGCACTTTGTCATAAATCTTATTTGTTTGTATCCCATAAGTTATACCCTAATAATTTTAACAAAATCCTCGGCTTTCATATTTTCTTCTTTAATTAATGGGTTTACCAGCGAACTCGGTGCGGAAGTGTAGCATGTAGCCTCGTTTCCCTCT
This sequence comes from Magicicada septendecula, assembly GCA_034769895.1. Lineage (NCBI taxonomy): Eukaryota > Metazoa > Arthropoda > Insecta > Hemiptera > Cicadidae > Magicicada > Magicicada septendecula. Next base: position 288,015,164 of record CM068370.1, on the reverse strand, counting down.
GGCGTCTCTCCGTCCTAAATTGTAAAATTTTAAACAATTTCCTGTGACTAGGCTAACACCAGGAAGATGATGGGGATTGACATCCTTCACAGCTTGATGATTATTTGAATGGATATCAGCAATTGATAGACAGCTTAGTTTGAAGGTCGACACTGTTCTTAATGGTGCCCTTAATTTTATGCAACCTAAACTTGGCTACAGGAAATCCACGTGGGATGCTTCTTCTTGACATTAGTGGATTGTATTTCCTTTTACTAGCTATATCACTTATCAAAAAGCTTAAATTTGTCTTCATGTGTTCAGAAAACGTATAAGCTCTTTCCTTTATTATTTCTGCCTACATTCCACCGTTTGTTTTAATTGTTGGTATGTATTAAAAACGATTCTTCTTGCTGCTTTTCACAGAGAATAAGAGTTGTTTAATTAATAAAAACACTTTCTGTTCTTAAAAATTTTTTTTTTATGTAGCAACTTTTTAAACTTAGTTGCAACTTTATTATAACTATTCCTGTCGGCTTCCATTTTAGTATTTTGCACCCGCTGTCTTAACGTACGTTTTCCTGTTACTTTCCGTTTTATTAAAATTGATAATGTTTAGTTTTTGAAGAAATTTTATTGAGATCGATTTGCTTGATCGGGTAGCTATCCACCCTGATTTACATTTTTTCATATTAAATAAAAATCTATTTTTGGTTAAGAGAAGTCCTTAATTTACTCAAGTAATGTAATCGCTCTGTGAAAACCTGTGTGCTTTTGTTACCTGTCTATTTATCCGGTGAATTTCTGTGCAAACAGTGACACTGACTGTAAGTAGAGACAGGAAAAATCTAGTCTGGAAAAATAGTTCGCCTCGTATTTCCTCCTTTAAAAGTGACGGAAGTACTTTCTTGCAGTCATTGGGCTAATACGTAGGTTGCCCTATTGACACATAAACAAATATATATTCTGTTTAAAAGAAATTCTCTACCTTAGTTGTCTTCAATATAAAAATTTGCAGGGCTCTTTATTGACGTTGTAGTCTCCAGCAGGTATCACCCTGTCACCTAGGGTTCTGAAAGACCGTCTGTAATTTTTGTTTTTTGTTGTTTTGCTTTGCAGGCAGTATACTGCTGAAAATATTGGTGTTTCCCATTTTGGTTGTTTGTAGATATTCATGAGTGCAGTAACTGAATCCGTGGTGTTTGATTTCGTTTTTAATTATGAAGGCTGTTCCGCTGGGTGGCTATTAATAGGCTATGAGCGTTAAATTTCAAAAATGATTATACGAGTTTTGATTGTAAATATGGTTTTAGGCCTTATATTGATTTTATGGATTGTTGGTACTACAAACATATTTTATTTTTCTGCGTAAGTAGTATATTTAATTTTTTCCATGAGTAATAGTTTACGTATTACACTATTTCCTTTTTACGAAGCTTTAGTGTAACTGCTAAGCATATTAGTAATATCATATTGATTTTTTGTTGTTGCAACAATAGGTTTAACATATTTTTCTTATGGAATTAGCACCAACTGAAGTTCTGCACACTTACTGTTCATTTACTATGTGGATGATGAAACGTTATATGTTTATTATCTGAGAATTCCACCGACTACTATCATCGTCAAAATTTTAAAACGCACAGCGCTTCGACTACAAAAGTTACTGATAATGTGTCGTCGAAGCGCTGTGACAAAAAATGAAAATTGACGATGGCAAAAGTCGGTGGAACTCTCAGATAATGATTGCATGCAGCCGATAATTTTGTGTAATTTCTTAATTTAAGTTTCAGTTCAAATGCGTGTTTTTACGTTGCAGGGAGGAAGAGTGGCGACGTGAAGAAGATAGTGGAAACAAAAATGAAGGAGGTAGAGGTAATGATAACGGAGGTGGACGAGACGAAGGTGGACGACACGAAGGTGAACGACATGAAGGTGGACAACACAAAGATTGGAAAACAGAAGGTGGCAGACACGAAGGGGGTGGAAAGAAATTCAATACAGAAGAAGATAACGTTACCATGGAACCACCGTAAGTAAATTTTGCTAGCACACATATTTTATTTGGGACTTTCAAACAAGGGTTTTAAATTTGACCAAAAAACACTCTCAAATATTTGAAGGCAATAAGACGATAAAAACTGAATCATTCGCATTTCTATCTACCAAGAAATATATGAAATACATATAATCAAATTATATACTTTATACTTTACCAAACGGAAAATAATTTTCTGTATGTAAAATCTTTTTGATTACTCAGCATATATTTTTGTACTGTGGTTTAAGTTACTTTGATGACTTGCCAACAAACGTCATGACGTTAATGAAAATTTAGTTGTCATTAATACTAATGAGATTTAGAGTTACTGTAAATATAGCGGACATTGCACATACACATGCAAAAAGATTTTGAATTAAAATCTTATATGCAAAATTTTTAGTTCCAAATCAAAGTATTTTGTACTGCTGTGTTCTATAAGAGATATTTTTAAGAGAGTGATTGCTTTCTGGTGTTCATAATCATAGTAAAAAACATCTGCTAAATATTTTTAAAGATTCTATTGTTTCGTTAGTTTCTATCTCTTTGAACGCACGAACGTAAACGTAAATATAAACGTAACGCACAGACGTAAACAGACACATCAAAACGTTACTGTGGATGAATTGGAAAAATTGACAAATACAGAAAACATTTAGCTGTCAGCCTTGGTCTTGTAACTCTTGATCCTTGTTGCACTGTGTTTAACAGATTACTAGATGCAATTGCTTTTTCCCGGCGAGTTTAGTTCTAAAAACTATATGAAAATTTAATTTTATAGATGCCCAGTTAATCTGAAGCAACAATCTAAACCATGTCAAAGCTAAAGGCTCTCTTAACCGAGGAAATGTTGTTACTGTATGGAGCTTAGAAGCGGAGAAGTACATAATAAATCTAAGTCTCGAATGAAACGTGAACAGTATGAGAAATGACATAATTTAAAAATTTGATTTAGACTCTGAAATAATGACAGGCGCTGTTTACAGAAAACTCAACAAAACATTTCTAAATCTTTTAAAAATTTGACGACTCTCTAACAGTTCTATTGATACTCTTTGGTCAAACTTTGAACCTTGTAAACTCTGTAATCTAAATACCGCATTGCGACACGTGTAGATGACGTCACGTTTTTATCTACTAACTACAGCCGGTCTCTGGCTGGGCTGACTGTAGCGAAAATTACGTTAGTTATACTCTAGACTCCGAGCTGATCACTCGTACCAATTCCAGCCGCGGCTACTGGGTTTCATTATTTAAATTATTAGTATGTGCAACATGCACTGATTCTACTTGGGCGATTCCTGCCTTATTTCTAACGACGATGTCATTCGACTTTTATTTCTAATTCAATTAGCGGGCATCATGCCGCGTTAACTTCTACACGTGCCAGCAATCGCATCATCAAAATTTCAATAAACTATTATTATATGAAAAATATACAGTCCACGTTAAACTTCTTTCTAACCAGCCATTTCCAATTAGCTTTTCTAGGAATAACTCAAGAGCATTCAAGAGCTTCCAGACGCAACACTCTTATTAGCTTGAAAGACAATCTCTCAGTACTTTATGCTGGCATAAATGTTTTTAACCACCGCGGGACTGATGTGAAACTACCTGTGATTTAACACTTCGCCATTGAAATTATAAATCGTAAATCAGTGTTTGCTCCAAATAAAATACAAAAGACAAATTCTTTGCTTGACTACGTCCTAAAATGTATAGTATGCAAGAGGTAAGGCTTTTCATAAATATATTAAATTTGATGAAATAATCTGGAAGTCTATAAACTTACTACAATGTTCGGGTTACACTCGCCAGATATGTTTGTTTATCTGCCATCGGCATTTGATCTGAAAACAGTCAGATTTTGTGGTTGTTGAAGGTCCCCGTCTAACGACATTTTCGAAAATTTAAAACTTTTATTTTTTTACTGGCAAGTAAGGGTGGACTGATCTGCTGATTTAAGGTAAATTTCTATTTTATAAAGGGAAATTCTGTTCACATGTTTAATTGGTATCACATGTATAATATAATTGCATCATAATAATTACGAAATAAATTATGTATATATATATATATCTAACAAAATTTTTTTTAAGTTAATAATATTTACTCACAAAAAATATAACGTTTATATACAACTGAGACAGTAAATAAAAAATTTTTTTAAAACACGCTTTTTATACTAATAAATTACATACAAATTATATAATGACTTTGATACTATTGTCTTCGTTAGAATATCTTTCAGCCGCTATAAATACTGTAAAAGATTACCTATTATTTTCTCAGTAACAATCGTTTCACTTACCAAAAGCGGCCTCCAAAGTCCTTTTACTCTACAAATTTACACTTTCTGCAGTATTCTTCAGGTAACGTATGTTTGCAATAATTATATACACACACCACACGCGCGAGACATAATTAAATGGCGATTATGAAAGACCAAATGTTATAAAATTTGATCCACGCTCGCGCAACTCTCTCTCTCTCTCTCTCTCAACCCCCCAATCAAACCCAACCCATCCACCCATCTACATACATATACGCACGCGCGCGCACGCACCGTATTTACAATTGCGGATGTAAATTATTGATACCCCCTAAGTACTCATTGTTAGAAGAAAACATGTTTCTCCAAACGTATTTAAAAAGATAGGCATATGTCTCCAAATCACTTACAGACATTCAACCTATTCTCGCACATATCACGTTCCATTTTCGCCCAGTGGCTTTCCATTATTATTTGTGTGTGGATACTTTTATCATTTTTGGCTCATAAAATTAAGCGAATGGCTGACATTTAAATGTTTAGCCATTTTGCTGACTAGAATTGTAATCCCTCCACTTGTCAGTAATAACAGTTGTTTCAAACAACATTACTTGGTCCAATGTTTGTGAACCCTCTTTATCATTTATCCCAAAAACCACTTTTTACTTCGTCTGTCTACACCACCAGCTACCCAACAAACATTTGTTATTCGGCTACGACTGTATTTTCCCGAAAGTATTTCCATCTGTTTCCATAGATTCTCTCCGATACCACCAACTTTCGAGCACTTTTCTAAACTCTGTTATTAGCTTACTCGCTGTGTTTCTAGACAAAGTAGTTGCTGATGTGCTAACAAACCAGGAGTGTTTCCCAAAATCTATGGCTCTAAAACGCATATCAATTTCTCAGTAAGAATGTGCACTAAGCCTAAAACTGTACTCTCAGTATATCTTTCCTTTTCTTGCTCTACAATTAATTAATCTCGTATCTGTAGTTCAAACAAATAAGTAAGCATATTTTTCCTTTATAGTTTTGTGAGTTAAAATGCATTTTTTCCACACACAGATATAAAATGGCGGCAATCAATTCATTTTGTTATACAGCTCAGAAGTGTTTAAAAGAGACAGAATCAAAAGATAAGGAGTTAAAAACGATAAAGGGAATTGTAAGGAATAATAACTATAACACCAACATAGTGGATAAAGTTATGAAAAGTATTAACATACAAAAAGCTAAAATAGAACCAGAACAAAAGAATTATGCAGGGTCATTGACATACATAGGATCGCATACTAGAAAAATTATAAAATGTTTTAATAAATACGGAGTAGATATACCTATTAAAAAATGTGAAACGGTATTTGATAAGATAAGGAATAAAAATATAGAAAAATTCCAGTATTACAGAAAAGCGGATTTTTAAATTAAAATGTAAAGACTGCAACAATGTGTACCTTGGTGAGACAGGACGGAAATTCGTATGCAGGTTGTCTGACCACAAACGTAGAGAAGGTAATAGAACAACGAATTCGTTATATGCAAGACATTTTATAGAAGATAACCATAAGTTTTTTAATCCTTTGGAAGACTACGAAATTGTAAAAGTAGTAAATAACACAGTTGAAAGGAAGCTTAGGGAGGAGTTATTGAAAGAAAGAGAAAAAGGGTTAGACAATTTAATTAATAGTAAAACTAAATTTGATAATGAAGAAATATTTTAATGAGGACGGATAGATAATATTAAGAATTAAATTGCATAGGACTAATTGGATATTTTTTAAAGTAAGGGTGAGAGACCGCGCCCACAAGTGTGATTGAGAAAGGCGGTTAGGTTTAAAAGGAATGTACACACACACACACACACACACACACACACACACACACACACACACACACAACACACAAGGAATGTGCTAGAAAAATATGTAACTGATCGGACGGGGGTGATAGGGCTCAGAGGTTGGGAAGGGACATTTGAATTATAGCTTGTTGTGTGAGCAGTTGTGGTGGGGGGTGGGGGTGAAGGGTTTGGTTTCACGTCTGTTTGTTTAATTCCGATCTGACGATGAGCTGAGAATCTTGAAAGCGCTAATCGGAATAATGTTTCTATAGTGGTGTGCAACAGTGATAATTCTGTTTGCCAGTTGTTCAGTAGTCACGGAAGTGTAACGCCTACCTTTACAGAAGGTGACGTGTGCAAAGTCCAACATGCCATTACGGTGACTCTCTCCATGAAGGTGCCTTGCAAACCTTTCTTTTTCAAGATTTACAAAAGAGAGGATGGCACTAGATATGGAGCTCGGGGAGTTCAAGTAGCTGAGATTATGCTTCGTAGCAAGGAGGAATGGGACCGCATTTCTACATTTATTCTGTCGGTTCTACAAGAAAAGAAAAGACAGGCCCAACGAGTAGTAGCACATAGAAGTAATATGGTAACTGGTCTCAGGGTGGATATCAGTGTCTATATTAGAGGTTGGTTTTTTAGAGAGTGAGAGTCCCACACCAGGTTTTCTCTGATGGCGCATAAGCATTTTCTCTCTCTCACCAAATAATAATAACAATTATACTTATTATTACATTGTTGTTCTTACTATTATTAACAAGTTTGTTATTACAAAAATTATTATTATTATTATTATCATTATTATAATTATTACTATTATTTTTTTCGGCCAGATATGGACTATTCGACTTTTTGCTTCCTTGGGAATTAACTTTTACCCAGTATTCCTGCATTCGGTTTCGGTGCACTTCGTTTGATTCTTCGGCATACGTCGTCTTGCCTATTCTCAGCTTGGGCTTTTCCTAGAAAATCTGGTGTGCTCCTAGTTTCTTCTTAAGCGTGTCACGTTCCTGGATATCCTAACGCGTGATCCGCACTCCTTGCAGATTCCTTTCTATCTCGGTAAACCAGACAGCCTTGGTTTCTTACACTTAGAAAATATGTAGAGAATTTCTCTACCTACTTTAAATAGGTAAAGCTCCTGTTGGCCAAACTCTCAGGGCTAATTCATGTTATGTGACAATAGAAGACAATCCTTCTTTTATGAATTATGCCTGTTATATTTTCCATGGTTGTGCCGTCTTCTATACTTACGGTTTACTTTAATCTGGCCCTTTCTCAGAATTTGGCTTCTAGTTTCTTGGTCAGACCTTTCCTTTCAGTGCGTATAGGGTAGGTTTTCCTGTCGAATGACTGCCCAATAGTGTTTGAGCTTAGCACTTAACGGCACAAATCGTTTGTTGTAGACACCTTTGGTTAACTGGTATATAATTTCCATCTTGCTGATCCTTGATGTTCAGTTGAGTTCTATCCACTCGCCTAAATATTTAAACTTTCTCCCCGCTTCATTTTCCCTATTCAACACCTAACTCTATACGCGCCGCCTTGATGTTCCTTATGAAACATCTCAAATGTTTTCTCAAAGCAGATCTGGGAGCCCTGCCGTTCGCCTCAAGCTGGTTGACTTGTTTATTATTACTGTTACTCTTCTTCTTCTTCTTCTTCTTCTTCTTCTTCTTCTTCTTCTTCTTCTTCTTCTTCTTCTTCTTCTTCTTCTTCTTCTTCTTCTTCTTCTTCTTCTTCTTCTTCTTCTTCCTTCCTCCTCCTCCTCCTCCTCCTCCTCCTCCTCCTCCTCCTCCTCTCCTCCTCCTCCTCCTCCTCCTCCTCCTCCTCTTCCTCTTCCTCTTCCTCTTCCTCTTCCTCTTCCTGTTGTTGTTGTTGTTGTTGTTGTTGTTGTTGTTGTTGTTGTTGTTGTTGTTGTTGTTGTTGTTGTTGTTGTTGTTGTTGTTGTTGTGTTAAACTTATTTTTATTATTATTATCATAAGTTGTAAACTAGCTGTATTCATAAATGTTTCCTATGTTTTCAGAGAGCCGGAACCTGTGACATCATCCCGCGGTGTAAACTGGTAAGCCATTAATATGCACATGTCTCAGTTGTTATCACATTTTTGCCATACTGATAGTTTAGCTAAATCAGTAAAATCTGTACACTTACAAGTACTGGCTGGTAATATTTACTAAAGGGTATGTGTCCATCTTGATTGTCCAGTGGGTTGGGTACTGTACTTGGCGTACTTGGCTACACCAAGCAATGCACCCCGGACGCTTCTGAACTGGGATAACAGTTTATTGTTGGGTTCCGGGTCAATATGACTGAAACATCATGGCGTTGTACTCACTCTGTTCTTTCTCCACGTAGACGAGACCTACCCTCCGTATTAAAATATTTCTTTATCTTAAAAGAGACTACTATCATATATAGTAATATTCTCTGAGTGTATTGTGTGTATGTGTGTGAATCTGTACTCGCATGGTTCCAATCCACTCACAGAGAATGTTCCCTTTTATAGAATTTGTCACAACCTTCCTTTCGAAACCGAAAATGCGCGTTAGGCCTATTTGACGTACAACATCGTAGACTCAGAATTAATTAGTAAAATTGTTTGTGTTCCCCTCGCAAATATGTCTGGGGCCACAACACTACTTAATTTAATCTCAGCCTCATGAACGGATGTCAAAGCATCGGCAATTGACGAAGACACGTCTCGCATTTTCGAATGCTTCGCATCGAGGCAAGGTATATTAGAGTTCCTTCGTATTTAAATTTACATAAGTCAGCAATGAAAAGTCTCTTACCAAGAACACTTCTATCAAGTAGTAGTTAACTTCCCATGAGACGGTAGACGCTATTTTAAACATTAGAATTTAGGGGTGAATCCACTTTACAGCTTGTCTACCACCAATGTGTGCTGTCTTTGGGATTAATAATAGTATCATTAGTCACTATCATAATAACTATCAGGTTAGTCATTTTAATTACCTGTGTTGCGATACCTCCTATGGAACCGATACTGATTAGGATAATAAGCTAATGAAATTTAGGCGCTTCTGTGGAACGATCATAGGTACCTGAAAAATAAAACACGGAAGGATACCCGAATGAAATTTTACAAAATTGTGGCTGTCCCCACATTCCTGTATACTCGTGAGACATGGACTCTTGGTAAAAGGGAATTACAGAGGATTAAGGCAGCTGAAATGATGTTTCTAAGAGGGCGCAAGGTTGTTCTCTCCTGGATCGGAAAAGGAACGAGTATATTAGATAATTAAGCATTGTATCGTTGCACCAGAAGATTGAAGACCACAGAAGGAGATGGTGTGAACACGTGAACCGCATGGCTGATATCCGTCTACCTGTGGCTGCCTTGGGTTATCGCCTTACTGGGAAGATAGATGTCGGTAAGCCGAGGAGGAGATGGGTTCCGGAACAGGTCTAGGTCCTAATCCTTGGAGTGGTCATGACGACGATGATAATAGTATCACTGTGCGTTAGTAGTAGTAGTCTGGGATTCTCCCACAATGAAATCATCGAGCACTAATAGCGGAATGATACACACAGCTTCTCCATAAAGAGTACGGGATATCTTCACATGCCATGTTAGAAGAATATCACTTTTTCTCTACGTTTTTCGGGTTCAATGGCCACAGGTATAAGCACCTGTATGGCGATACATGTCACTACTGGACCCTATTTTGTGTAGGGTCCCTTACGTAGTGTGTCAGTGGTGTCAGTTCTACTCTCGCTACAGCTTTCTTATTACTGACAACATATTCAGCTCGACAGAGTACCAAATTGTTAACATAATCATTTTCAGCAATCTAAACAAAACTGTTCTACTAACTGAAACTGTTATTCTCGGTCATGCTAACTGAAACTTTCTTAGTCACTGTCATCGTCTAACCCTTTCTCATGGCAGTCTCTATTTTGTATTTAGCTTGCATCTGGTTAGCTGAAGTCACAGACTTTTTGGACTTCTACTATAAGAGTGTGGTAACATCACCAAGATATTAAAAGGATACTACAACATCCCTTATCCCGCTATAAATGCCAGTTACCTTAATAGTAGCAAACCAAATTCCGAAAGTTGTGAGAAACAACACGTGATTTTGTTACCCTTTTGGCTTTTATTGGAATAGTCATTTACTGTACACTAAAATATATTTTGTGTGTGTGTGAGAGAGAGAGAGAAGCAGACAGAGAGACAGACAGAGTGAAAGAGAAGTTTTTTGTGTTGACATTGCTGCTTAAACCAGAATGCGTCCCATAAAACGAATGCTTTGATTGAAGTGAGAGTTCAAATAATTCTGAAGACACTTTCGATCACCGAACATCGAACAGTTTACGCAGGGTTTAAATGTATGTGAATTTTAGCTCACAAACACGTGTTAGCCATGTAAAACAATGTAGACTCATGGCAAACGTTGAGATTGGTAACCCTCTGGTTTAAATTCCAAAGTCTAATTTTTTTTTTGTTTAGCGGTATTGAAGAAAAAATTTCCTCTAAGAATAAAAAGTAGTCACAGAAAAAGGTTACTCATACAACTAGATAACCAGATTACTTTCATGTACAGATTACAGAAACGTTAGTACAAATTACTCGTACACACATCAGTGAGATTTTAAAATGTCGACAAGTGACTCAGGTGATACTTCACTTGTTCATTTTGATCCCTAAAGCTTAACCAGTAGCTTGGCTAAGTTACTTTTAAATTTCGTTCTAAAAAAATGGTCAATCAAAAGGTTTTTTCTTATTTATTTATTAACAATCAGAAAACTCATATGTTAAGCTAATTTGCTGATTAGTGTACACACATAAGAACTGTACAGCTAGATGACGTGAAGAGATGTTTCATCCAGCAATGCCAATTCGTGGTCCTTAAAGGTCGGATTGCTAAAGTCTTCTCAATATTCTGTTGATTGCGGGGCTGTAAAAGTGGCATGATCAGAGGGTTACGAGGGTCGTAATCTCTTGTATGGTGTCTAGTAGCACGTTCATGAATTACTTAACGGATATATAGAATATGGAGGTCTGTGTGAAAAGTGTGGTTGAACATTTACCATCGGGCATCCGCGGTAGCTCGTAGGATTGTTGATTGGCATGGCTTTATGAGTGCAATGTTAAATTTGATTGTGCAGCCCCAAAGCTCAATTCTGTAAGTCATTATCGGTGTAAAGACAGTTTTATAGAGAAGTAGTTTTCTGCCTGTCAACTACTTAATTTCCTTAAATATTAACTCTAGTTCTTTTCTTCCTAATTTATGTAGTTTTCCGAGTCAGTTTAGACTCTAAATGAAGACCTAGGTATTTGACTACTGTTTGTTTGCGGTATTTCGACATGATTGAGATGAACTGTGGGGAAGTTGCCTCTCCATAAGTTATTTACCTCTATGTTTTAACTGGTATTCTCAGGTAATGTGTGACGTCTTGAATTCGTTGCCCTTGATTTTCCAATTTCGTAACCATTCTCCAATAAGTTTGAGGTGCTATTGAAGACTGAACGAGGCGACTGTAGGGTCTTCATTAGTTGAAACGATGGCTGTGTCGTCAGCAAATGTACCGATTGTTGTTTCTCTGGTGTTTCGTATATCGGAAGTGTACAGAACGTACAGTAGAGGACCAAGAATACTACCCGTAAATGTATGTACCAGCCTTACCCTTGAACGGCTAGAGGTTTCACCGTTATTCTTGGTTTCAAATTCACGTTTGTGTAGGTAAGATTAAAGAAAGTTGAAGAATGATTCTTCTGACTTTGTATAATAGTCCTGAGTGTCAAACTTTTTCAAACGCCTGGCACATATCCAGAAATATGGTTGTGCAAGATAATTTTTCTTTTCGTCCACAAATAATTTAGTCGCTTATAAATAATCTTCGTTGAAGGTGTAATGGATTAAACGTCATATTAAATTACGTTCTTTACCTGTTGACACTCGTTCATTTACCTACTTTGCAGAGATGAGATGTTTAATTTTCACCCGTACGGTTTAATTCTTGCAGAGATGTTTTCACGTTGTCTTCAGTACCAACACTTTCCACTCTAAGTAACCGGAAACACTGTAGTAATTTGAGCCAGTTGATACAATAATATAAAGATCACAGCGCTGTGCCGTACGAGTTAGCTCTGTTAATCGCCTTAACTTAAATCTGTTACTGAAGATCAGTCAGAACGAATGAAAGAATTACTAATATAATTGAACGATTAATTCAATACTTCTGCGCAAATGAATAGTCAAGTATTTAGCAAAAGTTTTACAATAACTAATCGATGTTATATAATTAACAAACAGTTGTTAATTCAAAGATTACAAAAGTATACTAGAAACTACTTATTGTACTCCGGTACTTGATATATTACGGATAAGCTTTGTTCATTTCTGATGTGAAGATGAGCTGAAAGGCTAGAAATCACTTATCGGTAGCATTGCAATTTGTAGAATACAACGTTATTGTGTGCATATCATTAACTCAGAATCATTAACAACTCAGTATCTAATGTTAACTTATTTATATTATCAATTAATATATCGGTACCCCGGTCACAGAGCCTTCATTTCGCTATGCCTCTACCAGCCACGCGCTGGCACTGTGCGGGTAGTACACCCCACCTGTAAATGTTGCTACAGAAGTTTTCTACAAAAGTAGTGCCGCTCTTCTAAAAACACTATAATTCAAATTCTGCCCTCACGCAATCGAACGGGAATAGAGGAGGATGAAAATGAGACAGTAAGCAGTTTAATATAAATATGGTAAAACGTTTCATTTATTTTATAATAAAATCTAGAATTCACAATATGGCCATTTAAAAGTCGTTTTAATAATAACAAAAATTAAAATACAGTTGTGTTATTATTTAAAAAGTGTAATTTAAGAATCGATAATAAATTAATTGAAAAGCACATCTGAACATACGCGCACGCCCTCGCTCGTCCACCCACATATATGTTAAGTGAAATTAACATGCACATTGTGCATGTGCTTTGTATGTACATTCATTCAGATTATAAGAACATACAATCATAAAAAAGTAGCATATTCGTGAACAAATAATATTGTAATGCGAAATGAAGAAATGTAATATTCGTTAATCTGTAAACACTTGTGCGACCAGTTTCTGTAGACGTTTCATTCAGTAGGTATTTTTTAAATTAACAAGCTTATTGTGTCAATGAAGCTGTTGATAATGAAATAGTAATGTGTATTGTATGTACATAGTACAGATTGGGTATACAATTATAGATATATATGTACATATATGCAACATTTTTAATTCACATGTAACCTTTTTTCAGGATTAATGAAAGGCGGACGAAGGAAACGTCGACGGCGAAACCGTAAGTAAATTTGGGCATTGCGTATAAGCTAGAAACAGCAAGTCGTGGATTCTATTCAAGACATAAATAACTATGAAGTAGAAAAAATCAACATCATTCCTATTACATACGTATCATAGTAATATTAGGATGCAATGTATGTTGACTATTAAGATAATCAGAATTATCACTGTTGCACACCACTATATAAAAATATTCCGATATATAGTGGTGTGCAACAGTGATAATTATGCTTGTGATTTTAACCACTGATACAACGTTCTTCATTAATCTGCTATTAAGATAATACCATTGACTTAACTCATCCTGATTGTAACATAATTTTCAGTACAGTAGTATTTAAATTTATTATATATTAAAGTAATAAGTATTAA